>JAHSUH010004842.1:0-34383 GCA_025388415.1 Cynanchum wilfordii | reverse complement strand
CAATTTACTAATATTTTTTTAAAAAAAAAAAATTACTAAATTTTTCGAATTTTTCAAAATGATTAGTTTACTTGAAAAGATTGTTTTGTGAACTTTTTGTGGGAATTTGATTTACTTAGCTGATGATATAAACAATTTGATGATTGTTAAAAGTCTCGAGATTTGATTTGTTTTATCTTGTTGATACTTAATACGAGCATGATTATAGGAAAATCTTGAAAAAAAAAACTCTTTTGACACAGCTATTTTTGGTTGGTTGTTCCGATTAGTGGACTACTTTTTGACATTTATTTGAATAATATTAAGTCTTTTGGGAATGAAAATGACTTGAATTTTCACTTGAAAAATTCTTTGAGAGACTTGCCACACTTTTATTATTTTCGTTGAATAAATTGTTGAATAAAAGGTTATTTTGCATGTATCCTTTGCTACTTGAGCACCACTTCTTATGGGAATTGAATGCCCGGGTGCCCTAAGGTCCTCGGGATCTGTGAGTCATCGGAGTGGAACTCGTTACAAGGGTAGTTAAAGTTGATATTGTTAAGCAAACAATAAAAACCTTGAATAAAAGAATAATTTGAATAAAAATTTACTTTTGAATAAGTGGCTTGTTTCTTGAGATTTGATTGTGATTATGTCTAGTTGTTGAAGTTTTTGATCAACCGAACCACTATTTGAGTAATTTGCTTCGGGAAGAAATTTGCTATTTGGATCACTAATTGAGATAGAGCACACACTTCACTCAGGATGCTTTTATGATCATTTCTAGTATTTAAGTTGAAAATGATTTGTTCAAATTGATTTTTCTTGACTTAAACATGAAAACACTTGATGAGGTATAGAAGTGAATCATTCCTTAAACACTTTGTTTATAAGATCTTTGAAAAGTAAACTAGTTAGTTTGAATTCTTTGAGAAAACATTTATGCACTTCTCTTCAATGATTTGTTTGTTCAAAATTCTTTCTTTGATTTGCTTGAGGACAAGCAAAGGTTAAGTTGTGGGGTATTATGATAACGCTAAATTTGGTAATGTTTTGGAATGGTATTTGTGCATAATTGTTGAGGATTATTAGAGTAAATTGAGATAAATATGTTAACTGTGCACTCAATTGTGATATTTCTGTTTTCATGAAGTTCGTGGGGCTAATTGATCAAAAGAGTGAAGTTCGGGACTAAATATGTAGTTTCCGGAAGTTTACTACTCCCCTAAAAGGTCTTCTACGCCCTTAGAGAACAACTGCCTAAAACAGACCATGAACATGCCCAAGAACACGTGCTCAGTGGCTCAACACGGCCAAGAACACGGGCTCAGACGTGAACACGGCCATGAACACGCCCGTGTTCTGATTGATCCAGCACTGGAGTTGAAACGCCCAGCAACACGGGCTCAGCCGTGAACACGACCATGAGCATGCCCGTGTTCTGATTGATCCAGCACAGGAGTTGAACACGTCCAGCCACATGGGCTCAGCTGTGAACACGGCCATCAACACGGCCATCAACACGCCCGTGTTGATGATTTTTGCAATTTTTGTTCTACGCCCGTTGCCCTTTTTGCTCTACGCTCGTTGCCCTTTAACTGCTTCAATACGCCTGTAGTGCACAAGGGACTACGCCCATAGTGATGTTCTGTTCCGGATTCTTTGTTAAAATTACTATTTTACCCCTGTTTTGGTTATCTATAAATATTGAGATTTTTACCATTATTTAGAGGTTGGATTAATGTTAGATTAGGGTTGTCATCAATTTAAACTGTATCTAATTCTTTAGTTTTGGAACAAAATTACATTTGAGATACCAAGTTCATTGACCCCCTTATTCGGAAATTTATACCAATATATTTTACATTAATAAAGTCTCATTCTATTCTACGAAACATAATTATGGACTTAATGTCACAAATAAATTATTTGGACCAAATTTGGTGATGCTAATGTGGAATTATTTTGATTAAAAAAAAAAAAAAACCTCTAAGAAATTGTCTCAATATTGTTATCCAAGATGTTATACAAGTCAAACAAGAGACATTATTTATTAAAAACAACATTGATTAGGTAAAGGATTAGAAAATTAAAAATTTTCAATCTTAAGAAGTGGAGACTCCTCATTCAGTAATAATTGCAACAATTGGGCTTCTCACAGAGTGTTCTTCTGAGTTCCATGAAAGAAATCCTTGAGATGCAATACTATTATTATGTCTAGTTTCTACTCGAGTAAACGTAACTTCATATTCCAATTTCTTGTTCAGATGTGAGAATTTTAGAATTTCAGGCTTCACTGTCACGTTAACATTTGGTGGTGGAACAACCTCAACCTTGTATGAAGAGTTAACTTCTCCAACATTGGTAACTATCCTTGTATGTCTTTGAAATTTTTCTCCAAATGTGATGGAGAATGAAGGATAGTTCAATTGTGCCTCAGCTATTCTTGTACTACAATTCACCTTTCTCTGCACAATTTTCTCAATCTGGCGATTTGTGTAGTTTAGACCACAAAAATAGGGTATATAATCATCCGGTTCAATGTCATATATTAAACCTGGATTGTTAGCTTTAGCAGGATTAACATGCCCCGATCCAGTGGCAAAAACATTTGCAGGTTGAAATGTTTCATCTTCTATGGGATTCTTGGCAAGATTTTGAACATCTGTTGTTGTCATAATGGCTGATTTAATAGCTGCTGGTGACCAATTGGGATGCACGCTTTTGAGTAGCGCGACGACTCCACTGAGATGTGGGCAAGACATTGAAGTACCAGATTGTAGATTAAAATTTGATGTTGAATGGGAGATGTTTTCCACGGAACGATGCCAAGCCTGCAAGAATATTCACACCGCCCAATAATGTCTGGTTTTAGAATACCGGGCTTGCTAGACTAGGACCTCTAGAGGAAAATGCTGCAACGGTAGGAGCATTCTTGTCCCCAATAAAAGTCCCCATAAATGAGATGGAACCGGTTGGCAATATTGGACGTTTCGTTGAGTTTATGTAAGCAAGAACCTTAAGCCCATCAATGTAATTCAAATGGGTTGCTTGGAAGTACATGAGCATTAGCAGCTGTGGTGTATCCATCTTGTTGTTGGTTAATTAGGATCATCCCAACACCCCCAAGCATTCTTTACATTCTGACCTTTACCAATGCGAGAAACATCTCCACCATTATCACATACCACAATCTTCCCTCGAGCCATTGTGTTATTCGTTATTCTAGATGAGCAATATCGAGAACTCGAATTACTTCCCGGGTAGTACAAGGGAAATTGAGTTGGTGGAAAATCTTTCGGCTGATATGCAGACTCCCCTCAAATTCCTCATTGTTTCCAAGCTTTGCACTTGCAATTATCTTTCTATCAATGGTGCTAGCACCGACTGTGAGAATCCAAGGAGCTTCATTTCCCAATGAGCTACTGAATGGACCATTGTTTCTGTCTGAGCAACTCACAAAAATTCCCCTCTTCATTGCACTATATGCACCAAGAGCAAGATTATCAGAATAAAAGGGCTGTGAGCTTCCACCGAGTGAAATAGAAATTATATCAACTCCATCATCAATGGCAACATCTATAGCAGCTAATGCGGCACTCTCGGAACAAACAAGGAGTACACACTTTGTAACTCATTCCGTGAAATGAGTCAAAACCAGATTGGGAAATAGTTTGAAAAACATGGCCAAACACGGAGTGATTTTAAAAAGTAGGGCCATTTTGGGAAAATACTCTAAGAAAGTTGGTCACTTTTTCAACTTAACGTGAATAATGCTTTCTTACATGGTTGGTTGGTAAAAAGTTTATATAAATCCACTTGCGGTATTAGTTTTATCTAATCCAAAAGAAGTTTGTAAACTATAGAGAACCTTGTATGGTTTGAAGGAAGACAAAAGCTAGTGGAATCAAAGGTTGTGTGATTTTTTGAGCACTTGGTTTTGAACAATTAAAAAATAATTTTTCCTTAATTGTACAAAGTGCTCATTCTGGGGCCCCCACAGACAAATTTTTTTTTTTTTTCTATCCCATTTTCTCTTTCCTCTCCTCTCTCTCTCCTCCTCTTTCCATCTACAAGTGACGGGTGTTTCTTTTTTTTTTTCTTTTCTTTTCTCCTCTCTTCTTCTCAAATTTCCTTTCCCCCTATTTTCCTCTCATCCTCTAGAACAACCAAAAAAAAAAACCCTAGAATTTGCCGCCGCTAAATTGATCGCCGTCGCCCACGGATCTGGCTGCTGCCCTGAATCGATTGCCGCCGCGGTTGAATCGACTGCCGTCATCCATAGATCTGCGCCAACGCTAGGGTATCGGGGGTAAGTGGTAAACTCTTTTTTCTCGTCGGTGAATCTACAACATATTCTATTATACAGCAATAGTATGTTTTTGCAAAAAAAGGACAAATGCATTTATTGCGTGTACTCTAGATATTTCTTTTGTTTGCCAATTCCAGTAGCTAGGTGTTGATATTTATACTTTTTATACACTACATGTTCACTGATTTTTTTTTTTTTTTTTTTGGCAATTCAGTGGCATTTTGTATACCTCACTGCTGCCTTGTTTTTTAATCAAGAAGTTTATTGTATGCGTGGTTTTGTTCTGTTTTAGCTGAAAGTTTTGGGCAGTACAGTGGCAGAATTTTTACACCACTGCTGCTGAATATTAAATCCAGTAAATGTTGCATGTTTTGTTCTGTTTTTGTGTAAAATTTCAGTGAGCTTTCTTCACTGTTTCTACTATAATATGTAGAGAAATTTGCAATTTGCAAACTGCCTTGTTCATTTTGAAAATTCCAGTATGTAATTTCCTTTGTTTTTAGAAAATTCCAGTAGCTAATTTATGTCTATCTCTGTAATTGCTCTGTTTTGTATAATTTCCAGAACTAAAATTTCATTCCCCTGCTTTTTCCTCTGTTTTTGGTAGTAGCTGATTGCATGCATATTTTCTAATTCAATTCCTTTTCTACATTCTTAGTTCAATTCTTTTTGCATGCTATTTATTTCTTTTCTTCCAATTTTAATTCTTTAAGCTTCCTTTTACTGTATGCATTTTGTAAATTAGTCTTTAATTCTTTTGAAACATACTATTGCTTTATATAAGCTATTGAAACTCTCGATATGCTACTATTGCTTAATTAGCTATCAATTAGTGATGCATCATCTGTCTTTATCCCTTTTTTGTAATGTTGTAAAAATTCAAAAATACTTTTACAGATGTACCATCATGTGGCCTATAGAAGAGATCAGTTGTTGATTCTTGATGTGCTAGGTACAATTAGAACAGATGATTCAACTTCGAACTTGGAATAGGAAACGGATTAACAACTCAATTAGGTTACTGTTTTTATTTTTTAAAATTATTTAATTTTTTAAATTTAAATAAGGAAGGGAATTGATTCTTTGGGCTCGTCTTTCACTTTATGAATGTTAAAATAACCAGTACAGTAGTTTTTATGTACACTGTGGGCTCATAGTGTTTAATTTCAGTTTAGAACTTTGAGGGATTCTTTCTATATCATCTTACTTTGCACTAGCTCCTTATATTTCTTCATGAATCTATTGTTGCATCCGACCCCTATTTTAAGTCATTCAATAATTTGAGAGGCACTCCAAACTTTGAGTCTCGTTTTGGCTTTCTATTGTTAAATTCATTTTTATTTTTTTAGAGGATTGCATGCCTGAGGCTATTTCTGGTGCTTGTTATTTTTTTTTTTATTTTGTTGGTAATATTCTGCTCAAGTGTGGCTTTTGGGCTGGGGCATTATCTATTCAATATACATAATTATAGTTGTAGGTGTTATAGAAGCTTCTGTGAATATAGGGTTTAGAGCTATACCTTCACTTTTAAAGGCACAAAGAGGTGCGGATAGGACAAGTTAAAAAGTATAAAGCTGTTTGCCAGAGGTTATTTCCCAAATCTTGGGGATAGCTTTGCTTGCCCGAACCTCAAATTTTGGTTGCTACTTTTCATCTATTTGGTGTACTAAAACTTATTTTTTGTTAATTTTTTTCTTGTCATTAATGTTTTTCTGATCATATTCTTGTTGACAATCCTTATTGTATCAATTTCTTTGAATCCCCATGCTATACTCCTAATTAGTTTAATTAGATATTGGC
The DNA here is from genome assembly GCA_025388415.1 of Cynanchum wilfordii. Lineage (NCBI taxonomy): Eukaryota > Viridiplantae > Streptophyta > Magnoliopsida > Gentianales > Apocynaceae > Cynanchum > Cynanchum wilfordii. Next base: position 28,289 of record JAHSUH010004842.1, on the reverse strand, counting down.
TTAAATATTTAGTTTAGGTTCAAATTTCTGTTTTATTCAAATAGGAATAGCAGTCTTTAAGTTCAAAAGTAACACAATTTTATTTTATCCTTTCTCTGTTCTAGCACTATGGACTAATAAAAAAGATCTCTAGCACTACTTTTATGACCTTGTTCAAAACTAAACTATAACATATAAAACTAAACTAATAACATATCAAATTTTCTATATTTCTTTTAGTTATGTATTTCTTTTTAACATATAAAACTAAACTAATAACATATCAAATTTTCTAATTCAATAACATATAATTCAATACTTGAACGTCTCAATAACATATAATTTTTTATTTGATGTTTATGTAGATGGCGAGTTCTACAGAAATAAATCCAGGTCCAATGAGTCCAGTTGTTTTGAATGAGCAAAATGAGCATAGGACATCTTTAATTTGGGCTGGTGAAAAAGAGACGATTGATAATGCATTAGGTGTGAGGAGATTTGATTCTCGTTTTTTTGAATTGTATAGCATAGCTCCAACTAGGGTGAGGGAGTTGTTAGATATTGCTGGGTTTGGGGGGGTAACACGTGTTGGGTACTTTGTAGTTGATCATAGTTTAGTTACTGCACTTGTAGAAAGGTGGAGACCAGAGACACATACATTTCACCTCTCATGCGGTGAGGTGACTATCACACTACAAGATATTGCATTGTTATGGGGTCTGCCTATTGATGGAGCGCCCATTATCGGGCCAAAAATTGTGGGTAATACTGAATATTTGCAAGATTTATGTGAGAGGCTTTGGGTTTTAGGCCTAGAATGGATGAAATAACGGGAAATAGAATGAGAAAGAGCGCCTTAGATAAACATTTGTCGGTTTTGTTACCACCCAATGCATCCGAAGAACAATTAGTGCGGTACTCACGCTCCTTAGCACTATTACTGATTGGAGGTTTATTATTCACAGATCGCATGGGTAATAGAATTAACCTTAGATATCTTATTCATTTAGAAAATTTGAAGGATGCTGGTAATTTTAGTTGGGGTAGTGGAGTCCTTGCTTATGTGTATCGGTCAATGTGTATGGCATCAAAATGCGAGGCCCGTGAGATTTCAGGTCCGGTGGTACTACTTCGGGTAATATGTAATTTAAATTGAAAATTTTTTCAAGTTAAATTAATTGAAAGTTGAATTCTAATATTAATTTGAATAATTTTTCTTTACAGTTGTGGGCATGGGAGCGTCTTCCCATATTGAGACCAAATATACTCCAAATTTTGGCTCCGATACCATTTTCAGGATCACAGGGCGGTAATGATGAATAGGCTTATGAACTTAATTGTGAATCTTGAGCTTGAGAGTACTTACAATTGTGCGAGGTTGAGAGAAAATATCGGAAAGAATTCTCGGGAAAAAGCTTCGCTTATTTCATTTCAGAGAGACTCTTTAAATAGAGGCTTTACATCGTGCAATAATTGAAATGTACATACGTCATTGCTTACATCGGATAAAGGACAATAATTGAAATTTCATAATGCAAATGACAATAATTAAAGATACATCAATAATTTCAATTTTTTAAAAGTAAAGTAAAGTAAGATAAGATATGTCAGGTTATAAGTTGTTGTCTTCTTTGTCGTTTTTTGATATTTAAATCTTTGTTGAGTCATCTTTGTCTCCTTCTTCTTGATCTGTCCGCTTGATCTTTATCGAAAATTTCTTGTTCAAGTTTCATGTTTTCGTCCATCAAAGTTTGTTGAGCTTTTTCAGATAATGTTATGCGATCTCGTAATAGTTGAATTACTCGTTCATGATGTGCTTTTTCTTCTTCTAAGGCTTGAATTTTCTGTCGAGCTTCTCTTAATTGTCTAAGAAGAAAGTTATTATTGATTAATACTTCAGTTAAGGTAGAGACAAGGTTCGCAATTAAGTTCATAAGCCTATTCATCATATACAAAGAGGTGGTCCCGACAGTGAGACGTGGTCCAGGCAAAGGTGGTTGTAAAACTTATGAATATCGTAAGTAATTATCTAAAATGATGTCTAGAGCCTTAAGTTTGTTTAAAAAAAATTTAGGTAATGATAATGAACTTAATCCTCGAAGCTAATGATATAGAGTCTTCTACGTCCGAGGTTAACACAACTGAGATTAATATATCTAAAATTGAACAAGATTTACATAATTGGAGTATTCCTCGAATAGATATTTCTACATTTTATCGGAAAGGATCTTTTGATTTATTTACTGATTATGCTATTAAAACTTATGAGCATACATTTTCAATAAAAAATGAATGTGAAACTATGTGTTTATTATCCAAACAAAGCATATTACATCATCGCAAGAAATATAGATTTTTACATATTGGACTTGTATAAATTGCTCTTAAACCAATGTTTCGATTAGGTTTAGATATACCAGTTTTGGTATTATTACGTGAAGCTAGACATAGTAAATTTGATCATTCTTTACTTGCAGTACTTAAATCAAATATAGCTAATGGACCAATTTATAGTAATTGTTATCCTAATTTTACTTGTTGATCTAACAGATGAAAATATATTAAAAACATTGATTGTTAATATTCAAACAAAGAATTTATACCTTGACAGATCTAAATCGATAGGTTTAATTTACAGAGTATATTATAAAGTAATGAATACTATGGCCCATAAAGCAAAGATTGTTTCGAAATTAGGTGAATCACTATTATTTGAAAGTAATACGGAACATACGAATACTTATATTCCTAAATCTATACCTTTGAATGAATTAACTAATAATGAATCTAAATGGAATTTAACTAATATTACAAATCCTTTAAGTAAGATAGAAAATAAAATAGAACCAGGAAGATTATCAAATATTACTGAATATAGTAATGAATCCGTAGAAATTAATTTTACTAAAAGACAATTATCTCAAAGATTTATTCCTTATACGATCTAAACTGTACACAAGAAGGTTTAGTTTCGACAAAATATTTCGAAAAAACTAAAGAATCATTAAAAACAGCTAGTGGATCTAAATTAGGAGTTAAATACAAATTATCTAATGCTCTAGTTTGTAATAAACAAATTTGTTTTAAAAATACTTTTATATTAGTAAAAGATATAAAACAAAGTATAGTTTTAGGTACCCCATTCTTAACTCAAATTTATCCCTTTACAGTAACAAAAACAGGTGTCTATACTACTATTTTAGGAGAACAAATAGGATTTGAATTTATTACCTCACCTAGTGAGAAAGAAGTAAATAATTTAAAGGATAATACAATCAGTAAAAGGATTAATAGTATTACTAGTCGGATTAATGATTTACAAGAAGAAGTTACAATAGAAAAGATTAAAATTCTTTTAGAAACTGAAAAGATTAAAAATCGATAAAGGGAATTAGAAGAAAAATTAATAAAAGAAGTTTGTTCCGATTTACCAAATGCCTTTTGGAATAGAAAATCACATATAGTTAATTTACCTTATGAATCAACCTTTAGTGATAAAGATATACCTACAAAAGCAAGACCAATTCAAATGAACAATGAACTATTAGAATATTGTAAAAAGGAAATTAAAATATTATTAGATAAAAAATTAATTAGATGTTCTAAATCCCCTTGGAGTTGTGCAGCTTTTTATGTTAATAATGCAGCTGGAAAAGAAAGAGGAACTCCTAGATTAGTAATTAGTTATAAACCTTTAAATAAAGCTTTACAATGGATTAGGTATCCAATACCTAATACAAGAGATCTATTAAAAAGAACTTGTGGATCTAATCTATATTCTAAATTTGATTTAAAATCTGGATTTTGGCAAATTCGGATACATGAACAAGATAAATATAAAACATCTTTTACTGTCCCTTTTGGACATTATGAATGGAATGTTATGCCCTTCGGTTTAAAAAATGCCCCCTCCGAATTCCAGAATATGATGAATGATATTTTTATTCCTTACTCTGAATTTTGCATAGTTTATATTGATGGTGTATTGATATTTTCTAAATCTATTGAACAACATTTTAATCATTTACATACATTCTTTAATATTTTTAAAAGAAATGGTTTAGTTTTATCTGCCTCTAAAATGAAATTATTTCAAACAACATGTAGATTTTTAGGACATGAATTAAGTCAAGGTACTTATAAGCCAATTTGTAGAGTTATTGATTTTAGTAATAAATTTCCTGATGAAATTAAAGAAAAACAACAATTACAAAGATTTTTAGGATGTCTTAATTATGTGTCCGACTTTATTAAAAAATTAAGAATCATAATTGAACCTTTATATAAAAGATTAAGAAAAAATGCTACACCTTGGACAGATGAACATACTAAAATAGTTAAACAAGTAAAACAGATTGTTAAGTCACCGCCTTGTCTGGGAATACCTCACCCGGAGGCTCTTATGGTTGTCGAGACGGATGCATCCGAGCTCGGCTACGGAGGAATCCTAAAGCGGAAACTCCCCGATCAAACCAATGAACAGTTAGTACGTTTTCATTTTGGTATTTGGATTTCATCTCAAAAGAATTATTCTACTATTAAAAAAGAAATTTTATCTATAGTTTTGTGTATTACAAAATTTCAAGATGATTTAATTGATAAAACATTTTTGTTACGAATTGATTGCAAATCTGCAAAAGATGTTTTAGAAAAGGATGTTAAAAATTTAGTTTCTAAGCAAATTTTTGCCCGATGGCAAGCCATTTTATCTCGCTTTTGATTTTTCTATTGAATTTATAAAAGGTGAAAATAATTATTTACCAGATTATCTAACTCGCGAATTTCTACAGGGAAGCAACAATGAGTAATTTTCGTCCTCAATATAAATCTAATCAGACTTCCAATACCAACAGATTTCAAGCTTTAGCAGGACCTTCTTCCCCAAGACCTAAACAGACTCTTGTTCCATATCGTCCACAGACACCTCAACCAAACATAACTGAATCTCCTTTGTCATATAAAAATTTATTTTCGTCTAAATTAGCAGATTTTCCTTCTTTACCTTCACCAACTTTACCTTCTCCAGCCACTTCATCATCAAAACAATAGACTTCTCCATTAAAAGATCATGATTGACTTGAAAAGACTGTTTTCCCATTCATTGATATTGAAGAAGAACATGAAAATCGGGTTATAAAGAAATCTTTGAACTCTATTTCTTTAAAAATAATTATTATGTTGCGAGATAATCCAATGACGACAAGAGAGTGGTATGAATAAATTTTGATTTTTACTTGAGTCACTCGGATATTGAACATAATATGAAAGATGACAGAGAACGACCTGGACATGAATTTATCTCATTCTCAAAGTGTCGAATTAAACAGATCTACTCAATTAAACAGATCTACCCAACTGATTCACAAATGGTACCACATACATTTAATTATTATGATTATATTGTAGCATGGGAAAACTTTCTTCTTGTACGTCCGTTCTCCCATACATGGTTTATTCAAATTAAGACAGATTTACCGGATCCAATTCCTAGATGGTTTTTCGGATGGTGGACTAAATATGGTATTAATACAGCCATTTTACCCAAGGACAAACCAAAGGATTTATGGAATTTATGAAGAGTCCATCAACAGGTTTATCAAATATTGAAAAGGAATTAATGTTCTTTTTTAAGATCCGATTCCCCTGGATCATGGGTTGGGAATTCTCTAAAACAACAAATGAATATAATCATCTCGATGCTATCTCAAGTTTCAAGAATCAAATGGTGGAAACAATTTGATGATGCTAAAGTCAACAGTTCACCAACAACTTCAACAGAATCTCAAAAATTGGCCCGGTTAAAAGAGTTACAGGAAGTTAAGAAGAATTTAGAAAAAGTATATCAAGCTTTATCCGATGAAAATTCTATGGATGATTTTGAATTAGGAGGATATTCACATAATCCTTATAGTCAGTAACATGACTACTAATTCAAGATCTTTAGTTGGCACATTAACAGATGTTTTACTTAATAATAATTATTTAGTTTCTCAATTGAAGAATGCTCAACAAGAGATCAGACGTCTACAAAAAAATCAAGAAGACAAGGAACTTACTATTAAATTATTAAAGGACAGGATTAATCGATGGAAAAATCAACTTGGTGTGTGTTTTGAGTGAGTAAAATATAATATCATATAAAGTAAAAAATCTCACAAAACAATGTCACATAATCAAACACAACTAAGGCAGAGTACCTATCGCATGCGAGATAGTAACACGAGAGTACCACGATTTTAAATTTATAAATATCGTATCCACAGGAACGTTGGTGACGGCTGGTTAGTTTCTACCAATTATGACAAACTTTAAGGTTCAGAGAACTAGTCATATGTGTCCATTCAATTCAGATAAGTTGTTTGAAGAATAATTAAAACAAGAATGGAAAATAATTAACTAAGATCTCTAATGAAATACGTATGATTAATTAAGTTGAATAATATTCGAAAGTTCGGTTTGCAAACGGATCTAAGGCGATTATGAATTTGAATCGTCTTACTACCATACCCGAGTTATCTAATGTGATTACCTCAATATGGTTGTCGTAAGTAATCCTAAACCTTTGTAGATTAGTTATTAAGTCGTCAATTTAATAAGTTAATCTTAAGGTTTGCATTGATTATTACTTCAGTATGGTTGTCGCAAGTTATTAGACCTAATCCGGCAATTCGTTAAATCTCCTATGGTTGGAACTCATTAACAAACCGTCGATTCAATTAACTGTTGTAGTATCATGCATCAACCTAAGTTTCATGGCATAAAGTCAATACTATAATCAAATCGAAAGCGTAAAACAATAAGCAATTCATAATGTATATTAAAACGTATCCTTCCTAGGAATGTATAAATCATTAATCAATCAACCAAAATAAAGAGTATCTCAGGACACTGAATCATAACATATAAAGAAAAAGAAATACAAGAACGGAAAGAAAAGGAAAGAGAAAGTTGTCGTGTTGCTCTCACTGCTTCCATGGACTGGCTTAATCCTCCAGGCCTCACCGAGACTCGCACTCCGGATCCTTATCCCGCTCTGAAGATCTTCAGTTGCCACTCCCCTCAACTAAACTATAGGGTATCCCTTATGGTTGAGGCTCAACCCTACACTCGAGAAGAAAGAAAACGGGCAACGAATCTCGACTAGAGCTTATCACGAAATTCCTATGGGCTAGGAACTCGGAAATGCTCCTGTTTCGAGTGATTCCTGGTGTGTTTCAACAACTGGGGAGTGTATCTATTTATAGGAGTAGAAAAGGGCTTAAAACGAGGAAAATTCGATGTGGGATGCCAAAAATACCATCAACACGGGGCTGCAACATGGGCGGAACACGCCCGTGTCGCGTGTCTCCAACACGGCCCGCAGCAACACGGGAACACGCCGCCGTCTTGGCTCAACACGGCCAGCAATACGGCCAGGAACATGCCCGTGCTGGACTTGGGGCCAAAAACCCTTTGTGCTTTTTTTTCCAAAAAATTATACTTTTAGTCCCCGATTTCTTCCTTTCTTCAATTTTGGTCCCCGAAACTTAGGAATAAAAAACATAAGGAATATGTGTAATTTCCATTCAATTAAATCCAATTAACTCCATAATTAACTCGAATTGAACACAATTAATATATAAAAACACGATATAAAATCAAGTTCACAACTCAAGATTTGCTTCAACAGAATATGGATTTAGAAGATGAACGAGATCAATTATTGCAGGACATGGAATCAAGACAAAAGGCCGACAAAGACAAAAGAAGACGAAGACTTTAACAAAGAAAAAGCATGATAAGAGTTTTTGTCTTATTACTTTATGAATTATTGTTTTGCATGTATCCTTTGCTACTTGAGCACCACTTCTTATGGGAATTGAATGCCCGGTGCCCTAAGGTCCTCGGGATCCGGGAGTCATCGGAGTGGAACTCGTTACAAGGGTAGTTAAAGTTGATATTGTTAAGCAAACAATAAAAACCTTGAATAAAAGAGAATAAATTGAATAAAAATTTACTTTTGAATAAGTGGTTTGTTTCTTGAGATTTGATTGTGATTATGTCTCGTTGTTGAAGTTTTTGATCGACCGAACCACTATTTGAGTAATTTTCTTTGAAAGAAAATTTTCTATTTGGATCACTAATTGAGATAGAGCACACACTTCACTCGGGATGCTTTTATGATCGTTTTTCGTATTTAAGTTGAAAATGATTTGTTCAATTTTGTATTTCTTGATTTAAACATGAAAACACTTGATGAGGCATAGAAGTGAATCATTCCTTAAACACTTTGTTTATGGGATCTTTGAAAAGTAAACTAGTTAGTTTGAATTTTTTGAGAAAACATTTATGCACTTCTCTTCAATGATTTGTTTGATTCAAATTCCTTCTTTGATTTGCTTGAGGACAAGCAAAGGTTAAGTTGTGGGGTATTATGATAACGCTAAATTTGGTAATGTTTTGGAAGGGTGTTTTTGCATAATTGTTGAGGATTATTAGAGTAAATTGAGATAAATATGTTAATTGTGATATTTCTGTTTTCAGGGAGTTTGTGGAGTCAATTGATCAAAAGAGCGAAGTTCGGGGACTAAATATGCAATTTCGGAAAGATTTACACAATCGGCCCGGGAACACGCGCGCTGGTCCAAGAACACGCCTGCCAAGCCATTGAACACGCGCTCGGTTCAAGAACACGGCCAGCAAGAAGGAATAACACGGCCGGAAGAACACGCCGCCGGTGATAAACCTGTCAGCGAGCCCGTGTTGGTGCTCTGTTCGAGATTTTAGAGATTTTTGTGTAAAATTACTATTTTACCCCGTTTTTGGTTATCTATAAATATTGGGATTTTTACCATTATTTGAGGTTGGATCAAGGTTGAATAGAGGTTTGATTAGGCTGAATAGCTAAGTAATTGTAAAGGTTTGGTAGAACTTAGAGAGAGATCTATACTTTGATTTTCCAATTTTCTTAGAGATTACTCTCTACTTGTTGTAGTATTGAGTATCTTGGGATTAATTAGGTAGGTTTGCCTCGATCCGTAAGGAAATCTACTGAATATATTCTAGGGTATTTGGGCTACACAAATTGAAGATCCAAGTTGAAGAAGCAAAGAAGAATCAAGAGAAGGAGTTGAAGAGGAAGAATGTTTAATGTCTATGTTTCACTTTCCCCTTTTCTTCTATTATTCCTTGTTATTCTTTGTAATTAGTTAACCAACCTTAGGAATTCTCATTTCTACATTTCTTATAGGTAGATTTGGTTGGTTTTATTTTACAAATTACTTGAGATATTGTGATGTTCTTGGATTGAATGATTGTGGTTTTATTAATTCGAATTGCAATTTCATTGATGACTTTAGATCTGAATTTTATCTTTAGTACAAGCTTTGATTTGAGATTGTGGTTTCGGATTAACACTAATTGTTAGGCCGGAACCAGGATATACGATTAGTGCCAAGTTGATGTGATTAGTTTCCTATTGATGGACCGGAACCAGGATGATTGATGGGAGATTTGATCTTGTCAACATTCAAGTGTTCTTAATCTAGGAGTTTCTTGCCACGAACCGTATGGAAGAGATTCTACTTTAGTCTTGATTTTGGTGGAGCTATGATACTAGATCCAAGATTATCCTATACTTGGTATTTTGTATCCTCTTATCTCACCTATATTTTACAAAGAATTCCTCCCAACCTTTTTACTTGCTTTATTCCTTACATTGTTTTTTACTTTGCTTTCTAGGATTTAGAATTCAATCTTTTCATTCTTGATATTGGTTTACTTGTTGAATGATCCTTATTCACAAATCATATTCAAAATTAGTTTGATTATATTTTCCACACTAGAATTTAATAGAAGTCTTAGGGAAAAACGATTTTTATAAATTTAAAATCTGAATACCACCTTATTTACTAAACTATATCGATAGGTGCTCTGCCTAATTGAGTTATTTTATTAAGTGACAAACATATTTTAATCTTGAAGATTCCTATTATTTTTAGTATTATTTATTCGATTATTTATATTATTTTTATTATTTATATATAACTCAAAATAACACATCGGGAAGTTTCTGCTTTAGGATTCCTCCGTAGCCGAGCTCGGATGCATCCGTCTCGACAACCATAAGAGCCTCCGGGTGAGGTATTCCCAGACAAGGCAGTGACTTAACAATCTGTTTTACTTGTTTTACTATCTTAGTATGTTCATCTGTCCAAGGGACAACATTTTTCCTTAATCTTTTGTATAAGGGTTCAATTATGATTCTTAAATTTTTAATGAAATCGGATACATAATTAAGACATCCTATAAATCTTTGTAATTGTTGTTTTTCTTTGATCTCATCAGGAAATTTATTACTAAAATCAATAACTCTACAAATTGGTTTACACATACCTTGACTTAATTCATGTCCCAAAAATCTACATGTTGTTTGAAATAATTTCATTTTAGGGGCTGATAATACTAAACCATTTCTTTTAACAATATTAAAAAATATATGTAAATGCTTGAAATGTTGTTCAATAGATTTAGAGAATATTAACACATCATTAATATAAACTATGCAAAATTCAGAGTAAGGAATAAAAATATCATTCATCATATTTTGAAATTCGGATGGGGCATTCTTTAAGCCGAAAGGCATAACATTCCATTCATAGTGTCCAAAAGGGACAGTAAAAGCTGTTTTATATTTATCTTGTTCATTTATCTGAATTTGCCAAAATCCGGATTTTAAATAAAATTTAGAGTATAAATTAGATCCACAAGTTCTTTTTAATAAATTTCTTTTATTAGGTATTGGATACCTAATCCATTGTAAGGCTTTATTTAAGGGCTTATAGTTAATTACTAATCTAGGAGTTCCTCTTTCCTTTTCTACTGCATTATTCACATAAAAGGTTGTACAACTCCAATGAGATTTAGAACATGTAATTAATTTTTTATCTAATAATGTTTGAATTTCCTTTTTACAATATTCTAATAATTCTTTATTCATTTGGATAGGTCTTGCTTTAGTAGGTATATCTTTATCACTAAAGGTCGATTCATAAGGTAAGTTAACTATATGAGATTTTCTATTCCAAAAGGCATTGGGTAAATCGGAACAAACTTCTTTTATTAATTTTTCTTCTAATTCTTTTATTTGATTTTTAACCTTTTCAGTTTCTAATAGAGTTTTAATTTTTTTTCTATTTTAACTTCTTCTTGTAAATAATTAATCCGACTAGTAATACTATTAATTCTTTTACTAATTGTATTATCTTTTAAATTATTCACTTCCTTTTCAGTAGGTGAGGTAATAAACTCAAATCCTATTTGTTTGTCCTAAAATAGTAGTATAGACACCTGTTTTATTTACTGTAAAGGGGTAAATTTGTGTTAAAAACGGGGTTCCTAATACTATACTTTGTTTTAAATCTTTTACTAAGACAAATGTATTTTTGAAACAAATTTGCTTATTACAAATTAGAGCATTAGATAATTTGTATTTAACGCCTAATTTAGATCCACTAGTTGTTTTTAATTTTTCTTTAGTTTTTTCAAAATATTTGGTTAGGACCAAACCTTCTTGAATACAGTTAAGATCTGCACCACTATCTAAAAGTGCAACAACATCTAGAACAAATTCATTTTTTATTTTAATTGAAATATGTATATACCATCTTTGAACACTTATTCTAGTAATTAAAGATATATACTCAGTTTCTTCCATTAATGTAGGATTTTGTTCAACTATGTTTTTACCTATGTTTTTATCTTTTCATTGCTCTACTTTAGTTAAAATTCCTACTTGAAATTTTAACTCTTTCAGTTCTTGTTTTAACTCATTTATTTCTTTTTGTAAATCACTTATAGGAACTTTACTTTCTTTCATAAATCTATCACTTATTTCATTAAAACTAAAGGTTGTTAATTCAGGTTTTCTAGTTTCTATGGATATTTTATCCTTTAAATTTAGTAAATACTCTGTTTTAGTATCTTGATCTTCAATCTTATCAATTAAATCTAGAAAGAATTTTTTTATCGGATGAAGAAATTACATTTAAACGAGGATAACATATACCTATGTTATTTATGCAATCAGCATCATCATTACTATCATAATCTGTTGAAGTACCTACTTCATTTATTTCTATATTAGTTTCATCATCCGAACTTAATATATCATTGTCAGTTTCTTCTTTATCAAGAATTGCTAGAATTTGTTTTTTAATGTTTTCATCTAATTCTAAATTACTTACTTCTTCTTTAATTCTACAATATTTAGTTGTATGACCTATTTTTCCACATTTAAAACATTTATATTTACTTTGTTGTTTATTATCTTTAAACTCTTTAGATTTAAATGTCTTTCTTGGTCCTTTACTAAATGTTTTCTTAGAAGGGGTATATTTAGAATATTTAGGCTTATATTCTTTAAATTTCGAAACTTGTTTAGATCTCTTTCTAACTTTGTTAGAAGGGGCACTAATCTTTTCAGTAGATATGACAAATTGGTCACAAAATCCACCTAATTCTTTAGACAAAGTTCTATTGTCATTTTGTATTCTATTTGTTAATTTTATATCATTACATAAGGTTAAACCTGTTGTATTAATATAATTGATTAAGTCATCATAAGTCAATTGATCATAAGGTATTTCTCCATTAAAAACTTCCCTAATTTTATACCTAACCTTTTCTGCAAATAATTTTGGTAAACCTGCTAAGAATCTTTCTTTCCGGAATTGACACAGCAAGATCATGTCTAATCATTAATTTATTAAGAAACATATCTTTGTACCATCTAAAGTCATGTAATTTAGGACATCTTAAATTAATTAATATTTCGGAACTTCTTTGTTGAAACTTTTCGGGAGATTTCCTAAAAACCCTTTGCATATAGCATAAATTAATGTATTAGAAGCATCGGGTATATTTGTATAAGTTATCATAGTAGAAGTTGATTCAGTATTAGTCATTACTTGTTTAGTAGCTGTTTTTATTCTAGTCCTATCTTCTTGATTAATAAATTATCCCACCATCCTTTAAGCATTCCAAGAAATTCTGCTATTATAATTTCGGTAGCTTCAAAATCATTTTTTGCTATTGACTTATAGCTAGATATTGCTATTCCCATTTCATTTAAAACATTATATATTTGTCATTTAGTTAAACCATCTAAATTCCAATCATATAAAGTGTCGGGATTATAATTAAATTGACTTCTTTCTTCTTCAAATTTGGTATCCGGAAATGAAGGTCTAGGATAATAATTTTTTGTTCTTGCATCTGAAAAAGTTCTACCAATCGAATATTTCTTTCTATTTAATTTATTAATATATAAAGGTTCAGTATCTATACTATCATCTTTTTCTTCATTTATTGTATTAATAGATTTATTTTTCTCTATATTTAAACTTTCTAATTTTTTAGTTATTTCTTTTAATATAGCAGTATCATTATTAATAGTAAATGAATGATTTTCTTCTAATCAAAATAAAGGCTGCTCTTTTTTCTGAATAATCTTATCTTTTGAACTATTATCTAATTTTATAATCGTATTAGCTAAATTATTTAACTTATGATTAGTGTAATTATTTTGTTGATATATTTTATTTATATCTTTTAATGTTGGTTGTGATTCCCTATTAATATTTGGACTAATTGTTTTATATGGACTAGCTTTAACTATAGTTCCACTAATATCTAGATTATACTCTTCAGTTGGTTCTTTACTAGAATTATTAGATTGTAACATATGGGGCATTCTTTAAGCCGAAATTAGTGGTAATGATAATGAACTTAATCCTGAAGCTAATGATGTTGTCTCTACCTTAACTGAAGTATTAATCAATAATAACTTTCTTCTTAGACAATTAAGAGAAGCTCGACAAAAAATTCAAGCCTTTGAAGAAGAAAAAGCTCATCATGAACGAGTAATTCAACTATTACGAGATCGCATAACATTATCCGAAAAAGCTCAGCAAACTTTGATGGACGAAAACATGAAACTTGAACAAGAAATTTTCGATCAAGATCAAGCAGACAGATCAAGAAGAAGAAGATAAAGATGACTCAACAAAGATTTAATTATCAAAAAACGACAAAGAAGACAACAGCTCATAACCCGACATCTCAACCTCATCATGTTTGCAAGCTACAAAAGTCAATATATGGCTTAAAACAAGCCCCTAGAGCTTGGTATAAGCAACTCAGAACAACACTTGCTCAAGTGGAACTTCACAAATTCAAGGGCTGATTCATCTCTTTTCATGTTGAAGCATCCCAAATATATACTCATGGTTCTTATATATGTTGATGACATAATAGTGATGGGGAACTGTGCAAAGGAAATGCAGTTGTTCATCTCTCAACTCAACAAAGTATTTTCTCTCAAAGACCTTGGACCTTTGAACTATTTCTTAGGCATTGAGGTTTTCAGAGATGACACGGAGTGTATCTATCACAAAGCAAGTATATTGCTGAATTCTTGCAGAGAGCAAACATGTTAAATGTCAAACCTAGTCCCACACCAATGGTTGCCAACAAACAACTCTCACTGTATGATGGAAAACCTATGGCCTTCCCTTATATCGAGCATAATAGGAGCTCTTCAATATCTTAGCCACACAAGACCGGACATCTCTTTTTCCATCAACAAACTCAGTCAAGTTCTTAAATGTCCAATTGATGTGCACTTGGAGTGCCACAAAAAGACTGTTGCGATACTTGAAAGTAACAATCTATCATGGCTTGCACATTTCACCTACCCACAGTTTGACACTAACAGGCTTCTCCGATGCAGATTGGGCATGTTGTCTAGATGATCGAAGATCAATTGCTGGATATTATGTTTTTCTGGGTGACTCACTAATTTCCTGGTCCTCAAAGAAACAAACAATAGTGGCACGATCTAGTACGGAATCAGAATACAGGGCTCTAGCACACTTGGCAACAGAACTTGCATGGCTTCATGAACTGTTGAAGGAAATGAGATTCAAACTTTCAAATATTCCACAATAATTTGGTGTGATAATATGAGTGCTAGTGCACTTGCAGCCAACCCCATTTATCATGCTCGAACAAAGCATATTGAGTTGGATGTGCATTTTGTTAGAGACAAAGTTCTAGAGAAACAACTAGACATTCGTTATGTTCCTTCACACGATCAAGTAGCAGACTGCTTAACTAAAGGACTATCTTATTCACGGTTTCGGTTTCTCATTGACAAGCTCATGGGTTACTACTTCACCCTCTCGCTTGATAGGTGGTGTCACGAGATAATACTTCCAAGGGCATATCTGCAATTATTCCGCCCTCTTCTCAATTTTGTTGGAATATACAGAATGCAAAGAGGATTTGTTCTACAGTTGTACCATCATTCTGTTATAAATTGTAAATGTGTAATTACTGTATTCTGTAATCATTAGCTACGTGTCAATATCTAATTGTATTGATTTTATTCTCTGTATCTTCATCTCATCTATAAATAAGATTGAGACCACAACCATAAGCTATGTTGGCTTTATCAAATTTGCAGTTCTTTTAGAAATTTGCTCTATAGAGTTTGAATATTAAATCAAAGTTTTATATCAGTATATTGCATTTTATCATTACTAACTAATAAATTTTATGGTGAACATCTCTCCGGGTTCTGGTTATCCTCACATAGAGTCAATATAAACATACTAAATATCGTATTGATGATTAACACTATAAGGATATTGAATTTTCGACCAATTTTTGTGGCGGCCTTCTTAGTTATCGCAAATTGATGATTTAACACTACAAGAAAAACTTAATTGCTTTTTTTTTTTTAACTAAGTAATTATTTTCTCCAAAGTATAGCAATTGCAAATTGAAAGAGTTTCAAAAGTTAAGTGCGGCCAAAGCATGATTATAAGCTTACAAAAGATTTCATTAATAATCAAAGCAAAAAATAAGAAAATACAACATTGTTGCACTTGTTATTACAAATTAAGTTATATTGTTTAAATTTTTAAATTTTAATATTCTAATAATATAATAAAGATAATATAATACCTCTTTCATAATATAATTTCTTTTATTTGTAAAATTTGTATTTAAAAATATAAAATGTATAACAATATTCAATTGTAAATTTAAAAATATATATATTCTATTTTTCCTTAGACTATAAATATATATATATATATTTTTTTTTGATGAATCCTTAGACTATATATATATATATATATATATATATAAAGCAGATTTTTATAAAAAATTATTTCTGCCAAAATTTCCGACAAACCCCTTGATAACATCAAATATGATCATGATTTGAGATATAAATTGTGCATGATTTGTGATTATAATTGTATTAAATTGAGATAAATTGATTGATTTTGGGTTTAATTGCAAATATTCTGCTTCGGGGTAACTTTTGGGGCAAATTGGTGAAAAAAAGATAAATTCGGAAGCAAAAGCGCAACATTGAAAATCGCTACGCGCGTAGATGATGTCTTACGCCCGTATCGGAGTAAACGCCCGTTGCCCTTTGTGCATAACGCCCGTAGCGGATTAAACGCCGTGGCCTCGTGTGCCTTACGCCCGTGTGAATTAACTGTCTCCCTTACGCCGTGGCACTCTAGATCAAACGCCCGTAAGGAGTAACTGCTTCTAAATGCCCGTATAGCATAGAGGGCTACGCCCGTAAGGATGCTATGTCCGGAATAATTTTTATGAAAAATGACAATTTTACCCCTGGTTTAGTAGATCTATAAATACTAGAATTTTTAGCCTTAATTAGATTGGCTTGAGGATCGGATTATATTACACATTGTTCTTAGATATTGAATATCATATTAGGTTTTCCTTCAATTTCATATATTTTTGGTAGAGACTTTGGGGAATTTCTATTACTTTGATTGAATAACTTTGATTAGATAATTCCCTAGGTTATTTTAGTGAATAAATGTTTCTAGTTAGGTTATGAAATCTCTCCTTGGTCTATGAGGTAGAGTTTTGTGACTTGATCAAGAGGATTTTGAGCTACTTCAACCATTCAAGCTTCAAGGAACAAGAAGAGGATTCAAGAAGAAAGTTGAGGTGTAGAGATCTTTCCGGATTCAATTGACAACTGGTTTTGGAATTATTTTCTTACCTTCTTCAAGTATTTTTGTTGATAATTCTTGTAATCTAGTTTACCAACCTAATAGGAACTCTCTTCTCCTACATTTCTTTAGAGTAGAAGTGGTTGGTTTCATGTTATACTTTCACTATGGGATTGATCTATTGTGAGTTGATTGTTATGATTTCATTAACTTGAATTGCAATTTCAATTATGGCTTTGATTTGATTGTTTATCTTGAGTTGAGCCCTAATTCGATCTTGTGGTTCGGGTTAACACTAATTGTTAAGCCGGACCTTGGATATACGATTAGTGCTAGGTTAGTTGGATTGTCTTCCTATTGATGTACCGGACCTTGGATGATTAGTAGGGATTTGATCTTACTAATATATTCGAGTTGTTCTTCACGTATGAATTTCTTTCAACGACACGTATTGAGGAAGTTCATCTTTAGACTCGGATTCGGTGAAATTGTAATAGTTGAATCATGATACTTGATTTTGTTGTGAAGTGTATCCTCCACTCTCTCTAATGTGTTTAGTGAGTTCTTCACATATTCAATATTACCTCATCCATGATTTTACTTTACTTGCTTTTAATTTGCTTTCTAGGATTTAGAAATCAATCTTATCATTCTTGGTATTGGTTGGTTTACTTGTTGAATGATCCTTAATTACAAATCATATTCATAATTAGTTTGATTATATTTTCCACACTAGAATTTAATAGAAGTCTTAGGGAAAAACGATTTTTATAAATTTAAAATCTGAATATCACCTTATTTACTAAACTATTTCGATAGGTGCTCTGCCTAATTGAGTTATTTTATTAAGTGACAAACCTATTTTAATCATAGAGATTCTTATTATTTTTAGTATTATTTATTCGATTATTTATATTATTTTTATTATTTATATATAACTCAAATAACACATCAGATTTTTGGCGTGTTGCCGGGGAAGCCTATTAATTTTCGTGATGTTTTTCCTCTAAGTTCGTTTGTAATTTTTGGGAAAAATTTTCATCAACGGTGTGAAATTTATAACGAATTAATTTTGATATGATTTGTTTTATGATATCATTCTCAAGTAACTTTTACTTTTCATGTCTAATTCTTAGAATATCTTTTATCTCTTTGATAGATCTTGGATATTTGATAGATCGATTTTATTTCAATTAGTTTAGATGTTTCTATTTCATTTGTTTCTTATTTTTAGTTGAGTAGTTTAATTTTGATTCTTGATTTCTAGTTTTCTTATGTTACTTGTATTTTGTTTCTCTTGCTTTCTTATTGATTCGTTTTTCTTAGAATTTCGTTTACTTAGATTATAGATTTTTTGATTTAGATCTTAGGTTAGATGATTTAGTATCATGATTTTTTAGGTTTAGTTAGTATTTTGGTTAGTTTAGATCCCTTAGGTAAACTTTTACTTAGAGATTTTGGTTAGATATAGCTTAGATATTTTGGATTTAGGTTAACTTTAGTTGATTTAGATTAGATAGCTTAGTTAGTTTAGTACTTTAGATTAGGTTAGCTTTTGATTCTTTAGATCCTTATCCTATAGAATAACTTAGATCTTTAGGTTTAACATCTTAGTTTGATCTTTAGTTTAGAATTTTAGATCTAATTGTTTTTCCTATTCTCTAACTTGACATAGTTTGTTCTAATCCTTCTAACTTTCTCTAACTAGTTCTTAGGTATGGATAGTATAGGATCTAACTAGTTTTTTAACTTGATTCTTTCTTTGATTGATTTCTATTTCGTGTTCTTAGATGTATTTCCATGCTTTCGTTTTATGATTTTTGGTAGTTGTTATAGATATTATCTTGATTTTTTGGTATTATGCTAGAGTAGTTTAGTTTACTTCTCTTCTTAATCTTAGTTTTATTACTTGTCAATTACTTGTTTTGCATTTTCATTACTTGTCTCACATTTCTTAGTTAGTATTGCATTTTCATATCATTTTATCTTCTTTCCTTTATTTTCTTTAAGAGCTTTCTAGTTTAGTTAGTATTTTAATAATATCCTCAATTCATGAAGATTATTATCTAGATACTTACTTTGTTAGGAATTGATGTTTTATGTTTTTCTTATTTTCTATCTTTTAATTGTTAACCTTACTTTGCATTTGATATAAGTTTTGGTATAGCTTTGCTTTTAATTTCTTCTTTTGAAATTTTTGTTAGATTTTGCATGTAGTAGATTTTTTTCAATAAATGGTCACCATTGTTATTTTTAGATTTGCATCTTTAGGAATTTATCTAGTATTCTTTGATTTCTTTAGGTAATAATGTAGTTTATCTTTTTGTTGAAAAGTATGCATTCTTAGAAACTCATTCTAAGAAATGCTAGTTTAGTGACCAACATTTCTAGTTTAGTTATTTAATTGACTTCGTTAGCTTTGTTACATTTCAATTTTCAGATTTCGAGTATTTTGCATTGAGTTTTTTGCATATGATTTGTTAGTTTGCATGTTTTGTTTTTCTTTGCAATTGATTTAATATATTCGTATGAATATTCTTATAATGTTTTGTGTCTTATTTTCATAGTTTGCATGACTTTTATTTCATAGATTTCGATTGCATGACTTTGTTGTTCTTTGTTTTCTTTTACTTAGCATATGTTTTAGTTGTTTTGATGGTTTTACCAAAATGCATATTACTTTGTAGTAGTACAGTTTGCATAGCTTTTACTTAGGTATAGTTTGCATGTTCTTTTGCATGAATATGATTTAGGTGAATTATTTTACATAGATTTTACCTTAGTACCTTTTCATTCTAGTAGCTATGTTTGATTTAGGTTATATATGTTTCTTTAATATGAATAGTTACTATGTATTGCATGATTTGATTTTTACAGTAGGTAATTTTTGCATGTTTCTGCATGGCATATATATATATATGTACTATAATTGCACCTTATAGCTTATAGTTTCCAGTAGTTCATATATAATTGTATATATGTACAGTTTTGGTAAATACAAATTTCTTCCAGATTCAATCCTTGTTTGCATGCTGAATTTTCTTTTGTTTTAATTTCGTCCAGCAGTCCTTCCTGCATGCAGTTTACCAGATTGATTGACATATATATAATGTATTTCATATAGAATTTGTTTTTTTTTATTCTCTTTTTTTTTGTGTTTTTTTTTTATTTTCATTTTCCAGTAGGTTAGTGTATGGTTTTTTTTTGTGAATTTAGATTTTGGTATTGTAAATAATGGTACATAGATTTGTTAGTTGTTGTAGTTGCATTTCTTTTTGTTCTTCATGAATAGCATATAGTTTGTATGTATATGTTTCACTTCTATCATATAGACATTTTGCATGATCAATTAGAAAATTCAAATGCATGAACTTGTTGTTCTATTTTCCAGTAGCTAGATGTTTTTGTATACTTTTGTACACTGCATTTTCAGTAAAATTATTTTTGGGCAGTCCAGTAACATTTGGTTTGCACTGCTGCTGAAATGTTTAATTCTGAAATTTATGGTATGCTTGATTTTGTTCAGTTTTTGTTGAAATTTTGGGCAGTACAGTGGCAGAATTTTTACCTCACTGCTGCCTTATATTTAATTCAGTAGATTTTACATGTTTTGTTCTGTTTTTGTCAAATTTCAGTGAGTCCTCTTCACTGTTTTTGTTGAAAGTGCTCAGAATTTTGTGAGTTGCAATCTGTTTTGGTCATTCTAATAATTCCAGCATACAATTTCCTCTGTTTTGCAGAAAATTCCAGTAGCTATAATGGTCAATTCTTTTGTTTTTAATACAAATTCCAGTAGCTAACATATGCACAACTCTGTAATTACTCTGTTTTGTATAATTTCCAGAACAGGAATTTCACTTTCCCCTGCTTTTTCCTCTGTTTTTGGCAATACCCGAGAGCATACATTATTTTCTTTTCTTTGTCATCTCTTCAATTTGATTTTCAGATTATTCTTTCATTTCTTATCTTTTATATTTAATTTTGCATGCTCATTAAATCTTTTCAATTCCTTATCATTTTTTCTTTCTTTCAAACTTCTTTTTTTTTTTACATTCATTCCATTCTTTTTATCATTCTTTTCATTCTTTTTCTTCTTTCTTTCATTCAATTAATTTAATTCTTTTCTTTCTTATTTTTTTAAATTTTATTTGCTAACCTTATCTTTTCTTTTCTTCAAACTTTTACTAATCTCTCTTTTTTTGTTTTGTAGGTATTTTGATTTCTTTCTCTTGTTTTTCTCAATCTTTTAATTTATTTCCTAGATCGTTTGTAGTAGGACATTTTTAATCTTGTAATTTCTTTCTTTCTTTGTTTTGTTCTATTCTATTTTTCTTGATTGTTTGTTGAAGGTAAAACAGGAATCAATAGGCTTCGCTACAAAACCCGGAAATGCAAGTGGGACAATTGTCCAGGACAATTTTCGAACGAGAAAAATGATTACTCCCAAAAAGCACCGAACAAAATTCCGTCCAATGAATCGAAAGATGATGTTGTTAGGGAGGACAAAGCGAGCCTTATAAAAGTCATTGAAGAAGGAAGAAGTTCCTAAGAAAGGAACAAAATAAGTTCCAAGCATGCTTGCTCGGAAACAAGATTTGTCTTTCTTCCCTTTCCTTTTACCGCTTTTATCGAGTCATACTTGGTTTTTGCGTTTAATATTTGTCTATATCGCTTTTTAGTTTTTTGCCTGGATGTTCCAGTATAGGTGTTTTTATCCCCTTTTTTTTATAAAATCCCGGATTTTCCGGATAGGGTTTATTTGTTTTATTTATTTACTTTTTAGTTGATTTTATTTATTTTTACTTGGTTTATGTACTATTTGATTTATTAGGATTTTTTATGATTATCTTTTGTGTTCATAGTTTACTTTCCCGTTTTGAATATAATTTTCTTGTTTTTATTTTTTTAGTTTTTTCGCACTTATTCCCGTTTTGTATTTATAGTTTTTCGCACTTATTTATTTTTCTAAAATAAGTTGTGGGGTATTAGCTTTACACCGAGGACAGGGCTATTTTTCAAGTTGTGGGGTAGGTGTGTGCTCGTTTTATCTCAATTTTCAAATATTTTCAAAAAAATTGCTCGAATTTTTCAAAATTTTCAAAATGATTAGTTTACTTGAAAAGATTGTTTTGTGAACTTTTTGTGGGAATTTGATTTGCTTAGCCGATGATATAAACTATGTGTTGATTGTTTAAAGTCTCGAGATTTGATTTGTTTCATCTCGTTGATACTTGGTACGAGCATGATTATAGGAAAATCCTGAAAAATTTCTTTTGACATAGCTATTCTTGGTTGGTTGTTCCGATTAGTGACTACTTTTGGACAACTTATTTGAATAGTATTAAGTCTTTTGGGAATGGAAATGACTTGAATTTTCACTTGAAAATTTTTTTGAGAGACTTGCCACACTTTTAATTTTCGTTGAATAAATTGTTGAATAAAAGGTTGTTTTGCATGTATCCTTTGCTACTTGAGCACCACTTCTTATGGGAATTGAATGCCCGGTGCCCTAAGGTCCTCGGGATCCGGGAGTCATCGGAGTGGAACTCGTTACAAGGGTAGTTAAAGTTGATATTGTTAAGCAAACAATAAAAACCTTGAAAAAAATATATAAAAAAAAAATAAAATAAAAAAAAAATAAGTGGCTTGTTTCTTGAGATTTGATTGTGATTATCTCTCGTTGTTGAAGTTTTTGATCATCCAAACCACTATTTGGATAGTTGCTTTGAAAGAAAGTTTGCCATTTGGATCATCAATTGAGATAGAGCACACACTTCACTCGGGATGATTTTATGATCGTTTGTCGTATTTAAATTGAAAATGTTTTGTTCAAATTGAGTTCTCTTGACTTAGACATAAGACATTTGATGAGGCATGAAAGTGAATCTTCCTTTAGCACTTTGTTGATGAGATCTTTGAAGAGTAAACTAGTCTATGTTGAAATTTTTGAGAAAATTCATGCACATCTTAAATAAATTGAATTTGTTTTTTTTTTGAGCTTTTTGATGTTAGTTTGTTTCTTCTTAAACTTCTTCTATTTTGATTTGCTTGAGGACAAGCAAAGTTTAAGTTGTGGGGTATTTGATAACATCAAATATGATCATGATTTGAGATATAAATAGTGCATGATTTGTGATAATAATTGTATTAAATTGAGATAATTTGATTGATTTTGGGTTTAATTGCAAATATTCTGTTTCGGGTAACTTTTGGGGCAAATTGGTGAAAAAAGATAAATTCAAGCAAAAAGCGCAACATTCCGGGAATTCGCTACGCCTGTGGATGATGTCTTACGCCCGTTTCTTAGTAAACGCCTGCTGTTTTGCTTTGTGCATAACGCCTGTAGCGGGATTAAACGCATGTTGCCACCGTGTGCATTACGCCCGTTTGAATTAACCGTCTTCCTTACGCCCGTGGCCCTCTCTGGATCAAACGCCCGTAAGGAGTAATCGCTCTAAACGCCCGTATAGCGAGAGGGCTATGCCCGTAAGGATGCTCTGTCCCGGTAATATTTTTTATGTAAATTGACGATTTTACCCCTAGTTTAGTAGATCTATAAATACTAGAATTTTTAGCCTTAATTAGATTGGCTTGAGGATCGGATTACATTTCATATTGTTCTTAGATATTGAATATTATATTAGGTTTTCCTTCAATTTCATATATTTTGGTATAGAATTTGGGGAATTTCTATTACTTTGATTGAATAACTTTGATTAGATAATTCCCTAGGTTGTTTTAGTGAATAAATGTTTCTAGTTAGGTTATGAAATCTCTCCTTGGTCTATGAGGTAGAGTTTTGTGACTTGATCAAGAGGATTTTGAGCTAGTTCAACCATTCAAGCTTCAAGGAACAAGAAGAGGATTCAAGAAGAAAGTTGAGGTGAAGAGATCTTTCCGGATTCAATTGACAACTGGTTTTGGAATTATTTTCTTACCTTCTTCAAGTATTTTTGTTGATAATTCTTGTAATCTAGTTTACCAACCTAATAGGAACTCTCTTCTCCTACATTTCTTTAGAGTAGAAGTGCTTGGTTTTATGTTATGCTTTCACTATGGGATTGATCTATTGTGAGTTGATTGTTATAATTTCATTAACTTGAATTGCAATTTCAATTATGGCTTTGATTTGATTGTTTGTCTTGAGTTGAGCTATGATTCGATCTTGTGGTTCGGGTTAACACTAATTGTTAAGCCGGACCTTGGATATACGATTAGTGCTAGGTTAGTTGGATTGTCTTCCTATTGATGTACCGGACCTTGGATGATTAGTAGGGATTTGATCTTACTAATATATTCGAGTTGTTCTTCACGTATGAATTTCTTTCAACGACACGTATTGAGGAAGTTCATCTTTAGACTCGGATTCGGTGAAATTGTAATAGTTGAATCATGGTACTTGATTTTGTTGTGAAGTGTATCCTCCACTCTCTCTAATGTGTTTAGTGAGTTCTTCAAATATTCAATATTACCTCATCCATGATTTTACTTTACTTGCTTTTAATTTGCTTTCTAGGATTTAGAAATCAATCTTATCATTCTTGGTATTGGTTGGTTTACTTTTTGAATGATCCTTATTCACAAATCATATTCATAATTAGTTTGATTATATTTTCCACACTAAAATTTAATAGAAGTCTTAGGGAAAAACGATTTTTATAAATTTAAAATCCGAATATCACCTTATTTACTAAACTATTTCGATAGGTGCTCCGCCTAATTGAGTTATTTAATTTAGTGACAAACCTATTTTAATCATAGAGATTCTTATTATTTTTAGTATTATTTATTCGATTATTTATATTATTTATATTAATATTTTATAACTCAAATAACACATCACCCCCTGTTTGAATTCTCAATTCGTTCGTTCCTTTCACCATTAAAAGTTTCTCTAATTTTATACCTAACTTTTTTCTGCAAATAATTTTGGTAATCCTGCTAAGAATCTCTCTTTCCAAAATTGTACACAGGCATCATGTCTAATCATTAATTTATTTAAAAACATATCTTTGTACCATCTAAAGTCATGTAATTTTGGACATCTTAAATTAATTAATATTTCAGAACTTCTTTGTTGAAACTTTTCCGGATTTCCCAAAAAAATGTTTACATATGACATAAATTAATGTATTAGAGGCATCAAGTATATTTGTATAAGTAATCATAGTAGAGGTTGATTCAGCATTAGTCATTACTTGTTTAGTAGCTGTTTTTATTCTATTTCTATCAGCTTCAGTTAAAAGATTATCCCACCAACCTTTTAACATTCCCGTAAAATCTGCTATAATCATTTCAGTGGCTTCAAAATCATTTTTGCTATAGACTTATATGCAGGATATAGCTATACTCATTTCATTTAAAACATTATATATTTGTCATTCCATTAAACCATCTAAATTCCAATCATATAAGGTATGAGGATTATAATTAAATTGACTTCTTTCTTCTTCAAATTGTGTATCCGGAAATGAAGGTCTTGGATAATAATTTTTTGTTCTAGCATCCGAATAGGTTATACTAGTTGAATATTTCTTCCCTATTTAATTTATTAACATATAAAGCTTCAGGTCTGTACTATCATCTTTTTCTTCATTTATTGTATTAATAGATTTATTTTTCTCTATATTTAAACTTTCTAATTTTTTAGTTATTTTTTTAATTTAGTTGTATCATTATTAATAGTAAATGAATGATTTTCTTCTAATCGAAATAAATGTTGTTCCTTTTTCCGAATAATCTTTTCTTTTGACTCTATCTTTATAATTTTATTAGCTAAATTATTTAGTTTATGTTTAGTGTAATTATTTTGTTGATATATTTTATCTATATCTTTTAAAGTAGGTTGTGATTCTCTATTAACATTAGGACTAATTGTTTTATACGAACTAGCTTTAACTATAGTTCCACTTATATCTAAGCTTTAACGGATATCATTCCAACAGATACCACTTATATCCTCACATAGAGTCAATATAAACATACTAAGTATCATATTAATGATTAACACTATAAGGATACTGAATTTATCAACCGATTTTTGTGGCGGCCTTCTTAGTTATCGCAAATTGATGATTTAACACTACAAAAAAAACTTAATTGCTTTTTTTTTTCAACTAAGTAATTATTTTCTCCGAAGTATAGCAATTGCAAATTGAAAGAGTTTCAAAAGTTAAGTGCGGCCAAAGCATGATTATAAGCTTACAAAGGATTTCATTAATAATCAAAGTGAAAAATAAGAAAATACAACATTGTTGCTCTTGTTATTACAAATTAAGTTATATTGTTTAAATTTTTAAATTTTAATATTCTAATAATATAATACCTCTTTCATAATATAATTTCATTTATTTGTAAAATTTGTATTTAAAAGTATAAAATGTATAACAATATTAAATTGTAAATTTAAATATATATATATATATATTCTATTTTTCCTTAGACTATAAATATATATATATATATATATATATAAAGCAGGTTTTTATAAAAAATTATTTCTGCCAAAATTTATAAAACCCCGCATTGTTTTCAATTTCTCAACCTGCTTTTTCTCCCGTCCCTTTGCTTCTCACTGACATTTGGAATATCCATTTCTTCTCACGATTTCGGAAGTCTCTAAGCGCATGGTGGTGGTGGATCCTCGTCAACTTAGGTTTACTAGTACCCGCACAAAGGTTTGTTATCCACCAATCTCAAACCCTAGTTTCCACTGGCTTTGATATTTCAGATCTGTTGATTTTGTTATCTGATGAGTTGTTTTAAATTGATTCAGCATGAAAAATAGTCTACCCTTTGTTATCCGATGGTTTGATGGTTTGGTTCTCACTTATTGGTTTTCTACGCTTTCCCCTATTTATCAATTGTCGTTCCTTATTTTGCTTGAAGAAGAAAAGGTATATACATGCATATATATATATATATATATATATATATATACACGTGTAGTTTATTCTGTTGCTCAAGAATTTTTTTTTTTTTTTTTTTTTGATTTTTGTCAATCCTTGGGTTTTGATCCGTTTGACAAATTATGTTTGTTTATATATATATATACAGAGTTAGTCTTTAAATAAAGTCTATTAAAAAGAGTTAGGATTTGATTTTGAATTAATCATGTAAATTAACTATTAGATAATAGTTAGACTATCTATTACCGAAAAATAAAACTTTATTCATATATATATGTATATGCATCTATAAAGATTCAATGTTGACTAAAAACCCCCTTTGAGTAAATTTGTATGTTTATGTAATTACTTATGAAGAGAAAAAGACCCCAGATTTACAAGATATATAAATATATATATATATATATTTTTTTATACCAATTTTGCCACCTTCCCTTTTTTTTATTGTCTCTAAATCCTTATTTATGAGTTTAGCTTTTGAATTGTTATGTTGGGTTAGACTTGCATGATTTTACAATCTTCCCAAGAACTTTTGGTCTTTTTGCTGTCATTTACTCTGGCAAATATATTCAGAATGTCCTTTGGCCTCATTTTGATGTGTTTTAGGATTAAATGATAATAAATGTGCACGAATGATGTGGGGGCGAAAAATTCTTATCACAACCTTATGTATAGTTCTGATTTTTATTTTGTAAATAGTCATATATTTAGATACAGTTTCCTCATCCTCTATCTACTATTGAAAAAGACGGAAGTTATGTTGCCACAAATTAAAGTTGTTCTTGCACTAGGTGGCTTCCAAGGGAATGTGTTATTTAGAAATATTTAGAAATTTATAAAAGTAGGAGCAATTGATTGAGAGATAAACTACAAACCTGTGCATAAATTCATAATCACATTTTGCCTAAGTTCAAGCAATAGTTCTTTGTTGATTTTGACTGATTTTTTTTTTTTTTTTTTTTTTGGTTTTCTTTCTCAACTGTAGGAATCATTTTAATTATCATTTGTTGTGATATTTTTAGATATAAATTATTATTAATGGAGGATCGGAGTTGGACGTAAGAAGATATGTGCTGTCGAATAAAGGAATTACTATTGAATTCGAAAAGAGGAGTTAATCTTTCATCTCTTTTTGTTGTATCTACTTCAATAATTGGTAAAATTAGACGCCCTCTGCAAAGTGTAAGAACATGAAATTGAAGAACCGGATATGTTGAAGGTTCACTTGTATAGCTTGGTTTTTGTTAGTAATTACTATGAATGGATATCTCATGGTGAAAAGATATAGGTCATCGCAGACATACTTCTTCAATATTAGTGCCATCGAGGGAACTGAACTAAAGTGAGGGGATTCGAGAGA
>JAHSUH010004836.1:0-37765 GCA_025388415.1 Cynanchum wilfordii | reverse complement strand
ACAGAATTTAAGATAACAACAAGATCTTGATAATATTATATAAGCCTAAGAAAATTAAATGTGAGAGCTACATTTGACAAAGTACACATGAATGGCACCTGGTTAGGGGGTGCATGAGACCTGATTATTAGGATATACCACTCTAGGTCTAGTTGGTTTTGTATATCAAACGGCTCATACAGAAACCTTACCTAGTAAGGTTTTCCATAGTGAAAAATTAATAAAACCCTAGTAATCAAACAAACAGCATTGTCATAATGATTACAGACCTATTCTAATAAAATTGGCCTCCTCCATACCTAGTGCTATAGAACACATTCTTAAGAGGATTAACCAACAAGAGACAACAAGCAACATTGGATATTATTAAGGCAACTGAAAAGGGTAAGATTGAAAACTATGAGAACGAAAGATGCAGAAGATCTTATGGGAATCACTGGATGACAATAATATGATGCTCAAAGTTATCATTTTGTTTTGAAGCTGTATATACCTGATCATGATGAAACAGCTGCTGGAGCAGGATCCTCAAGATAGAAGATCTCCACATTAAATCCTTTGCCTTGCAAAGTTTTAAAATTAACACATCAACCATGCATCATATATCGCAATCCAAACCCTTATAAATACAACAGCAGACTGCATTCCAGGACAAAATTACGATAATAACCAGTCCATTAGAAGATTTCATACCTCAACTGATAGAATGGCCACCTGTTTGCTTGGTCCATTGTCCATATTTTCTGATACATGGCAGTGCTTTTTACTGGATTTGGGATTTGCTTATAAAGTGTAAGCTCATAAGAACATGTACACTAAAAAACATACAGAGATGGTGTAACTGTTGAGAAAAACATCCATTGTGATGCAAACAATAACGGAATACTCAGAAGAACAATGCATCCACAACCTAATCTTCTGCTTAAAAGTGTGCTCAACAAATGACCACAAGCAAGACAACTACAAATAACACTTAAAATCTTATTCGACTCTACATGAAATTAGCTTGAGGTATGAAGAATATTCCAGTCAGGGGAATCATAAAATCTTTCTAAATGTTTCTCTCCATTACCATTGAGCTCTGGGCATCTCAGGGGAATATCATTGTGTCATGGGATTTGCTAATGCTGGTAAAAATGTGGTGCTTCCTCCGTAAGCCAAGAAGGTTCAAGAGAATTGTACACAATCCACCTGGGATTAACTCTGAAAGGGAAATCAAATTTCAGAATTAGCAAATATATATATAATTTGAAAAATAAACCCTTAAGCTAATTTTGAAAAAAAAAACCTATAAAATGAAAAAAAAAAAGAAGCATCAGGTATGTGACTTGCCTGAATAATACAGATGAAGGATGGATATACACTTCTTGGGAAGTTCTTACAGTCTTGTAAATTCCATTGTGGCTGTATGGCTTTTCACAATAGATAGTTAATAAGTTAGACCAATGCGATAAATTCTTTTCTTACAAATAAGAGATTAAAATAGCACAAGTTCAGCCATTATACTTACTTCTAAATGAGAAGCATTGGCAAAAAATCCAGCAGTCACAGCCTTCCTCACTGTCTGTGAAACAACCAAAACAAAATACTTTTTGAGTATAGATTTTTTCAAATTAGCAAGTCAAAAATTAGCAGACCACTTATGTAGATGAGTTTCAGAAGGGGACACCAGGTATAGTAATAGAGCACTCTTCCTTTCTAGGGTACTTTATATATGTTACTTCAGTTCATAAATATACAGTTTAGAAATCTTTTATATAAACAATTGAAAGTTCAACAGTGTGGAAAGAAAACTCATGAAGTTTATCTCCTGTGTCTTTAAGGGCATAAAGAACTGAACTGAAAGCTATGTTAGCGTGCTGAAAAAATCCAAAGTGAAAAAAAACTAGGTTCTGCATTCTGTTCATCAAAAAATACACAAGTGCATAAAATAAAGAGCTTGTGACATTCTAAGGAGGCTGTAGCTACAATGAACTATACAAATATGCAAGGTCTTGGCGCAATAGACAATTTCTGCCACTAAAAAGAATCAAATGAACATTCTACCTTATTTACCTGGATATATTTCTCGCAAGATTTTAAGCCTATCCCCAATCTCTGTGTAACCCTTCTCAATTGTTCTCTAACTTCCAGAGCCTTCTTCCACGTAGGGGGTAAACACATGTCGGTAGAGTAATATGATATGATGTAACACAAATACAAAAAGCCTTTAGATATTCAAGATGTATAGATAGAGAATAAAACACCTTAGGGCAACCAAATTCATACTTACCATGGAGTGGTCGTTTATGAAGTTCTTATGACACCACTTTGATGATTTACTTAGACTGAAGAAATCCATTGTACACATTTAAGAACGTCACATGGTCTCCCTGCAAAAAATTAAGCAATGTAATCAATGAATGAGTAAAAACTAGAAATCAAGAACCTGACAACAAATAATGGATGATGGAGAGAATTGGAATCTAGAGAATTCTAGAATTAATTCACACAAATTGATGAGTCGAAAAGTTAATATCAAAGAGGTTGAAAAAGAAACGACATCAACAAAAAAAGCAAAGAGGGTCAGGATATGTCATGTACAAATATAACAGATCTCCCCTTTGTTTGAAATCAATCTTGCCCAACTAGCTCTATTGACTGTATGCATCCCCACTAATTGAAATTGGGAGATTTTAGTCACTAACAAAATCTATTACCACCTACAATCTAATTCTATTTGTTGTCTATTGTTTTCACACTAATAATGTTTTTTTGAGTTTGGTGCAAAAACAAGGGGGAAAAAGCATATAAAAAGAACCTCAGCAGCTGCAAATTTTAATTTGGCTTCATCCAGTTCCTTTTCCGATCCCCTGGCTGAAACCCAGACTGACAGTGTGAATGGGAGAAAAAATGTTAAGCATAAAACAGTGCGGAAAAATAAATAAATAAATGAATAATCCCTGTAGGCGTAATTGCTTGTGCACTGTCAATTACTAAGACCTGTTAAAGTATCATTATAGCATTTAAAACAGAAACATTAGAAAAATGAGATCCACCTCTATAGCGAGAATTGTTGCAATCGTAATGACTTCCTCTGAACAGCCAAGATATCAGAAGCTAAGATCATCTTTGAAATCATTGGGTCCTAAAATCAGAAAAAAACTATAAGAGTAAGCATAAATATTTTACCTATAGAACAGTAAAACATTACAGTGACAAATAAAAGGCACCCAGGCCCAAATATTAATAGTACAAATAACAATAGCAATATCCAAGAGATATACATTCAGGCATTGAGATTACTGGAGAATCCGTAAGCTACAAGGATAGTTTGATTCATCTAGCAAGATATAATAATACATATGGCATTCATCATGCACAAAAAAGAATAGAGAGGGTATAAAGAAAGGCCAGTAAAATTTAATAGGTCTAGGCATCAGTCCAGGGCCACTCCACCCCTTCAAGAAAGCTAGTTTGGGCAAACTCCTACTACCAATTTTCTCCACATAACTCAAATATTTGAATATTCTATCATGCAAATTTAGTACTTTAACAGAAGTAGGATAAATGCAAATGATAAGTAGCAAATAAAGCCTTTAATACAGTGAAGTTATGAACTTGGCGTCGAAGGTAAACATAGAAGACAAAGGTCATTTTATCTTTAACTCCAATGCCAAGATAAAGACTGAAAAATGAATGAAAAAGAATTTTGCACTTTGCCACTTGTGCTTGTTTATTTTGAGTTTATATCTACTTAAGCACAAGCAGCTATAAGAAAGTGTGAATTTGACCAACTCTCCATTGAACTAAGCAGAAATCTCAGCAAACTGAAATAAGTATGAAGTGAGTTTATCATCATCATCCATTTCTATAAGATAAATATAATAAAAGAAGTGTGAGAATTTGACCAACTCCGTATTGAATTAAGCAGAAATCTCAGGAAAAGTTTTCAGCAAATTGTAAAGTTTATGTACTCTAGAAACATACTAATGGAATCTCTGCAACATGGAATCTAGTAGGTGAAGTGAGTTTAGCATCATCATCAATTGCTCCAAGAGAATATAACAATGCTTTAGGTGAGGCAGATTCTGGCCAATCAAAACCCAAGATGTTATAGCTATCCCTAATGCCTTCAAGTGCCAAAGAGAAAGAATGCCATCATCAATATATGTGCTCTCAAGAAGATCTGTTCCATGGATTGTAAAAACAATTCAAGGTACACATATGTCGTCACAATTGAAAACCAGCAGCAGCATAAGGAAGATGCGAACACAAAAAATTTTGTAAGGGAAGAAAAAATTAACATAGCTAAGAAATCATGAATTCTATTATTTCTGACTCAAAACAATTCCAAACAGTGAGTCAAAGATGCATAAGATCTGCCCGCCTACCTGGATTGGAAACCATAAGAATATACTACTCATGCTTTCTAGACAAAAGAAGAAATTTTGGTAATGAATATAAAGTCAAGAAAGAGGACAAGGAAAATGTTGTAACAAAATAAATAGAGGATGCTCAGGAGTCAAGTATTTAACAATTTCTCATTATAATAGTATTCTAGCAAGCTATATAGGGTTGGGGCAATAATATGTCATGAATCATGATCAACATACCATCACTTACTTATTATGTTCATTGTACAATCAACAAAATAACATAGATGTGATATATAATGCATCCTTAAAAAACCTAAAATCTCTTTAAACACTTTGCATTACTAATCTTTGAGTATTCAAAGTTAAAATTTATAGTATACTTCCATTGCTGGTCAACAAGACTACAAGAAATAGAGATTCAGCATTCGATTCTCGGATTTTACCAGTTTTCTTCAGTTGGATGTATGATTTTTTACAGAGACATTCTTCTATTTCAGAAGTGTAGGAAGACTAAATAAAACTTCCCAAAGTTCAGAATGACAAATGCAAGAACCACACAAGTGAGACACATCTAATATTTCTCTGGATCAGAATGTATACCTGAATTAAAGATACAAGATTTGATCTGTAGATTTCAGGAATACCATCGGCAGACATCTCTTTAACAAAATATTCTTCTGTATAAAGCCTAATCAGGTAAACTTTCATGTAAAAGGTGAATCTAATAAGCCAAAGTGACACTAGAACATGATTATGATGAAACATACTAGTAGCAATACTTGCTACAATTGTGATTTAGAAGGAAACAAAGGAACAAAACAGTTCATAAAAATCAAATTATGGCAACAAGGTTCTGAAGAATTTATTTTTTACTAGCAAATAGAAATATTTTTAAATTTTGAATATTTAGATTAAAATTTTATAGTTAAATATTAAAAAATATAATCAAAAATTGAAAAAATATTTTAAAATAAATAATATATATATATATATAAAAAAAATAGAAAGCTAGTCCATTTGGACAATACTTTTCTATGAAAAAGAAGTGATATTTTAAAGGGCATTTGAACAGTATTGACATATTAATAAGTTACTCGTAAATGTTATAGGACAAAGACACATAATTTCTTGAACAGAATATAATTAAGGGGAAAAAAGCAACAAAGTTTTTGCATGATTTATGCAATGGTAAAACATGTCATCTTATAAATTGTGCATTAATTGAAAACTTATGCTAACTCATTAATGAAGCTGATATACGAGATTGGTTGGTTTAGGTATATATATGGCTATTTAGCCTAAAAAATAC
The DNA here is from genome assembly GCA_025388415.1 of Cynanchum wilfordii. Classification (NCBI taxonomy): domain Eukaryota; kingdom Viridiplantae; phylum Streptophyta; class Magnoliopsida; order Gentianales; family Apocynaceae; genus Cynanchum; species Cynanchum wilfordii. The sequence continues at coordinate 32,098 of JAHSUH010004836.1, read as the reverse complement.
AGCATCAAAGTTATTAAAGAACATATCTACCCACTTTATTAACTCACTAAAGGCTTCTCACTTTATATATAAAAGACTGGCATAATCACTTCAGTCTACAACAAATACCACATCCTCTTTAATTGTTCTTTTCATTTACTAGGGCTAACCATACGTAGCAAGAGCAATAAAGCATGATACAAATATTTTGCATATATTATCTGGGGCATTGGATCATAAAAACTTACAAAATACTCAGGAGCGTGAAAATGGATAAGTTAAGCGCAGGACCTTGCAGTTGTAAAAGAGAAGAGCAGGGAATGGCTAAAATTGATGAGCAGACATTATAATTCTAAAGAATCAAACAATTCAAAGTAATCATCAAGATATGGTCTATACTTGCAAATGTACAACTGCAAGTTCCAGTAAATAAAACACAGAAAGATCAGCATCTGCATGTTAAACCATCATTATGCAATAAGATGTGGCTGCAAATAAAATCTATTTTTAGAAGCTTCCAATTCAATCATGCTACAGAAGAATGAATACCAATGACATAAAAATTGATGATCAACCTCGTCCCAGAAATTTTAAAAGGAAGAGAACTTAGCATCCTTGAAGAAAATTTGTACCTGTAGCATTTTCCTGGTCGTATTCTTCCAGCCCTACCAGCCCTTTGTCGAGCAGATGCCTTAGATGTTGGTGACACTACCAGATTCTCAATATCTCAAGGATTACATTTATTAACACACATAGAGGAAAGGCTTCATAGCAAGCAAAACCTTCCCGACATGTATACAATTAGGAGAAAACAGATTAGTTTTCCAAACAAAAAGCAATAAAAGAAGCAAATAACGTGGAAAACATGACTCTTCCTGCTCTTACTTCCTAAAAACGTCAAGGACCTTCACAAGTCAAGTTCATAAACCTCATTCAAAAGAGAAAAGGGGCAGAAACCTATCTACAGGAAGAGGAGAAGAAGCCTGGGAAATACTGTTAATCAAGACTATATATATAGGGGTCTTGGAAGGAGCACAAGACAACCGCACCAATTCACAATTCCACATTAGGTATACAACAAGACATTATATTGGAAAGACAAATGCCTTTTATCATTGTTGGTGTAAATAGTAATACACTAATTCATTAGCAATTGTCTTATCTTAAACATGCCAAATAGAAAAGGTTGAAAAAAAATAAGCCGGGTTGTAGAACTTCTACTTTGAGAATCCACTATCAACAACATGGACAATACCCTGCTAAGGAAAAGAGTGGCTCATGTTATTAACAATTTCAGCAATGTAAATCTCAAAAATTTTATACCATCTCTAATGTCAATGATGTCTCTGCAATATTCTTTGATATCACGACCTTTCTCTTCCCTTTTGGGTTGGGGAAAAAATAAGATCTGACAAGGAAAGTAGAAAATTATGTCATTAGTCCACTTAAATGGCTTTTAGGAATTAATATCAAGGGTAGCTAAGCTGTCCTACTCTTGAAAGTCCTGAATAAAGCAGCAAAACAATCAATCCACAAATTGAACAAATAATATCAAGTGAGAATCTTCAATCCATCCATTTAAGGGCAACAAAAAATGGTTACAAGACTTTCTATACCATACAATGTCCATATAAATGAATGATCTCAACATGTATTGTGAATCCCACCTACTTTTATAGGAAGAGTATTTGTGTCATTGTACAGTCAAAAAGATTGCCCTATAAAAAGGAGAATCAGGATGCATATTGTTTTGGATAGTAAATATACAGAGTCATACAGAGAAATAAAAGCAAAGAGGTCAACAAAATAAAGGCATCAATGAGGAGACCAAAAAAAGTCTAGATGGAAAATTACAGTGAAATACAAATCCTTCAAAACATATTTACATTGGCAAAATATAGACAAGTATAAAGAGGAATTACCACCTTTATTTCCAGAAGTATGAGTATCTTCAGAAAGCAACTGCACTGCTGCATCAATATCATCTTGACCTATGAGGAATACCAAGATATCTCCCAGAGGTTCCTTCAGGACAACACATTTTATGCATGAGTACTGGATCATTTTACATGTCAATTCAGACCTACAGAATTTAGGATAACAACAAGATCTTGATAATATTATATAAGCAAAAGAAAATTAAATGTGAGAGCTACATTTGACAAAGTACACATGAATGGCACCTGGTTAGGGGGTGCATGAGACCTGATTATTAGGATATACCACTCTAGGTCTAGTTGGTTTTGTATATTAAACGGCTCATACAGAAACCTTACCTAGTAAGGTTTTCCATAGTGAAAAGTTAATAAAACCCTAGTAATCAAACAAACAGCATTGTCATAATGACTACAGACCTATTCTAATAAAATTGGCCTCCTCCATACCTAGTGCTATAGAACACATTCTTAAGAGGATTAACCAACAGGAGACAACAAGCAACATTGGATATTATTAAGGCAACTGAAAAGGGTAAGATTGAAAACTATGAGAACGAAAGATGCAGAAGATCTTATGGGAATCACTGGATGACAATAATATGATGCTCAAAGTTATCATTTTGATTTGAAGCTGTATATACCTGATCATGAATTTATAAATGTTGAAACAGCTGCTGGAGCAGGATCCTCAAGATAGAAGATCTCCATATTAAATCCTTTGCCCTGCAAAGTTTTAAAATTAACACATCAACCATGCATCATATATCGCAATCCAAACCCTTATAAATAAAACAGCAGACTGCATTCCAGGACAAAATTACGATAATAACCAGTCCATTAGAAGATTTCATACCTCAACTGATAGAATGGCCACCTGTTTGCTTGGTCCATTGTCCATATTTTCTGATACATGGCAGTGCTTTTTACTGGATTTGGGATTTGCTTATAAAGTGTAAGCTCATAAGAACATGTACACTAAAAAACATACATACAAGATGGTGTAACTGTTGAGAAAAACATCCATTGTGATGCAAACAATAACGGAATACTCAGAAGAACAATGCATCCACAACCTAATCTTCTGCTTAAAAGTGTGCTCAACAAATGACCACAAGCAAGACAACTACAAATAACACTTAAAATCTTATTCGACTCTACATGAAATTAGCTTGAGGTATGAAGAATATTCCAGTCAGGGGAATCATAAAATCTTTCTAAATGTTTCTCTCCATTACCATTGAGCTCTGGGCATCTCAGGGGAATATCATTGTGTCATGGGATTTGCTAATGCTGGTAAAAATGTGGTGCTTCCTCCGTAAGCCAAGAAGGTTCAAGAGAATTGTACACAATCCACCTGGGATTAACTCTGAAAGGGAAATCAAAGCAAAAAAAAAAAATAATATATATATATATATATATAGTATATCCACATGTCAAGTCGAAAAACTGATTAGAGGTATCAACCTTATGAAACATTGTAATCAAATGGGAAAAAGAACAAGAAAACGAAACAAATGAGACTACTCTAAGAATCAGTTGTAAAAAATCTGTATCCACAACCAACAATTACCATGATTCAATTAAGTACAGAGGAATCACTCACTTTTATAAGAATTAAAAGAATAAGAAGACAAAAATTTACACATTAAATTAAGCCTTTTTTGGGTAACCTGGTGCAGGATTGCATTAATTTGCTTGATTCCAGACTCAATTGCATAGACCAAGAAGAACAAACCCTGCGTAATTAGTCTCATTAAAAGCCTAGGCCACAAATTTCACCAACTAAGTTCTCCTCAAATCCTCCATAAGTTCTCAAACACTCAGTCAAAATAAACCAGCTTGAAACAGAATGAAAAGGCTTACAAAGAGTAACAGTGAACAGAAGCTGAATGATTTTGAAGCAATAAAAATGGAAAATTAGAGATACACTGAGACTAGTAAAACCTAGTATGAAACCCAATATCCCTTCCAAAACCCTGCAATCTGAAATTTCTGAAATGATAATCACAAGAAGAACAATCCTCAATCTTCCAAAAGTATAAACACCACGAAAGAAAAAGATGATACATAAAAATAACAATTTTCTAAAAGTTATAGTAACAAGATATGTTACCACCCCCAAAATAAAAAAATTTTTAACATTAAGATTTGCCATCATCAAAAAACCTATAAGAAATTCAAATAATATAATAAATAACTAGTCACAAGATGGATATTTTTTAAATTCTTTCAAGGAAATTCAAAACATTATTAGGCCTCTAATTTTTTTTTTTTTGAAGTAAGATTTCTTTCTAAATGGATTACGTATATTTTAGAAAACTTTTACGTAATTGATTTTCTTGAAATAAGACAAATTACAGGGATGATATTAATGCACCAACACATATAATCTAGAAAGCTCAATCAAAATATTAAGAAAATTTTTGGGTTTTTTTTCTTTAAAAATATTACTCAATCACTTTGATTAATTTAAAGAAAGTTAGAATTAAGGGCACCTTGGACAAGTTTAACTACAACAAGTTTAAGTTTAAGATGTTGCAGAGGACTTACAAGGCTTATATCGGTTGTTTCTGTTTGCACGAATCTTGGTTTTTCATGTGCAAACTTTGGCTTCTTGCATGAACCTTCATCACTTGATCGGGGGTTATCAGCTTTTTCTCTTCTTCATGAAGCAATAGTTTCAGTTCCTGCAGCTACCATGTGCAGAAAGTGCTTACTCGAAGAATCATAGTTCTCACAAAGCACCAGTTTGAAACATGCCACTTATAGAAGGAAGGATTAATAACGCTAACCACATATATACACTCTTTTAGAAGCTCAATAAAAGATCAAGAATATTTGTGTGTTTTGATCCTTAGAAGTAATATCACTTAGACAAATTAAAAAAGAAAGACACGAATAAGGAACCCTTAGACAAGGTTAAAATCACTCTGTATTTTTTGTTCAATCTCATCAAAATATCTTTCCCACAAAGAAGTGTCAAAGGACAAAACAAACACATATGCACCAAGGTTGTTATGCAACACAATAAAGAATATCTAGAGATCTTTAGATGATGTTATAGAAACCAACTATAATATATATATATATATATATATATATATAATATATATATATATATATATATATAATTTGAATATGCTAATAAATAGTAACTCAAACTGGAAGGAGTTCCAACCAAAAAGATGTGAAAGATAATAGAATTAGGACTATGTTAAATATTTATACACACTGTGAAACATTGGAGCAAGCAACATTGAATGGCACACCATAAAATTTCCAAAGGACACAACAAAGAATTTAAATTTTCATGAGTTCCACTAGTGTTAGTGAGACATGTCTTCATTTTTTGATACACGAATGTATGTATGCAGAAAAGAAAAATAAAATAAAAATCCAAAGTATTTTTCATGCAACAGAGTTTTGATGATGATGATGATATTCTGTTGTACGAGAAGCTTTGTCTGAATTCAGATTGGCTGTCGCGTGTAAGAAAACACAAAAAGAAATGTATTGGTTGGTACCCTGCAGAGTGTAATAGTAGATTTATATACACATATTTATTTTGGGTTGATTACAACTGTCCATTATTCTCTCACTCTCACATGACCCATTATACTCTGAGACCCTACTGGGGCTACAAATATAACAATTGTTGTTTCATAGACTTCTCTGATCTCTCCACTGTCTTAACATAATAACAACACACAAAAGTCCGAAAGGAGGAAAATAATGGAAAAAGAAACTGAAATTTGTACTTAAAAATTCAATCAAATGAGATGCATCATCATTTGGCTGTGTAACTTGACTTAAAGGGATTCTCTTGCAGAGACATGATTCACAAGGTGAATCAAGCAAATTGATGTTCATGTTGTAATACTTGATCAAGATATCATGATTGCTCACTGTCATGACTTCTTCAAAAGCAAATTCCATGTCACATGCAACAGACAATTTTAAAGATAGGTTTTGGTAGTTGATTACTCACCTTGAGCAATCCATCACTGTCAGGCCCTGACATGGTAGGGTTCTGTTCTGTTGGTGGTGCACATGCTGCAATGTAGAGAGCTAAACTGGAAAATACAGGCTTTACTACTTTGGGCAGTGAAGCCATAGCATAACAGCCAAACAGAAACATGGTTAAATGGAGAAACTGGAACAGATAAAATTGATAATACTTAATACATTAAGATGCCAAACTTGAATTTCAAAGACCAGAAGATCATATACCCAGCATATAAATGATCATAAGATAAAACTTCCTAGAGGAGTATTAAGAAAATTCAGCACTATTTTGCAGTATAAGACACATAAAAACCAAAATGCCAGTTTCATGTTTTCATGAACATTTTCCTGAATTCTTCATTGGATTTAGGTTTTTCATCTCCCGCTTCTTCTTCAGGTCCCCCGCTTGTTTTAGTCCATCCCAATGGTCTTACACTTCTTGGCATCGCAAATGTGTTTCTTCCCTTAAGCTGCACACTGTCATCACTTCCTTTTCTCAGTGATCCACTACCATCTTTTGTATTGGATGTTTGAGCTCTACTATTTTGATCCTCATTAGCCCCTGTGATTTTTAACCATTTGTAAAACACTACAGAGAGAAGAAATTAAGCTAAACTGGAAAGGTTAAACCCAGTTTAAAATCTGGACTAAGTTCAGCAGGGAGACACTGCTGCAGTTTGTCTATTGGGCTGAAGCTCAATGTCAAACCAGAAATTCAAGCAGATAGGCAGAGAATGGGCCAAATTGCAGCATATACTCCAAATCAATATATATATATATATATATTAACACATAATTATATACCCTTTTTTGATGCGTTACTACTTCCAGGTGCTCCTTTCTTTTTGCCCTTAGGATCTGACCTAGCAATGCTTAGTCTTTTGCCAAGTAGATATTGTCTGTTCTTAGCCACAGCAGCAGCAAGGTGTGATTCATCGGCAAAATCCACATAAGCCAGACCCTATAGTTTTCCACAAGTACCAGAACAAATAAAACCATCAACAAGATGAAACAGAAAAGAATTCCATTTTCCAAATTCCAAATGGTGACGCATAGAAAAATACGTGAGCAAATGAGAAAAGCTTTTATAGACCAATTGAGGGAGAGTAAGACTAATTTTTACACAAAAGGCAAAAAGAAGATTGAAATGCTTTTATCAGTCTCATGGATTTGCATTCTTCTACCAAGATGTTTATGCGAGAATCAAAAGGTTCAATAAATTGAGTCGTACCAAAAAGTAGAAAACTTAAAAATTGTAATTAATTACTCTAAAAAATTAACTATAAAAAGGAATGAAGTAGAAGGCCTAGATGGAGTATAAAACAAGGTGGTTAAAGGACAAACCACAGGAAATCAAGCCCGGCCTTCCTTAAATAAAGGGAATTAGGAGTTCTTCATACCTTCCATCTTAAATATAAGAAATGTTTCTATGAGGGTGCTATTTCCTTTTTCATGTAGCACTTAAAGCTATTTTACACTAACAGACTTAACAATATTTAGCATGAGAGGAAGGAGATACCCTTGACTTTCCAGTGAACTTGTCTCTTAATATACGAATTGCAGCCACACCACCAACATCACTGAAGAAAGCATGAATATCTTCTTCGGTAGTCTGTAAGTCATGGTTGTTACCATACACAACAAGTTAATCAAATTGCACCAAAGGCAGAACCAATTTCAATCAGAAAAACTAATACAATCGAGGATAGTAAATGACTTGCCTTGAAATTAAGGTTAGATAAAAAGGCAGTACACTGATCATTGAAATGCTTGAGTTTGTAAGAAGACGGATTATTTGTTTCCTTTTTACTTGTGACTTCTAATTTACTGGCATCGATCTCACCTCCTCCAACTTTATCTTTTCCCTCGACACCTGCTGCTTGAATTTTGTCCTTTTCAATTTTCATACTAGTGTATTGAGCTGTATCTTTCTGGCGCTTTGCTTGAGATTGGTCAGTTTTATCTGAATCCAGCTTTCTCTTTTCACGTGTACTTTTCTTCATAGAACTTTCCTTTTGTTCTGTTGTGCTGCTCGGAATACTTGAAGTTCTGCAAGACGAGGTTTCACCTGATAGGTTTCAAAATTGCTTGAGTTAGTTTGAATTTGAAGAAAAGCTCCACCTCAATCTTACACTTGTGAATACAATTTCCGATATAGACATGTTATGAAGAAATGAAATAGAGGACTAATTAGATGTATACAGGTGTTATGCAGCATAAGTGTAGGTATGAACATACAAGTAGATATGTGGAAGAGTGAAGACATATGTATGCATCCAGAGATGCAAACTAAACTTAAAACCAGTAGAAACATACAAGGTAACCAACTAAATGAAAGTGCATGAAAAATGCAAAATAACCATTCTCTTATGTGCCTCTTTTAATTTGTGTCTTGTCATAATCCTCAGATTCCAGTGTTCCTGTACCCTCAACTCCATTGTCATTCCTCTTCATCCCACCCCTTCTCACTTACCAGCTAATCATCTTATGCCCCCAATCCCCATTCCTAATACATTTTTTATCATTGAAGTAAAGGCTTGACTCATCAAAATATTATGTACGTCCAACTAACCACATTAAGCTTGACATCCAAATACTCAACCCACCCAGCTTGTAATATATACCTGAAACATAGGTCCCAAGGGAAATTGTAAAATAACATTTAGCTATAGTAATTTAGTAAACAGCCTCTAAAAAAATAATAAATTGTATTGCTCTTATGAATATGCATCTTCTTCAAAAAGCCAATTAAACTCACAGGGAAAATAGGATGCCAAGGTTCACCAGCAATGAAAGAATAAGAATGCATACCTTCTGCATGGCAACATCATAATCTTCCAGCGAACCATATTCCCTCTCAAACCGCACCCACGAGTGGCATATGTCCTGAATGATTCTGTTTTTTTAGAAAGAGAAGGTATCATCCAATTCAAGATGCATAAAACATAATCGATTAAGACAAACTAATTTGTACATGCACATTGTAGCATACAATCATGCCCAACAAATACAGTTATACTTCTCTTATTTTATTTTTACCAATTTATTTCATAAGTCAGCACACAAAGAGTAGTCCATCCTAATTTCTACATAGACATCTTCTCCAGTTTACTTCCAGGAAGAGAAGTAAGCTCTCATTTTTCCTGTTTTAATCAATAACAGGGAAAAGAATGATATACTAGTAAGAGAAATAATAATTAGAACTTTCAGTTGAGAGATGGAAGAAGAATTTTTTTTTTCCCTCTAGCAATCCCAATAATTTCGTAAGACTAAATATTCAAGTCTCTTGGAATTGATGAAGGTAATTCCAATGTTTGCTGAATCTTTACAGATGTATAATTTGTTTATATTCTCGATTTCCCTCATAATCTTTCAAGCTTCATAAGAAGCCTCTGCAGCAACCACTGAATACACCAGCAACTTGCAATATACTCGATATCACATCAGCTCTAGTGATGTTTACAGAGTTTACCCTAGTCAGCAGTTTAAAAAGTGATATCTAAAATTCTATCCATCAAATCGTAGTCAGTGTATGAGACTGAGTTATTTCACATAATCTTTAGCAGCATGCAAATACATGGACAGAGATTGAGTTACATATGGTAACATGAAAATCACATCATATTGAGGGCATATACCTCTGAGCCAGTATTGGAAAAAATTTTCGTGTAGCATCGTTTATAAAGTGATCTAGCTTCATTAATGTTTCCTGCTCCAATTTCCATATCTATATAACCCTGCCAAGCTTCAAACATAGACCCGCTGCAGCAAAATAAAGCTTAAAATCAGTTTGAGAAAGATATTTGGAAAACTTAACTTACAGGTATAGAAAAGGAGGAATAAAAGACCAGATTTTGAGCAAGCTCTCCCACACACCACGAGCTGCCACCATACTCATGCCCAAGTTCAACTCCAAGCGAGACCAGTAACTGTACATCCTCAATAAACTGTCTGTGTTCTTCAAGCATGGTGACAAGTAATCTGATGCACGCTGAGATGAACAAGTGAAAGAGATAGGATTACTTGGGGGTTTACATATAAAGATGGCTTGGCACATATCATATAATATTTAAAATAAATAAATAAAGTTTGATGGATCAGAAGGAATACATAACAGCAATCGGCATCCAAGTCCAGCTACAGTCAGCAACACTAATTAAATAAACTAAGCATCCATCTACATTGCACTAAAATGCAAGGAGGGCAGAAGATCCCTTCTCTCACTAGGGAGAGTTAAATATCAAAACAAAAGCTACTTTTATGCATATCAAATAAAAGATTACAGGGCCTCATTTAAATGCAATATAACTGGTTTAACTCTCAGAAATAAAAGAAAATAAATTGAAGAAACATTGAGAACTAAGTATAGCCCCATACCGGTTTCGGTTGCAAGGTAAGACATTACATACTTAAAGTACGGTTTATATTACACAAATCCAATTTACATAAAAAGCATACTATTTTAGCATCCAAATTGGCAGCAGTCCCATTTTAAAGAAAACATACCTGGAACACATCCCTTATGAGAGAGTAGTTAAAAGTGTCTCCCATACTGCCAGCTGAAGATATTCTTCGCCTTAGGCCATCAACTCTAGTGAGATATAAATCAATATACTGCAGCAAAACAATCTCCATATAAATGTCACTGGCAGATAAAAATATCCATAAAGCAAAGATATTGCCACCAACAGAACCATCGAAATCAAGAAAAACTAATCAACAAGGTCGAGAACTTAACACAAACAAATCAAGAACTTCTATGTCAATTTGAAAGCATAGAATCATTTCCTAGCCTACCAAACTCTGCAACTGTTCTAAACTTCTAGAAACATAAATATTTGATGTAACATAGGGATAACCATATATCTTCAAAATCATTAAAGAAACCTCTATCAGTAAGGATCTTACTAACACTTACTATGTTTATCTATTCTTATGAAAGTTTCTAATACATTCATAAACGATACAACCAAAAAAACCTTTTTCCAACTAAAACTCAACCAGAAGCTCTTTTCTCTAATACAACTGCTACTTAAAACCTTAAGTTGCAGATAATGTCATGTGAAAACTTTGTGAGCATCACGATCCATTCAGAAAAAAAAAAAGACACATCGGTTCAGTTTATCAAGACAGGGTACATCTATACCTTTTTGTGAAGGAAAAGAGATAGAAGTATAAAACTTATGAGCTTTTACCTCATCATAGCTTACAAAAGTGCATTGTAGTGATTTCTCAAAGACCTGAAAAAAATGACATTTGTATGATCAACTGACTGAACTAAAAATGCTCAGGAAAAAGAAATTAAAACTAATGGACAGTAAAAAGAAAAACAAATTACAACTGCAAACAATTTGCGTAGATCAATATTTCTCACACTAAAAGGTACTGATGAATATAATATTCACATGTATTAAACACCGACAATTTGGGTAATGATTGCATTAAGTATCAAAACAGAATAGCATTAGTGTTGTGTACTCCAGTAATCACCCAAATCAACATTATTAACCTTTCAGAACAATAATTAAAAATAAAATTTTTAAGGGAAAAATACTTTATAGCAATTCCCAAATTCAATGCACATACTAGCTATCATTTCCAGATATTAAAAAAGAAAAATAAAATATGTAGCGAAACGCAACTCAATCTTTTATCTCGCAACTATGATTACTTACCCAAAAATTTTGAATTCTCTCTTTTAAGCATCTGATCCTAATTGATTTACTCCCATGTAAGAACATGTGCAACGCCATAAAACAATGATGATGGCAGATAGACAACTGCTACCTCCATCAAAAAGTTGAATATTCATGTTTCTATTTTAACATTTTCAATAAATGTCAAATTTCCTACAATAAGCATATTTTTCATCTAAAATCTTTCTAACTTTCTTAATTAAAAGATATACGCCTTGCCCATAATGTAGTAAAGTACAGTAATAATGGGTCTGCAACCAAATTAAACCATAATACACAAATCTGTTCATAAGGCCATTCTTCAGATAGAGGGGGGAAGATGTCATACGTACAACAGATATTTCATCCTCAGAAGCATGAATACGTTCAAGATGTAACAAGTATTTGGTCCATAGTTCACCAACCCAAGGACAGTTCCTTGGCGCCCTTGCATAAACATCCTTGACTATTACTGGAAGTCTGGAACAAAAGATGACCATTTCAATTGAAACTCCACTATATAATGAAACAAAATCAGTCAAAGAAAAAACCTTAATTGTTTTGTCGAGAAAGCAGGTATAGCTAAGCCAGAGGTCAGCAGATATAGGAAACTCAGTTATGGCACGTTCATACAAGATTTGAACTCGTGCAGGATCCCCTGATGACTGCTCAAAGTTCAAATAGTTCTGCAAATACAAAAAAGAACATGATGCATATTGTTGATATGTATAATGCCTGCTAACTATAAATAAGTCAAGGGAATTCTAATACTTTCCCTTAAGTTGAGCAGACATTAAATACAAAAGTAATAAGGAGATTTCAGAGGTTCAAACGTCAATATTGTAATAGACTTTGGACAAGTACTTATCACAAAACAGTACATGCATACCATGAATTCTTGAAGTCTCTCAGAATCAGAGGCATCCTTTCTAGCAATCTGTTCTTCAAAATTAGTACGAAGCTTCAACATTTCCAAGGCCTTCTGATATGCTGAGGCAATATGGGAAGGAAGCCCATCCAAGGAGCTGGGATCATTATCAACAACACTTCCCTGTTCAGTTTCCCAAGCTTTGTATGTAAGAAGAGTTGAACTCATTCCAGAAAGTAGAACAGACAACTGGCGGAAAAATAGATTTCGAATGCGCTGTACCTGCTTCTCTTTGGACTGCAACAATGACAAGTAAACCAGTTGATCATTTATAATGAAAAGATAAAACCTCTTAACATAGCAACAAAATATATTCTGGAATGTGGTTTAAGGAAACCTCTACAAAAAATTTTAAAAATATATGTTTCTTCCACAAGAAAGGAAAGATTAGTTGTCATAAAATTATAAATTTGGAGCTAAGGAAGGGCAAAGGGGAAAACATGGCACCCATTGCAGCACAAATTCAATGATAAGCTTCATGTTAAAACATTAATTGAAATAAGAGGGGCAATAGACCCATGGAATAAAAACAAGCAGCGAGAGAGATACAGTCAACAAATTATGCAGCTCCTGTAAAGAAATAGTAAGCTAGCTAACATTTCAAGTCATTTCCAGTAATTCTAGAAGAATTATAAAACCCAGACCATTGTGAAATGATCGCAAGAGCTTAATAGCTCCACCATGGAAAATCATTCTAGAAAGAATGTAGAATTATGTAACATTCAACATATTGCTTCAACAAGTTAGGGAAACTAGAGGATGAATGATGCCCCTCCTAGACATCCGCCCTCTCCCCCCGACTGAAAAAAATAAAAATAAAAGAAAGAAAGAAAGAAAGAAAGAAGAAGAAGAAAACTTGAAATATTCATATAGAAACTCAAGCAAATGAAACAAGGTCCGAAATAAAGGAAGGAATGGTGACCTCAGAGTCAGCTTCTCCAAGAGTAAGCAAAATGGCTTGTTCAAACTCCCGATAGGATTCATATATCCTGCTACCTTCAGTTACTGCACGCTCGAATAAATTCCTCGCCTTCGTGATACCATTTGCAGAACATTGTTGAACCAACGGATCATGCTCTTGAACAAAACTAACATATCTATTGGTAGCGCAAATCAACAAAAGTCAAAGATAAAACTGTAATTCACACTTCAAGAAATGGAAAGGGAAGAAAAACAAAATAAGGAAGTCAAGAGATATTGTCTTAACAATCACAAAGAAACAAAAAGGTTAAGAGACAGTTCAAAAGCTCCATCTCCCATAAATTTTCAACAAAAGTTAGCAATTATGATTTAAAAGTGAGGTAGATCAAATTCAATATAAAATTTTAAATGAAACATTTGCTTCTAACCAATGAGAAAGGGATTTGATCACTTCCACAGCAGAGCAGTATACTCTTTGATACACATAAGGCATCCTTGATTCACATTCTTTGCAACTACCTCCAATAAAATAAAGAACTCAAACTTACAAAACACCAAACACATCAATACTCAAAAATATTGCCAATTATGTACCAAATGCTAGGAAAAATTCAAACCTCGACAGCAAGCCTCCTTGGTTGTGTGCAAGCTATGATGCGCCCACCTTCTGCCTACCCAGCTTCTTTCAAATACTATACACAGTTGACATAAACGAGAAAACCACTAACGATATCAACCCATTGGCAATTTCATTATTTCTTGATAAAGGTAAACAAAGATTTATAATATTGGGAATTTATCAATACATCAAATACCTAACAAAATTAGCATCTTTGTGAAAGGAAAAAAGAATGCATCAAAAGCAGACCTAAGGAATCTGAGTGGTCTTTCCACTGCCAGTTTCACCGACAACAATGGTGGTGGCGTGAATCTCTACTAAATAAAGAATGGCCCTTCTGTACTTGTAAACTGGCAACCTCTGCTTCTGCTTCTCCATACTTGCATATCCATATCTGTAAATTTCTGAGATGTTAGTTTTCACTTGACTAAAACACGATAATGAAACACATATAATCGTTTTATATATATATATACATACATAAAGAGTACCTAAGGATGAGATTGGAGAGACGGAATAGAAGAGAATGCCACCTTCTGTTTATATACTACCACCACGATTATTATACTTATATTATATATACTAGACTTTCCATCTCCGGCAGCGGCAAAACCAAATCGACGGGAAAGATATTCCGGCCAACATGTCATTGGGGTATAACAACTTTTTGCCCTTATCACCCTGCTGTTATTTTTTTCCATCATCTCTGTATTATTTATATTGTGTGTGCAAATAATCCACGAACTAATTATTAAAAACATTACCATTACTTACTGATGTTCTGCAACCGTGGAATCCGATCGTCTTCAGAACTTATTATTCTCCCTTTGTTAGTCATTCCAATTAGTCATCCAATTTGGACCGCTCGGGAGACAGACTCCGCCATCCACTTCTTGATTTTTATTTTTATTTTTTGATTTTCCCACAAGACCAAAAAAGCCTTCCTTGCAAGAATTGAGGGGAAAAAAGGTTTTGACGAAATCAGAATTCAAGAACAAGAAAAAAAAATGAAGAGAGAAGGAAACAAAGGAAGAAATCAACAAAGAAGGAAGAAAGGGCTAGAGAATTCAAGAAAGAAATAGAAATAATTCAAGAACAAGATTCAAGAAAGTGAGGAAAAAAAAGGCTTCTGACGAAACCAGAATTCAAGAACAAAAAAAAAAAAAAGAACAGAGAAGGAAACAGAGGAAGAAATCAACAAAGAAGGAAGAAAGGGCTAGAGAATTCAAGAAAGAAACAGAAATAATTCAAGAACAAGATTCAAGAAAGTGAGGAAAAAAAGGGTTTCTGACGAAA
The DNA here is from genome assembly GCA_025388415.1 of Cynanchum wilfordii. Lineage (NCBI taxonomy): Eukaryota > Viridiplantae > Streptophyta > Magnoliopsida > Gentianales > Apocynaceae > Cynanchum > Cynanchum wilfordii. Next base: position 16,738 of record JAHSUH010004836.1, on the reverse strand, counting down.
CCATAATTCAAGAACAAGAAAAAAAAGAACAGAGAATGGAAACAGAGGAAGAAATCAACAAAGAAGGAAGAAAGGGGAGAATTCAAGAAAGAAACAGAAATAATTCAATAAGAAAGAAAAGAATTCAAGAGAAAAGAGAAACCGTAAGTAAAAAATTAGAACTACAAATTGGTAGTTAATGTTGTCGGTCAAACAATGAAGGTCCAACTTATTCTTTCTTGTCTATCAAGGCAAACAAAATATTTTCTCTTTAATTTATATATATATGCTTTCGAAAAAATCCAGAAAAAGGAAAAATAAAAACAAAGAAATTTAAAAGTAAAAATCTACAAAATTTAATCTTGAAAAATCAATGAAAAAGGAGATGAATATAGAAAAATTTTAAGAAAAATATTATTTATTACATAAAGTCCTATGTTTATAAATCTTATTTATTATATAACGTCTTGTACTTACAAATCTAAGAGGTTTGAGTTATGATATTTAGAAAAAGATAAGTTAGCCTATATCAATATACATATAACCGGAAAAGACGGTTGGTTTCTTGAAACTCATTTTTATTTATTGCACATAAAAATGATTTGATTTTATCCAATTCTGATTACCCTTGGTTACTCTATAATATTATTAATTTTTTTAACAGTTTTGCTAACTTAAATTAGAGAGCAATATATATATACATCCAAAAATTGAAAAAAAAAACTACAAAATTATGGCCATTAAAAAATTTATAATCTTTTATGTATAAAAATTAAATTTAAAAAATAAAGTAGAATACCAACAATCCAATAAGATTAAAATTTTTTAAAAAATAAAAATTTAATGAATTAAAAGAAACCAACCTAAAGTAACATAAATTACAATTAAAATGTTCTAAAAAAGTAATAAATATAAGAAGATAAAAATATATAAAATAAAATAAAAAGACCCTAAAATCCAAAAAGTTGAAAGAAATTACAAAATCATACCATTAAAAATCTTATAATCTTATATATAAGAAAAAGATAAAATCATAAAATATAATAATAAAATTATAGGAAGATGAAATTGAAAAGGCTAACAAAAATACTTATAAACTTTTGTTAGAAAAAATTTACAATTAGAAGGAAGAAATTTTACGATATTTTATACATGATGAAATTTATTCTAATTGAAAGAGAAGGATGTAGAAAAAGAATTAATTGTATTAAAATAATAATACTAAATATATGATATTACATAATATTAAAAAGATTATAAGAATGAAATAATCTATAAATAGAATAAAATAGTGAAGATGAAACAATATATATAATACTAATAAAATTAAATAAAATCGATGTTTTTTTTTTTAAACTAAATAAAATCGATGTTACCATTTATATAGAATACCAAATAATCAATTTGACCTTACCTTTTTATTATTTATTATTTTTTATTTTTTTTTATTATTCTCCCACCCCCACCATTTTAAAGAATACAGAAAAAAATCAAAAAATATAATAATCAAAACAAAAAGAAAAATGGGATCCATAGATATGCCGACGGCTGCTGAGAACGGCTCTGCTCCGACAGCGTCCACCGTCGCCGATGGGTCTTTTCAGACGGGACTTTCCAACGGAACTCTGGGAGATGACAGTAACGTCTCGAAGAAGAAGAGAGCAGGAATTCTTCCCTTGGAAGTGGGTACTCGCGTAATGTGTCGTTGGAGAGACGGAAAATTTCATCCCGTTAAAGTCATCGAACGCCGGAAGTTGTCCTTATCCGGGGTCAATGATTATGAGTACTACGTTCACTATACTGAGTGTAAGTTCAAAATTTTTTCCCACAATTTTATGAACTATTTCTGTAGTTTTGATGAATTAGGGCTAGGGTATTGGTTTTTTCATTTGTTCTTTTTCAGTAATTGTTCTTGCTTTCAGGGGGCTCATTAGTTTCCATGAACCTCATCTTATTCGTGATTTTTCACGTGGGAGCAAATCGAGTTATTTCTTATTCTGAATACGTTCAAAATGTTGATTCCTGATAAGGAAAGTAGTTTATGTTCATTAAGTAATACAATTTATAGCAGAGCAATCGTCTTCAAAATTTCTCTGGTTTATCTGTATTTCTGAAATTTGCTTTGATGATTATTTTTTTAATTTTTCATATTCACTTCCTGAATACGAATTCTTATGCTTTATTGTCAATATGCAAAAATGTTTTGCTTGCTTGGCATTCAATTTATATAACTGAAGCATTAGAGGATTATATTTCTTCCTATTATGTTTTTACAGCATTTTTCTGTTCATGTACTCATTTTTGCTTCTTTGTCTTTCTTCTTCTGTGGTTTCCAGTGCATGTTGTGTAGAATAATTCCTGAATTACCATTTTGGTGATTTGATGGAGGAATAGAAGGGCTAAAATAATGGAGAATTTCTAATTGACTAAGGGTTCTGCTTTCTTAAATATTGAGATTTTTAGTTTATGAGTTATTAGTTAGAGTTTTAGCAATTTGGTATGTTCAAGAATTAAAGTTATATTTAGAATTGAATTGATGCTGATTTAAATCTATTTAAGTCTCTTAGGATTTTAATTTTCATTATTTATAGTTTAGAAGGCAAATCTTAGTAGATGAAGGGTTTGTTTACAACATTTAAATAGAGGATTTCTTTATGTTTCAGTGATAGTTTTCCTTCAATCAATAAGAATTCTTGTGGATTTTTTATGTAAGTTTAGTTTTTGTGATGTAATCAAACCTGTGATACAAAGCCAGTATGTCCCTAGTTTGACACCTAGGGTTTATCCTTTCCTAGTGTGATGTTATGAAATATTTGTTACTTTACCCTTTTCTAGTAATTCCAGCATGCTACTCAAATTTATTCTTTGCATAAATCTATTTGTTTTGGATAGAGGTGGAATAGCCTTGCAGGCCTTTGCTTTGCATCATAATTATTGTTTTCCTTGACTGTATTTGCAAAGAAAATTCAATGTCTTGTGGGCTTATTGTACTTGAGAGAGAAAATCATAAATATATACACATTGGGTACTAATTGAGGTATACTAGTAGAAATATGGATTAGGTTGTTATGTACTAAGTTATCTTAGGAATTGGGTGAAAAGCTTCTACTCGATGGTTAGCCTTTGATTTCATAATTTGTTGGCATCAGAAGAATAGATGGAAATGCATATTTGGCAAATTGGTGGATTTTGTTTTAAACATTTTTTTGCAGGGTATAAGTTTTGTCCTTGAAAATTATATTTAGATTTTTAAATCCTTCATGTTTTTAGGAGTAAATATAAGTAATGAATTGTCGTATTTGCTGGAATCCAAGTAAAAAGTCAAAGTGAGAACTCTTCTTTTGGTCAAAATAAGAAGGGTATTTCGGGTTAACCACAATTCATATCCTGCGCTTCTCAAAACCATCTAATCAACTTTTCTCTTTCTCAAATTAATATTTATCTCTTCTAATAGGTCCACTTTCTTCTTCAGAAAGGTTCTCCTTTTAACCACAGCCCTAGTGGAAGCTGAGAAACTAGATATCCTTCTCACATAACCACTCTTCTTTGTCATTCCATCACTATTGCCCCTAATTCCGACTCTCCTAGTCAGTGTACAACCCCGTTCTCCCAATTGTTAATAATTTTTTGGTCAAGGATAACAAAGAAAAGGGCAAAAGAAGACAGGCTACAAAATAAAAGGCCAGCTAGAATAAAAAGATGGATCAGAAAGTGAGAAAGATTGGTTAGGGTTTAGATAAGCCGTACCTATGATGAAGAAAACCCTATTATAGTATGCCCTGAATGAAATTTTAAAAGACAGCAATGGTGCAGCCCCAATACATCTCTTCCACCATTGCAACATTGCCTGTGTTTCTCAAAAGCACGGTTGTGCCACTTAGACTGATGAACTAATTTTTTTGTTAATCTTTCTTTCTCCAAAAGGTTTGATGCTATGTTGCCTGTAGTTTTAATGTTGATCCTATAGTTGAACCCAACCCAACTTGAATTGAATTTATTTTTTTGGTTTATGAATGAAGTTAGTTGTTGTGGTTATGTACAAAATAGTTTCTTTTAGTGAGAAAAATCAATTTTTATTTCCTATTCTAGTAATTAGATATTCTATTTGTAAAAAACCAATGGGGAGGAATTATTTAAATATCTATAGTTATGATGTTTGTTCGACTAACTGAGGCAGAGAATCAGTTTCCAGATAAGGGGATAGAAAGAAGAGTTCCAAAGATTTGGTGGGAATATGATGATCTGCCAAATCTTCCCTTCTTCACTTAACCAAAAGAAGAGTTCTCAGGTTGACCTGACTTGAGAAATATTTGGATTTGCAATAAAAAGGATGTAATCTCTCACTCATAAAAAAGACCAAAGGCCTAAAAGGTTAAAAATAATCTTCAGGGACCAACCTTACTAATTGAAAAGTTTTAAGGATGAAATCTACTAATTTGTCAAGCCTATTCTGATTTACTAAAATAGGTCACTTCCCATTTCTTTTGGTTCCGGAACTGCAGAGCTCAAAGCCTCTGGGTATTTTTTGTTTAAAATGCTTTTGCTGTCACCAGTTCCTGACAGTTCTTTTCAGTAATCACTGGTCTTGAAGTCTAAAATGTGTAGGACCTAATGAGACAAGTCAAGAGCTTTCATCAATTCTCCATAAGAAATATGTGGTTAGTGAAGGACTGTTAGTCATTTTCTTCTCATATTTTGTCCTTGTAAATATATTGCAGTAACATTGTTGTTCTCGAACATTTTGTTCCCCTTGTTCGCTACTACTGTTTGGCGAGCATTGAGAAGAGCTCTTGTATAATTTTTTGATTGTAATATTCTGTTTGGTCCATCTTAGATGTCATTTTAAGGATCTCACATCTATAGTGTTTTGAAAGACAAAAGATCTTTTTATCATTCCCTCTAAGTTAAATGATTTTGTCTCTTCTTCCCGATGAATGGTAAGTCCAAAGGGAGCACTTTGAAATTTGTACAGAAACATGTGGTATTATTATGAAAAATTGAATTCAATCAATGTGATAATTTAGTGAAATAATAGAGAATAAGTGGGGCAGGTTGAAATAGTTAAACAGGAAAGAGGAAGAAAGAGAAGCCAATGTTCTGGGAAAATTTCTGTGCAATTGGAATGTAACATAATTGTATTAAAACTGTCTTCTATCTAAAACAAGTCTGTCCTTTAAATAGGATCTTGAAACCCTAAATATACTTAGAATCAGAAAATTACAACTAAATAATAGAATAATAAAACTAAATAATAACTAAATCCTAAAATCAGTGTTGGAGTCTAAAAGACTAATTGAACCCTAAACACACACACTCACATATATGTGTGTATAGGAAAATTAAATATTTTCTTTGTTTTTAGAATAGATTGTCTTTTATCCATTTTGTTTTGTTTAGCCATTTGCATCATTTCTATGTATTAATGATTGAAGGTTTCTATATTATCCCGATTAAGAGAAATTTAACCCCTTTCTATAAGTTTAAGCTTTTAGAGTTGATGACGATTTATTGCCATTTAAAATGGTATCGGAGTCCTAACTATTGAAACTTGATTTGCATTGGTTTGATTTGTGTGCATATATTGAGCTTTCTTTATAAAATTTGTCCTCGGCCCGGGTAGTGTTTACTTTATCAGTTTAATCTTTTAGAGTAGGTGATAATTTTATCACTCTCTAACAATCCCCATTTAATAACTTAATGTAATTGAGACAAAAGAGAGAGGTATGGATGAGGTTATTTCTTTAGATTGTGGTTGGAACTTCACATAAAACTTCATTATTTATATTTGCAACTGGTCAGAAGAGTTTTTGTTATGAAATAGGGGAGTAAAGGCCTTTTTTTCTGATATAATACCCAAAAATGGAAAAAAGAAAATAAAAAAAAGAAAAGAAAAGAAAAAGAGATGAAGGGGTAACCTATGGTTTGCCTTTTTCCAATCAAAAGCACCAAGTTAAGCTAGCATCATCTGATTTATTAGCATGCTTGGAGATCTTGTTCACTTTTAGCATTGGTTTTTGAAGTGGAAATTTCTATTTCATCATATCTACGAAATACTTTCTGCTTTCAAGTTTATCAGTAGTCTGCATAGTTCAATTGTGTCGTAATGGAATAATATTTTATTCATGGGCTTTTAGTCAGCTGTGTGACAGAATCTGCTAACATTCTGATTTTCTTCTTAAACTCTCAATTTGCTGTCTTTTCATTGCTTTTAAATGTCTTTCTGGGCAGTCAATAGGCGGCTTGATGAATGGGTTAAACTTGAACAATTTGATCTTGACTCAGTGGAGGCAGTTGTGGACGAGAAGGTGGAAGACAAGGTATTTTACATTTTTCTTATCTTCTCTTTATAATCGGGAATCTAAACTTATGTATCCAGACTGGAACCTTTTATAGCCTTAAGACCTCTGTTTCTTGAATTACCATGTCTACCTGGAATCTGTTTCTTTGTCTCTTGGAAGCTAGAAGGGAAGAAATTGTGCTTTTTGAGAGTATCTGCCTTTGGATGTTTCCATTGAGTCTATATTGGGCCATGGACTACTGAATTCTATAGGTTCTTTTACATTGAATGAGAAGAACAGGATCATGATTTAATTTTGAAGGCTAAAGAATAAAGGAGCTTGTTCATTACAAGCTCTTAATGGTCTATTTCTTTTTCCAGGAGCATTTTGATATGAGGGGGAGGGTAATAGTTACTCTACGGGTTGCCTGATATTTGTTTGATTTTGAATATGTTCTTTGTGGAAATCTGCACATATCTCTTTGTGCAACATCTAAATGGGGTATTTCGTGCTACCTCTGTTGTGGGTCAGTGATGGATGGGATTTGTGCTGATGGATCCTTCGAAAAATGCTAGGTTGTATGGTCAACTGACTTGCATGTACGGCAAATTATGTTGTAGATAAGTTGACAATTAGCAAGGGACTTAGTTTGTCATGTTGGTTATATGGAGTAGGAATGCTTATGGACAAGAAATTAGATAACTGATATATTTGGTTAATATAACTCTGGTCATTTATTGTTGTTTGCATCACATTTGTCTTGAAAACAAAGGAAAATGTTTAGCAATTTGTTTTTTTCTTACTTTAATGTATGGAACAATCTCAAATCTGTTTTTAATTGATTTTGTTGGTTATTCCTTTTTGTGGCATCAGTAAATTGCCTCACACAAACATGCTGATGTTAGGTTACGAGCCTGAAAATGACACGCCACCAGAAACGGAAGATTGATGAGACACATGTCGAGGTAGTCTTTCTTCAAATCATTACATTGCAACTTCCACTATATTAGTATTTCTGTTGCTGTGTATTACCGTTACCATATTGTCATATGCAGATGAATTGATTATGAAGTTATCCTTTTCAGTAGAATGATTGGCTTCTTCTAAAAATTGCTTTAAGTTTCTATTTATGTTCAGCCAATTGTCAGATCATTGAAGTTATGTGGAAAGATAGTACACCTTGTCTTTGTGTCTGAAAAAAGAACTTCGCCATTAAGAAATGATTGATTAAAATGATTTCTTACTATCAAAAGGCTTGAGGCAATAGAGAAAGGCTTCAAATGTATAGGGAACTTCTTTGAACTGAAGCATAATCATCAGTAGAGAGAGATGTACTTATGTGGCCAAAGAGGTTAGGGCTAGATTAGGGTGTATATTTTGTAGATGGCACAAAGAAATAATTTAGGGATACCAGAGTATTTCAGAATTATAATTATGATAGCAGCAATATCTAATACTAGCCTTTAATGCTTATTTATGGTACTAAACAATAATCCCCAAATAAAAGTCAAAGCCTGAAACAGATCAGGAAATCTAATAGAAATCCTAGTGATCCACCACATAAATTTAATCCGTAAAAAAAACTTAAAAGTAAATAATTGTGATCAAACTGATTTTCTGCATCTGAGAAACTTGTCAAATGTTCTCTTTTAACTGTCTCAAGAATCAAAGTTTGAAGTCACCATCTGAGAAACTTGTTAGGACTTTGTCAAACACCCACACATGCATATATATGAATCATCATCCATCATGCATTTGACATGTAACTGATGATATTACGACTACAATTCGCAATCTTTTTTTTTTTTATACTCATTAATTTCTTGAAAAAAAAGTCTTAAAAATTCCCCTCTGAAACTGAAAACTCGTAAATTCTAAGAGAATGATGATTTTTTTTTTTTTTTTGAGTAGTGAATTTATGCACGAAGTGCAAGCTGTCTAAGGAAGTGTATCCTGAGAATCACGTAATTAAATCTAATCAAGTCCTCAAATCAAGCATATTTACATGTCTAAAACTGAGCATAAATGTTAATTATGTTGAGCTTGTACAAAGATAATCTTCTTAGGAGTGCCATTTGCAGCTTTTGTAGAGATGTCTCATAATTGTTCCACATGCTCTATAGCTATTAGACCTTGCTATATCTTTTATCAAATGAAGAGGTAGGTATTCTCTCTATGCTTGGTTCATTAATGAGAAAGGAGATTAGAGGCAATATGGCTGACAGTTTGATTGTCACACCATAATTTGCTGGTACACAAGGTGTAAGACTAACCTCAATTAAAAGTTTTCTTAACCACATAATTTCATATGTAGATTGTGCTATAGCTTTATATTCAGTTTCTTGCACTCAAACTTGAAACTTACGACACTGAAGAGTATGCAATGTCTGGATGTGTTAATGTGTGATAGTTCAACATTTTTTATCAATCTTCTATATCTTTTTGGGTCTTGAAATAATTCTCCTTCCTTAAAAAGTTGTAAATTTGAGGCCATTGACGTACTTCTTGGTTTAGCTCCCGCCTTCCTAGTTTCGGTTAGTAGATCAAGTGTACATTTAATTTGAGACAAGAGTATCCCTTGGTTTTTGTAACTTCAACTCCCAAGAAAATATTTCAATACCCTTAAATCCTTTATTTGAAATTGATTCTACAAAAAAAAGCTTTAAGCAATGAGATCCCAAAAGCTTCACTCATTGATGACAATATTATCAACATATATAACTAACAGAATGATAACACTATAGATAAACTATTCTAGGACTGTGTGTTAGGCTATACAAAGATTTTAGAAGATGACTAGCTTTCCCATTCCCTCCTTGAGCAACAAATCTAGGAGGTTGTTCTATGTAAACCTCTTCTTGAAGATCACCATGTATAAAATTATTCTTGAGACCCAATTAATGAAGCGACTAATTCTCAACAACATCTATAGAGAAAAATAACCTAACTAATGACAATTTAGTGACATGAGAGTAAGTGTTAGAGTAATCTATTCCCAGTATGTTTGTGTATAACTTTGGGAACAAGACAAGCTTTCAATCAGGAAACAAACCTATTGGGGTTCATCTTCATTTCCCATTTACACCTGATAGCCTTATTGCTTAGAGGTAAGTCCACTAAGTTCCAAGTACCCTTGACATTTAAAGTATTCGTTTCATGCCAATTGGGGTCATATAAGGCTTCATGAATAGTCTTAGGAAGAGAAATAGAATCAAGGGATGTAATGAAGGAACAAGAAGATAGAGACAAATGATCATAATGAACAAGAAAAGAAATAGAGTAAGAGCATTGACGCTTATTTTTGTGTAGAACAATGGGAAAATGAAGATCATTGTCTATTGGATTTGATGTTGAAGAAGAAACCGGTGTTGGACATGTAACAAGAAGATCTCATCTTTTGGAATACAATGATGAAAGATCTTCAAAAAAATGTAACATCAATTGGCGTGAGATGCCTATGGAGAGTGGGACAATAACAGTGATACTCTTTTTGCAAATGAAAGTAATCAAGAAAAACACAATTTAAAGACTTAGAATTCAATTTTGTTATAGTAGAATGAGAATACCAAACAGAATACATATTGACAGATATTTTGGGCTCAATAGGAAACAACAGTTTGGTAGGAAAGAGATTAATTACTATAAGGAGTGTTATCCTGTAGAACCAATGATGGTGTACAGTTTATGAGAAAACAAGATATGGTGATGGCGTCGGCCCAAAACTGTATAGGTGCATGTACATGTAACTGAATTAAGAGTACCCTAACTATTTCAAGAATGTCTATTTTTTCTTTTGTGACACTGTTTTGATATGGTGTGTGAATACACGAAGTTTGATGTAGAATACCATTATTACATGTGTATGTTTGGAAAGAATGCAAAATATATTCCTTGGCATTACACTTCTCAAAGTATATAAAGAAACATGAAATTGAGTTTTAATTAAAGCTATCATGAAAGTGTATCTTGGTTAAATACTTTTAATTTAAAATTTCCATTCAGTTATCTATTAACTATATCCCTAGTATTTGATTAATGTATCCAACATATGTAACCACCCAGACTTATTCTGTGTTTGACCAACATATGACACCCAGGAAGTATTCTGTGATTGATTTGTCAAGTGGCAGACACATGCATTTTGCGTATGATGAATTAAACGCTGAATACCTCTTTTGTTGCCACTTGATTTTCAAAGAGGATAATGAATAAGGACATGACATCTTAGATAATTGTGTTTCACCATGTGGCTGAGATGGGACATTTTAAGGAAAATATAAGAAAATTTTATATTCAACACCCTAATTATACAGTTTTGGAATGTATCTAAAATATTTAATAATGTCTTTCTATTACCATCTGAACTAGTTTTGATAATATGAACATTCATCTTTTGGTTTTGTGTCCTTCCCATTCTGGGTTCTGTAATTATTTCTAGTTGTTTCGTGGATAACAATTTCTTTTATCCAGGGTCATGAAAAGCTGGATGCTGCTAGCTTACGTGAGCATGAAGAATTCACCAAAGTTAAGAATATTGCAACAATAGAACTTGGAAGGTATGAGATTGAGACATGGTACTTCTCCCCATTTCCACCTGAATACAATGACTGTGTGAAGCTGTATTTTTGTGAATTTTGCCTCAATTTCATGAAGCGCAAAGAACAGCTTCAGAGGCATATGGTGAGCTTGCCTCTCATATACTTGTAGCTAATATTCTTTTCAATTTGGGAAGAATTTCTGACAACAGATACTTGGTATTTTTAAGCAAAAGTATGCAGCCTAATTTTCATTGAAGTACTTATTTGCTTTTACATTGTGACTGCATTTTTTGGATGCTTATAAATACATTTACATTTGAAATTGGTAATAAGACTTCCAACATAATTTTGTCTTCCTTCTTAGAACGGTTAACAAAACAGTAATAAGAGTTTGGAATGGTTGTTGTTTCTTCTCTCATGCACTTGTGGGGAACTGTTCATTTTGTTCTACTGTGTTCCTGAAGTGTGCATTTGCTGTATTCTTGATCTGGAGGAAAGAAAATGGTAGAATGTTGTTCTGCACTACTTCTGTGTGCCAGTGCATTGATCTCTTCATGTATTTTTATTGGGTAGTGTTATTTCTTTTTTCCTTCTGCTTTGATGCTTATTTAAGAATTGTGCTGGTTAGAGAAAAATTACTAATGAATTTCTTTGGGATTAATATAACAGAAGTTTCTTTCGCTTCAATTGGTCCCCTTATATTATTGTTTTTGTAAGACAAACCTGTGTTATGCATGAATGATGGGAATTCCCCTTGACCCTGTCAGAGGTGAAGTGAGATGTTCTCTACTTTTGATAGATCTTCGAAAGCCCAAGCAGATACTTAAGACACATGGGCTGTGTTAACTGTCTTTGATGTCTAGTTGGAGGATGTTGATGCCAGCTTAAACGTGATTCTTAATTGTACTGAATTTATGAGTACACTGAAATTCCTTCTTTGGGTCGAGTATTTGTTCAATCGCTGGGGCCTATTTTAAGATAAGTTTGTCAAGTTTTTAGGGGTTGGAACCTGGTGACATCAGATAAAAGGATTGAACCCTGGAATTTTTTTTATATTGTTCTGAGTATGCCCTGTTAGTACCATACCATATATGACATCAATTCTATCTTTCAGAAAGAATTTTCTTTCTATTCTTTATGTTTTTTCAACCAAGTTAGTATTCCAATTTGACATCTGTATCAATAAATTTATTATACTGTAATGTGGTGATATATTTCTTTTGCATATGTAGAGGAAATGTGATCTCAAGCATCCTCCTGGTGATGAGATATATCGAAGTGGTACCTTGTCAATGTTTGAGGTATTTTCTTATTTCTTTAAGTATTAGTTAATTGAAAATTACTTATTCACCAAAACAATTATTTGAAAATTGCTTAATTCTTGGGCAACCTGGTAAATTTATTCATTCCCTCATAGCTTTTTTATCTTTTAACGCCTTATAACCATTCAAGGTGTGGGTTAAGTCCTTTTGTCAGCTAATTGAACAGTCAACTAACTATTAGTAAACTCTTTATTTTTATTTTTTAATTAAGCCCGAACAACATTTTTGTTGCTCCAGGAAAAAAAAAAAAAAACACCTAATTTTGCGCAAACAAAATCCCTAAAAGAACCCCAATTTTCACCAAATAAGCATAACTGTTCAAATTTCACAATCATGAGGATGTAGAGCTGTTGTTTGACATGGCAATGATATGAGTTCCGGAAACAATTTTGATGATGAGGATGAAGGTTGGATGTGCTGACAAACAACAGTTTACGAAGATTACAACTTGAAGCCTAGAAAATAATTGATCAAGAAGTCTTTTGCTGCTGATTCTGGGGTTGATTTCAATTTGTGTGATGAGGATGGGGATAATTGTGGAGCCGGGTATGATTATTTGCCCGGAATTGTATAGACGAACTGATAGATGATGATGATCTTCCTTCATCCTCTTCTAGGGGTGGAGGTGGGGCAAACAGGAAGAAGTCAGCAGAGGAGAGAGGGTGGAGACGAGAAACTTAAGCTCAGGGATTTGGTGAAATGAGGTTTTTTTAAAGGATTTTGTTTGGTAAATTTTTTTTTACCCTTCCTTTTGTTCCTATTTTATCACATTAAAATCTCAGTATAGAATAATAGAATCCCTTGGAGCTTTTTTGTTTTTGTTTTTTTTTTTTTTTAAGGAAGTTGAAGATTATTATTGGTTGACTATTCAATTAGCTGATAAATGGACTAAAATAGCAGCTCAAAAATAGGTGCAGGACGCTAAATTATAAGAGACTATAACCAAATGAACATAGTCAAGGGATTAAATTTCTCAAATTTTCAAATTTAAAATTTCCTTGTTGGTGGCTTTTTGCTCAAGTGGTTTGGTAATGACTGAATTGTCATTTCTCTAGTTTATGTAGTCACTGAGGAAAGATTTATGCGAAATGCTTATGAGATTTTATATGTTATAAACAAATTTAACATGATGTGCTACCTTTTTCTTTTTCCCTTTTTTGTTTTTACAAAAGAGAATTGCAAATGTAATTTGGCTTTATACACTAGATGATGTCCAAGTCAATTTCTGACATATTTTGATCTACAAGCTTTGCTGGTCATGTGTGTGTGTTAGTATATTTAGTTTCGTTTTGGGTTTTTTTTTTTTTTTTTTTTTTTCAGTAAATTTTTAAATTGGGATATATTTTGGCACAGGTTGATGGTAAAAAGAACAAGGTTTATGGACAGAATTTGTGTTATCTGGCAAAGTTATTTCTTGATCACAAGACCCTTTACTACGATGTAGACCTATTTCTCTTTTATATACTGTGTGAATGCGATGATCGAGGGTGCCACATGGTTGGATATTTTTCAAAGGTATCTCAATGTACAATGCTCTCTCTCTCTCACACACTCTCTCTCTTTTTTCTCTTTTTTAATTTAATTTAATTTAATTTTGAATATCAATTAATAAAATAAAATGCTCCATTGTTATTTGCTTGATCTTTGGGAAATAAAACTTATTTGTGAGAGAAGAATTTTGCATAATCACTTTTTGGTGTCATATCCACCAATTTCTTGATGCTACAGAATTGCCCTTTTGACCTCACATGACACTTCTTGGCTTTGACTAATGGTGGATCCAAAAACCTTTATTTGGGAAGGAGGTCCAGATAAAAGGCAAGGTGCACTAGTGATTCTTAATTTCTACCTCTTGGTTCAATATATAGTCTGTGATGGGAAAGTTTGGTCCTAAAGAGGGTAGTGTTCTGACAGTATGCCGTTAGCGCTATGGGTTCTTAATATTTAAACTATCATTTATGACACACTTACAGTATTTATTGTTCTACTTTCATATGAACTGTTTTTGCTGTGTTCTAGAGTTTTGAACATTTTCTGGAAGCCAGTAGTAATTTATGACTTGTAGTCACTTTCCATGCCTAAAAACATACAAGGGCATTATAGTGTTAAGGATGGACAGTTGAGGCTATCCAGGTAGCGAAACTAGGAATTTCGTTGCGTGAAGTGATAATCTAAATGGATTGAGTCTATATATTCCATGCGGGATTTTTTTTTTTGGAATTTCTTTTCCTTGCCAAGAAAAGAAGTGCCAGTAAGTGTTAAGAGATTATCTATAGATTCCATGCGGGATTTTTTTAAATGGAAATTACAATCTGATGTGTGATCAAATGATGCTTAATAATGCAAATGGTCAAACTGATATGTACTTCTATATTCTACATTTTCCACAAATATGTGGCGAGAGAATATGGTAAACAAGACATGCAAAATTTCTTTGTAGCTTGTCATCTGACCATGTTCTTTTCATTCTTTATACGCAATACTTGTCACCATATATATATATGTGTGTATTTTTCCCAGTTGTCATGATTTTCTTTTATGTTAATTATATTGTTTTATAACTTATGAAGGCCTAAAAATAATTTCTTAACCATTTGTGATGGTTCAGGAAAAGCATTCAGAAGAATCCTACAACTTAGCGTGCATTCTGACTCTCCCTCCTTATCAGCGTAAAGGCTACGGAAAATTTCTGATTGCTTTCTGTAAGTTCTCTCATTTTGGAACTCAGTGAGGCTGTCTTCCTTTTGATTTTGTTTGAAAAAACTCCTCTTTGTTTCTCCTGTAATAGAGGAATGCATGCATATATTCGACTTAATGAGAGAAATAAGAGATAGCGTACTTGAAAGCAATAGTATGTCAATTAAGAGAAATATAAATAAGCATGCATATATTCGACTTAATTACTAACAAAAATAGACATGTAGATCCACAAGAACCCATAATACCTCGTTTTATGTGTTATCCACTATTGAGTAAAAGAAAAATTATATGACCTGAGTGCCAAATCTCTTGATAAGGTAGCTTTTTAAACACTTGAGAGAGCTAGAAAGCCTCTTAGTTATTTCAGGATATGAATGATTGTTATATGAGGATTGAAGCATATTTCTAAATTATGAAATCTCTATATGACAATTATTGCTATTAAGGACTAGTAGATTTCTATAAAGCAAATTAGTTTCAAAACTATTCTAACTTCCCAATATGATTTAGAACAATAATGGGTCTTTAATATTATTAAATTAATTAACAAACTAATCTTTCTAGTATGGATGAGAAATACTTGCTGGAACTGTAAAATATGATACACTTTAAATACTCTACCTTCCAAATACCACTCCAAGATTTGTTGCTGGGGTTAATGTTAGAAGATGCATAATACAATATTTACCTTATTATGTGAAGGAGGTTCTCTTTCATTGCTTTGTGAAAACTACCCCAGCACGTCCTCTCTCTACTTTTTCAAGATAAGAAAGTTTTTGTCCTACTAGTTTTGCATGCTTAGGAACACTGTTTGTGTGCAAATTCGTTTTACTGCTTTCTTTCCAGCACATTCTCCATATTGTTTCTAGTGCAACAATTGCTAATCTGAACCCAACTGTATACAGCGTATGAGCTTTCAAAGAAAGAAGGCAAGGTCGGAACACCAGAAAGACCTCTTTCTGACTTGGGGTTATTGAGCTATCGTGGATATTGGACTCGTGTTCTTCTAGACATTTTGAAAAAGCACAAGGGCAACATTTCTATTAAGGTCAAGGTTCTAGATCCCTAATAAAGTGATTTACATTTGCCTACATTCTGCTGCTGCTTGATCTCACTGTTTTTTTTTGTTGTTAGTAACGTTCTAAAATAGTTTCATATGTCAACTGTTTCGTACAGGAGCTCAGTGACATGACTGCCATCAGGGCTGAGGATATTTTGACCACCCTCCAGACTTTAGAGCTGATCCAATACCGTAAGGGGCAGCATGTTATCTGTGCAGATCCCAAGGTATTGGATCGCCATCTGAAAGCAGCAGGGCGTGGTGGTCTGGAAGTTGATGTTAGCAAACTGATATGGACTCCTTATAAGGAGCAGAACTGATGCTGCTCCAGGGATGCCCGCGTTATTATAACTTGGCCTACTTGTACATGTTCTAACTAATATAGTCAGGGTAGAAAACTAGGAGATCTCTCAGCTATTTTTGGCTTTAGGCTTATTATTACGATTCTAATCAACAGTTTGTATAACATGCATTTTGTCGCCCTATATTTTGCTTTGACTGGTTTACTGATGATAGTTTCTGAATTCTTCCTCATCTGTGGAGTGTATCATTTTCCCGATTGGTTGCCCTGATCTTTGTCAATGAGTCAAAAATACTTGGGTCTGGAAGTTAAATGTTAATTGGGGCTAAGCACTTGACTTGTACTTGATAAGATAATATTTTAAATTAATATATATATATATATATATATAAAATTTAATATAATATGTTAATAGTGGTATTGAAGTAGAGTTTTTGTTTCCCTTTGTATGGAGAACGGATTTAATTTTAATTTTTTCTTTTTTTTTTTTGGTAAATGATTTAATTTTAAAATTTTATCATTTATTTTGTATCATTTTTCATTTTTTAATTTTTTTAAAA
>JAHSUH010004829.1:0-12991 GCA_025388415.1 Cynanchum wilfordii | reverse complement strand
CTTTTTGAATCTTGTTTTGGTTTATTGATGATGCAATCTTTAATGAAAGTTTCTATATAATGATTTGAGATAAAATATCAATAAATGAGCTTTAAATAAGCATTTAATGGTGATCTTTTATATAAAGGTATTAGTTTAATAATTCATTAATTTAAGTTTTATAATGATATTATTAAATTTAATAATTTAAGTTTACGTGATTTAAATCTCTAATCTTTTAGTGAGTGCGTTAGTCACCAAAGTGGCCCACTCGGAGTTCATTAGATGATTTAAATCATACTTTATAATTGTAGTTTACATGAATTAAATCTCTAATATTTTAGTGAGTGCGTTAGTCACCAAAGTGGCCCACTCGGAGTTCATTAGATGATTTATATCATATTTTATAACTGTAGTTTACGTGAATTAAATATCTAATATTTTAGTGAGTGCGTTAGTCATCAAAGTGGCCCACTCGGAGTTCATTAGATGATTTATATCATATTTTTATAATTGTAGTTTACGTGAATTAAATCTCTAATATTTTAGTGAGTGCGTTAGTCACCAAAGTGGCCCACTCGGAGTTCATTAGATGATTTATATCATATTTTATAAATGTAGTTTACGTGATTTAAATCTTTAATATTTTAGTGAGTGCGTTAGTCACCAAAGTGGCCCACTCGGAGTTCATTAAATGATTTAAATTGCATTTATAAATGTTTATTTGATATAGCATCATAAATGACCTTTAAGAATAATAAACATTTATAGTTATTAACATGCGGTTATACGGTTACCCAAAGGTAGATCTTACTCATGTTTAATGACAATTGAAGTAGATTATGAACTTTGTTTGTTTAATGTATGATGTACATCCAAAGATGACTTGTATGTTAAAATGAATGTAGTGATTGATCTTATATATGTTATATGAATGATGCATGTTTGATGATTGTTAATTGTGTTTAGATTCAACCCAAAGGTGAATTTAAATGCAATATTTTGGAATATATTATAGTCTGAATTATGGTTTAAATTCAAAGCAAATATTATGTGAGATGTAAATGTTTGCAATAGTCTCTACTATGTTAAATATAATTGTCAATGGTATCAAGTTTAATGGGCATGAGTATGATGATTGGATCGAGTATGTTAAGCTAAATGTTGACATTTTGGAACTTGATTAAACTCTAGTTATGGATGAGCCTACCGAACCGACTAATACTATTTCGGAGGTAGTCAAGAGACTGTGGGAGAAATGGGAGAGGTCGAATAGGCTTTTAATGAGCTTTGTTAAGCTTAGTGTGGCGTCTAATGTTAAACTTTCCCAACCTAAGACTAAAAATGTGAGAGAATTTGTGGCTGAGATAAGGAGGTGTATTATGACAGATATTGTGGTTAAATTTGTTGATGCTATTATTAATGATTTATCTAATAGAGAGTACACTATAACTCAGTCAATAGATGAACATATCACTCACATGGGGAATACATATAATCAACTTAAAGGTTTGGATATGGATCTTGGTGAGATGGTGTTGGTTGAGTTCTTGTTAAAATCATACAAGGGTGGTGATTTTAAGCAATTTAGGAGAGCTTACAACCAACTTAAGGAAAAATGGTCTCTTTCGGATACTAAGGCCAAGCTCATGCAAGAGGAGGCAAGACAAAGGGAATACCCGAAAGTTAAACTTCCGTAAGTCAACTTTGCCTATCATGATAATTCAAACGTTGTTCTAGTGGCAGCAAAACTCCAAGTAAGAAATGGAGGGCATGTTTTGAATAAAGGGAGACATACATTTTGTTTGCGTATGTTTTAAATCAAATCTAATTGAGGTACCTGCTAATACTTGGTGGTTTGATATGTGCAACCACTCATGTTTCTAATGTTATACAGGGTTACCTAAATCTCCAATGAATGTCAGAAAAGTGAAAGCTTTGCTTTCTATTTATGGGAAATAAAATGAAAGCTAGAATTGAAGGTGTAGAGACATATAGAATTGTATTAGATACAAGTTATTGCCTTGATCTAGAGAAGTATCTATATGTTCCTAATTGCTCTAGAAATCTTGTTTCTGCTTTTAAATTGGATGTTTTGAGATTTGATTTTGAGATTGGACATGACTGTTTTTCATTGTATCATGAAACAAACCTTTGTGGTATTGGTTTATTATTGGATACTTTGTATTGTTTCAATCTAAACCTTTGTATTTTAATGTTGATGTTGAATATGCTGTTGGTATTAAAAAGGAATGCACTAAATGAGTTTTCTACTGACTTGAGGCATAAAAGATTTGGTCATATATCCAAAGAAAGGATTTTGAGACTAATTAAAAGTAAAGTTTTTGTCTCACTTGGATTTTATTGATTGGAATAAACTTGGATTGCATTAAGGGTAAGCAAACCAAGTATGTACCAAAACAAGTTGTCACAAGGAATAGTGGATTACTCAATTTAATACATACAAATATTTGTGGTCCTTTCGATGTATCGTCTTGGGACGATGAGAGGTATTTCATCACATTAATTGATGATTACTCTAGATACTATTACCTTTATTTACTGCATGAAAGAACTCAATCAGTTGATGTCATAGAGACATTCATTACGGAGGTTGAGAGGCGGTTAAATAGAAAGGTTAAGGTAATACGTTCTAATAGAGGTGATCAATATTATGGAAAGACATCAGAAGTTGGACAAAGTCTAGGTCCATTTAAGAATCTCCTTGAATTTGAGGGCATTTGTGTGTAGTATACAATGCCCAAATTGCCATATATATATATATATATATATATATAAAATGGTGTAATGGAAAGGCGTAATCGTACATTAATGAAATGGTGAGGAGTATGGTAAATGATAGTTCTATACCTATTTCATTATGGATGTATGCATTGAAGATAACTGCATACATATTGAATAGGGTACCTAGTAAAGCAGTTCCTAAGACTTCTTTTAAACTGGGGACATCTAGGAAGCCTAATTTAAGACATCTTCACATGTGGGGCTATCAAACCGAAGTGAGGATATATAATCCACATGAAAAGAAGTTGGATTTCAGGACCATTATTGGTTATTTTGTTGTATATCCGGAGAGGTCAAAAGGGTATAAATTTTGTTGTCCTAACCATAGTACGAGAATTGTAGAGTTTGGAAATACTCACTTCATTGAAAATGGCAATATCAGTGGGAGTGTGGGAGCAAGTAATGTAGAGATAAGAGAGTCATTGATGGACCAAAGTCTGTCAAGTGATCCATCTCAAGTTGATGTTCCTATTATTGTAGTACAACCATAAGGCATGAATATGGAATAACAACAAATGGATGCTCCAAACCCAGTTATAGATGTCATTGTTCAAGAAGAGGAGGAAAATGTTCAACTTAATGAACAAGTGCAACCTCATGAAGAAATAGCATTAAAGAGGTCTACTAGAGAGAAAAGATCAGCTATTTCAAACGATTATAAAATCGTTTATGCACTTGAGCATTGATAATGGTTTTGGTGGCTCATTTTGATCTTGAGCTTCACTAAATGGATATTAAAAGAGTCTTTCTCACTTGGAGATTTGGAAGAAGAGGTATATATGGATCAACCTCAAAGTTTTGAGACCACAAGTGAATGAAATATGGTATGTAGGTTGAAGATATCAATCTATGGATTAAACAAACTTCCCGACAATGGTACTTGAAGTTTAATGATACTTTATTGTCATATGAGTTTGAAGAAATGACTGTTGATCAGTGTATCTACATAAAGGTTGTGGGGAGTAAGTTTGTAATCCTTGTGTTGTATGTAGATGATATTCTTCTTGCCGCTAGAGATGATGTTAAGGTAAAATCATGTACACCTAGTCTAGTTCCCATTCAAAAAGGGAGCAATTTCAGTTTTTTTTTTTTCATTAGAGAGCTGCAAAGTAAGTTCTAAGGTACTTACAAGGCACTAAGGATCATATGCTCACATATAGAAGAACGAGTAATATTAAAGTTATTAATTACTTGGAATCGGACTATTATGGATACAAGGATATCCAAAGGTCTAAATAGAAGAGTGATAAGTAGTTTGTCATTGCTACTTCCACTATAGAGGCTGAATTTGTAGCATGCTTTGAAGCTACAATTCAATTGTTGTGGCTGCGCAATTTTGTTGATGGTTTAGACATCGTTGGTACTATTGCTAAACCAATAAGGATTTATTGTAATAATGTGACAGCTATATTCTTCTATTAGAATAATAGATACTCCAAAGGTGTCAAACATATGGATTTAAAGTATCTATTTGTCAAAGAAGAAGTGCAAAATCAAAGAGTTCAAATAGTGCATATTGACACCATTGATATATTGTGGATCCGTTGACTAAAAGACTAGCTCCCAAGACTTTTATTGGCCATATTGGTGAAATGGGAGTAGTCACAAAGTCCTTGTATAGCGGATGATTGGTCATACATGTATGAATTTAAGTTTAGCACATTTAAGTTTATTTGAAACTCTAGATATCAATGCTTGTTTGGATTTTGCTTATCTATGAATCATATTTCAGTTATGCATATGTGTTATGATTATAGATGTTAGGTCTTATTTTAAGACATTGTGGGATAAGATATTTTGGATATTTGTCTTATCAAATTGTGACTGTTTGAATTGAATTGACTTGTCTCAGCATGGAAGGAATCGGGACGTTTGTCGGGTCCGTGACCGCCATGATTCGGTTGGTTTAGTTCTTACGAAGTTGTGACTTATATATTACATTATTTAAGTGAGCTCAAATTATGTTAATATGTTTTATATTTGTCATATATGAATCAAGTGGGAGAAATATTAGAAATTTTATTTCTAATGTTGATTCATATAATTTTAGTATACTTGTTATATATGAATCAAGTGGGAGAATGTTAGAAATTTAATTTCTAATTGATTTATATAATTGAAGTAATTAATAATTGCTATTGTTGTACACACGGTGATGATTAGTGTAGTATTGAAGATGCAATTATTGGGTGCAAATCCCTCCGTGCCAATTCGTTAAAATTTAAGTGTTGAAGGGTGTTTTTGTATAATGGTAAAAGTTAAAGGGTATTTTGGTAATAGAACAAAATATGACATTAAGTTATAAAAAGACATATTTTGTTCATTAGAAGATATACATACACACAAAGGTTTTCCCTTTCCCCTCTCTTTCCGAAAACACAAGAACTCTCTCTCTTTAAGGGTTAAAGATTCAATCTTTAACAAGTCCTTATATCATTAAAGGGCGAATTGAAGTATTACGGATTTGGTATAGGAAAACAGTTGGGGATTGATCAAAGAATAACAAAGAAGACTATGAAATCTTCAAGTTAGTGTTTCTCTATCCCTTATTATTTGTTTATGTCATGAGTTATGGTTATTGGTTAATTTAATTATCCTTGTTTGTTAATCGCTTCCGCATTTAAGTTAATTGAATTATGATTAACAGTTCTCAAATTACTAATGAATACTTGCTTGGGAAAATCTTGGATCATGGAAGCTGAGGTGTTTAAAAGGCTTAAATATTTGAAGCTTCAAGGGTTAAATATTCAAAATTGGAGTGCAAGTTACGAGAACTTCCCGTCCCTTGAGCAGATAGTGGTAGAACAATGTCATAAACTAGAGGAAATCCCATTTGACTTTGCGGAAATTTCAACTCTACGAGAAATTCACATCCGGCGTTGCCACTCTACTCTTGTAAAGTCAGCAAAAGAAATTGTGAATGAACAAATTGAATTAGGAAACTTGAACTTCAAAATGCAAGCTGTTCAGATTTTCTCGGTGAAGAATTATAGGTATGTGCTCTTTTTTCATATTATTCTTTATTTTCATTGCTGATATTTTAGATATTTTTATTACTTTTAAGGTTAATTATATTAATTACCTTCTTTTAAATATGAAAAAATTATTTATTGTTTTCTGAAGGTAATTATTGGTCTTCCGAATTGAAGGACTACCAGAGAAAATTACTTGCTGCTAGCTCAAGTTCATGACATATTGTTAATTTGAATTTCATATTTTTCGAAATTGAAAGATTTTAATCCGATGACTTTAATATCTTTATTGTAATATTCTTTATGGTTTAGTTTGTATAATTAACAAGTATTGATGCATATGTATTCCAAGAATTTCTTTGTTAATTTTTGTTGAGTTCTATGATTTAATTTTAATTTTTAAGGTTTAGGGTTCTATGATTTATTATATATTTATGCACACAAAAGCTTCTTATTTAAGTTACAATAGTAAGTTAAATTGATTGACTTGGGGATAACAAAATGCCCTTTTTTTAAAAAAAAAAAAAACCTAACATTTATTAAAGTATATTCATGTGGAGGGAGGACCATCATGATGCAGTCTTTCTAACCGAGATATCAAAGTATTCCTAATTCAGTTATAACTAGGTGACGTAGTAGATAGTTTAACATACTACGAGAGCTTTACTTTGCGTTACATGTAAGTTAAGTGAATCCATCAAGCTGATCTGTATTTCGGACTTATATATATATATATATTGAACAAAAATAAACAGTGGTAATACAAAGAAAAAAGTGTAGAGAGAGAGAGAGAGAGCAGAAATAATAAGCATGCATGCATGCATAGAGAGTAGGATTTCAACAAACGACGAAAACAATTTTGATCATAATATCCACAAGAATTCTTCATTTTTCTTTCACTGCAAAAAAAATATTCTGCGTGTGTGTCTACAGTACGAGGGAGTTAATAATCAATTAGGGATTAATTAATATCTTTTCTGTTCTTTTAATTAAGAAAAATTTCTTAATCTATTCATATAATATACTTACTGCTATTCAAATGTACATATAATATATAATATATATATATATCCATAACAAGAAAAATGGATCCTGGAAGCAATGAAAAAAAACCTGTAAGGCTTCGTTGATTTCTCGATAAAGAGAAAAATGATCAACAGTGTTTCGAATGTAAAGAATTTCATGATGAAGAGAGAAAAGAAAAAAAGAAACGAGAAGAGTGAGCAGAAATTCATGATGAAACTAAAGTGCAGCCTCAAAAAAAAAAAAAAAAAAAAAAAAAAAATTAATACATGATGAATTTCTTTCATTTTTTCTTCTACTACTAATAAGAAGCATTCACGAAATTCCATATGTATAGAGCAACACTGAGCGACGTCGTCTGGTGCGTAGCTAGGTGCGATTATTACAAACATACCGGCGACGACGACGCCGATGACGATTTACCAACCGGAAAAAAAGGGCCACAATCGAATAGCTATCTTCAGACAGAAGAGGAACAGATAAATGATTTGGATCACAACACAACGTAATATCCAGAAGCATATCACCGAGAATACTGCAATTAATCCAAATAATTAATGTCAGAATACTGCAATTTCAAATGTATATATAACATATATATATATATATATATATATATATATATATATATATAGAGAGAGAGAGAGAGAGAGAGAGAGAGATTAATTATGTACGTACCGAGGCCAATGCCAAGTAAAATAGAAGCTGGAAGCAATATGAATGGATAGACAAAAAGACACATTGGTATTACAATGAAAAACGCATAAAATAAAAGAAGAACAACGTACAGAAACCTGGCATAATTGGAATTATTCCTCATTTTTTTTTTTTTTTTTTTTTTTTTGTCTTTCAATTGAAAAAAGTGTGTTTTGTTTACGAGAGAGAGAGAGAGAATAATAAGCAAAGCCAATAAGGGATTTATTAATATATATCCTTTTTTTTTCTGTTCTTTGTTTCTTCATACCCAAGTTACAAGAAACTGTTTTCTGCCATGGGGCATTTCTTGATTGATATTTTTTTCCTCTCGACTATGCATATATGGGATATTTAATGATTTTTTTTTTTTTATTTTGTGAGTTACACACATATATATATATAATTAATTTGAATAGTTAAACAATTTATGTGTCAATTATTTAAAATATAGATATTGGGATTTTTTTTTGGAGAAAATAGATATTTGGATTTTATAGTATATATAACTATTTTCTTGCTTCTCTAACTTAGATATTTAGATAAAATGATGATTTAAAGTTCTATATATAATAAAGTTATTATGAAATTGAAATTATTATGAATGAAGAAATATATTTTTACATAATTTGAATTAGTAAAATAAATTGGGGATTCAATAAAAATTAATCGAATGAGATTA
Source organism: Cynanchum wilfordii (assembly GCA_025388415.1). Classification (NCBI taxonomy): domain Eukaryota; kingdom Viridiplantae; phylum Streptophyta; class Magnoliopsida; order Gentianales; family Apocynaceae; genus Cynanchum; species Cynanchum wilfordii. The sequence continues at coordinate 4,837 of JAHSUH010004829.1, read as the reverse complement.
ATTGATTCTACTTCTGATTATGATCCCCTTTTTTGTATAGCAAGGACCCATTCTTAAAATACCAATTTATTGATGAGGGAAGATACTTTTCTTTGGGATCGAGGTATATTAATGGAGAATATGTTTTTATCAATGTCTGAATTTGGTTTATATTAGGGATTGTGGAAAAAGAAATTCAACAAATTATTGTTCTTCAGCGAATTATAAACGAAAACAAAGTGAATAAATTGCGGTTGATTATTTTTTATCATCGCATTGTCGATACTATTGCCGTTGCCACTGTCATTGTTGTCGCTGTTGTCATCGCTGCTCCTGTCACCACTGTGCTGTGGTGCTACCACCATTGCTACTTTTTTTTTTTTGAATTTGGTAGAAGAATAGAGAAAAAGAGAATATTGAATTAGGTTTTTATTTTTATTTTTTAAATTTTAAAATATAAAAGTACAAAAATGTCCTAAAAATTAAAATTTAACAGAATTTTTAGTCAGAAATTAAGATAAATGAATTTTAATTGTTGAAGTGCGAGAGTTGTATACAAATAAATTTAGTGCAAAATTAAGAATTTCAAAAACTTCAAGTGTAACTTAGATGATTTACTCATTCTTTCTTTTATATATTCGACTGATTGCCATATATGGTTTTCAATTTGTATAATTTATTCCAAAATTTAGCACAAACTGGGATACAAAACGATTGGGAAAAATATTAGGTCTTTTTACGAAAGTGATAGCTTAAAAGTTTCAGAACAAATTAAAATAGCCATTTTTGAGTAATATATATAACTTTACGTTAAAATTTACAAGATTTATGTTATATCTCATCCTACATTATAAATAAGTATGTAAGAATATGTAATAATATATAAGTGTGAACCTACGTACTTATTATCAATCTAAGATATCTTTTTACGGTGAAGATGATTAAGTGTGAGTGTAGTCAAACTCATAGTCACGTCATAGACTCAAGCCATAATCAATTATTTTTGAATTACATAAAATAATATAAGAATTTTCATTAGTAGGTAGCGATACTTATTTTGCACATGATCATTACTGTTACATCTTATTGAGATGACCAATGAATTGGATGAAGATTTCTTTAAATGAAAGGAATGCTTGTCATCATAGAGACATTCTTTAATTCAAAAGCTAATCTTCATTCAAACTGGACTGGTCCGCCCTGTCAAAGAAACACGAGCAGATGGACAGGGATAGGTTGCACTAATGGCAGAGTTACTCGTCTCGTTCTCGAAGGACTAAACGTTACAGGTTCCATCCCACAAACCTTATTGCAAAACTTGACGTTCTTGAGTAAACTTAGCTTGAGAAACAATTCAATCCGGGGTCCTCTCCCTGACCTTTCCGGACTCATGAACCTTCAATTCTTGTTTCTTTCGCGTAATTTGTTTTCTGGTTCAATACCTATATCGTACGCGAATAATCTACCAAAATTAACCAAATTAGAGTTGCAAGAAAAATCATCTCCAGGGTTCAATTCCACCATTTGATCAGCAAACACTGGTTGCTTTCAATGTTTCTTACAACCGATTAAACGGTTCGATTCCGGAAACCCCAGTTCTTGAGAGGTTTTCTGCGAGCTCATTTGATAATAACCCAAATCTTTGTGGGAAACCATTGGATGTGCAGTGTCCAATAATTCCATCAAGAAAAGGGAGTAATAAAGGAGTGTTCAAACTTTGGTGTATTATAGTAATTGCAGCTGCAGTGGCACTTGTTCCCTTTTTCATCATCATTTTTTTTCCTGTGTTACTATAGAAGAAATCAAAAGAAAGAAGACATTAGAAGACACAAGCCAGGTATGATATGATTATGGAGAGTTTTTTCTTGTGTTAAGGTAAAATCACTATCCAAAAGTAAAATTTTGGATTATCTTATAAGTCATGTTGTGATTTGAAGTCCCACGTCGCTCACCCAATTTTGAGCAATTATTAAGTTGAGTCCCGAAACTCATTATTCAATTGTTGCATTTTAAATCTATAAGCCCATTTAAAATGGGTGGGTCAAACAGAACAATTTTATTAAGGTGTTTATAATACATTATCAAGATGATACTCATAATGAAAAAGTGTATATATTGTGACCTGTCCAAATATCTTTTTTCATTTGTTTTCTTAAATATTAACACAATAACTTTTTAACCATAGTTCTTAGTTATGGTGTCGTGGATAGTATAGGAGTTTATTGTTCCATATTGATATTGTGACTTGAATTGGTACTTCAAAGAAATATTCGAGAAACAATATATTTTTTGTTTTATATTTTACAATTATTATTAGTGTTTAATCAACTTTTTAGAAATTTTTTTACAATTCTTATTTCTTCCATAGAAATATTTATAGTAATTACTCCATCTCTATTATCACATTAGGAAGAAATCCAAGTTTTTTTTTTTTTTTTTAACTATCTCTTTTTTTTTATAAGCAATATACATACATAAAACAATATACATTTATACATAAAACTATCTCATTAGGAAATCAATATACATTTATTAATAAATGTTTTAATCTTTTAAATAAAAAAAAACATACATAAAGACATAGATTGATTACCACACTTATATGAAAACATTTGTCAGGTAAAATATGAGTTCAAAAAAAAAAAAAAAAAAATTTCGATGTGGGAGTTTGTCATTTTCTAGTTTGAACACGATTCGATTCATTGTTGTACTTCAAACAATTAACAGGTGATGAGGCATTCTCAGAAAAGAAAAGCAGTCTGTGGTCGTCGGAGAGCACCGACGATCCAGAACGGATTCACGCGGAATTAGAATTCTTTGACAGAAATAGTAGTCGACGACGACCGGTTTTTGATTTGGATGATCTGTTAAGGGCATCGGCCGAAGTAATCGGAAGGGGAAAACTAGGGACTACTTACAAAGCAGCGGTGGAATGCGGGGGCGGCGGGGGCTCCACCGTAACCGTGGCCGTGAAACGACTCATGAAAGACGTGAATATTGGTTTGAGTAAGAAAGAATTCGTACAGCAGATGCATTTGCTTGGGAATCTGAGGCATGAAAATCTTGTGGAGATAATTTCTTATTACTATGCTAAAGAGGAAAAGCTACTTATTTCTGAATACGTTTCGCATGGAAACTTATTTCAGCTACTACACGGTTAGTAACTTTAATTTATTTCATATTTCATTATTATTATCATTTTCCTTTTTCAAATTTTGGCCTTAATTTCAGGAAAAAAGTGTTTCTATGGTTGAACGCATAGTAAAAATGCGTTCTTTTATCAAAAACGAATGTGGCAGTTACATTTTTTGTGAGAGATACTATTTATATGAATGTAGGGATTCATAACATTTTCAACTTTGTGTTTACTTACACTGTAGAGAATAGAGGGATAGGAAGACAAGCAGTGAATTGGAGGACAAGATTGTCCATCATTCATGACATTGCAAAGGGACTGCATTTCCTTCACAATTCCTTACCTTCTTCTTCTCACAAAGTACCACCACCCCATGCAAATCTCAAGTCAACAAACGTTCTTCTTCTCCTCTTCCACCATGAAAATAATAACAACAACAACAACAACAACAGCAGTCGTCAATACTACTACTCATGTAAATTATCGGACTACGGATTCTTACCGCTCCTTCCATCTCGAAAATCTTCCTGGGAAAAACTTGCTTCTAGTAGATCACCGGAGTTCTGTTCCGGTAAGAAGGTGACGGCTAAGACAGACATTTACAGTTTCGGCATTGTTGTGCTGGAGATAATAACGGGCAAGACGCCGACGGATGATCATGATCTGTCGGAATGGGTTAGAACGGTGGTGAATACTGATTGGTCGACTGATATATTGGATTTGGAAATTGTTTCGGAAAAAGAAGGTTATGATGAAATGCTGAAGCTCACGAAGATAGCTCTTGAATGTACAGATATTGTGCCGGAAAATCGACCCAAAATGTGTGAAGTCTTGACAAGGATAGAAGAGGTTCTAGAGACTAATTATTAGATATAGATAGAGATGTGTGTTTTTTTTTTTTTTTCTCATTATTATTTAATTTTATGGTATCTAGAAATATTATCATAATATGAAACTTCATTCTACTTTTGAAATACATAAGAATATACTTAAATATTTAGTATAAAATTTAAAATATATTTTTTAGTATAACAATAATAAGTACTAAGTAATCAATTTTAGATCTAACAAAATTCTATAATCGTAATGCAAACTTGTAATGGCATGGATTCGAGGGTTTGATACTTATATGAGCATCATGTAAGAGTTAGAGTTCTCACTTCCTCTAAGTAAGAGTTGAACCATACAAGCACAATCCGAATTTGAATTAATTGGAGTTGTAATGATTCCAAAAACTTAAAACAAAAAATGGCATGGATTCTCAATTCAAATCCCGTTGGACTAATATTTGTTCAATTCTAAATTAATTAATTGACTAGACATTCCTGTGTTTGAACCATTTGTACACTGATAACTTAATAAATAAGTTCTCTTGGTAATTTCCTAATACAAATACAGACAAAAGCACATGCATACACATACATACATATATGAAGACAGACGGAGGAATTCCACTCCCTTATGGTCACGGGATAAATCACACACACACATATATATATATGTATATATATATATTATGGTATTATAACCGGATAAAACATCATAGGATTGTCGATTAGGTCCAATTCGGTTAGAAAGGGTAGTAAGTAAGTAAGTAAGTAAGTAGCATCGGGAACATCATAGGAAATATGATGAAATAAGATGAGATGAGAAGAAAAGAAACTGGTTTAGTTTAGATGAGGAGAAAAAGATGAGAAGAAGTGAACGTGTCATGAAATGTAG
>JAHSUH010004827.1:600000-925648 GCA_025388415.1 Cynanchum wilfordii | reverse complement strand
AATCTTGTTTTATTTTTTTGTGGGACTTGACATGTCATCCACTTTTGACTATAATATGGTTAAATTACATTTGGGAAAAACTCATCAACATGCATTACAGTTTTCTCGGCCTCATGCTAGTTTCCTATATTATAAGTTTTCTGTTTGTTGCCAGGGTGCTGAAACGAGGAGGAAGATTCCTTTGCCTTGAATTGAGCCATGTAGATACCCCAATATTCAAAGAATTGTAAGCACCTTAGATGAGAAATATACAGCAGTGGAGCCTTTATGGTGCACCATGTTTCTACCTTTCCTTGTTTGACTGTTTTGTCTGTGTTTTTCTTTTTTGGTTCTTGATTGCAAAGCATGCTTGCAGTTAAAGTCCTTATCCTGTTGAAATCTGTTCAAATAAATTAATCATAAAATATGAAACTCTTATTTTGGGATTAGAAGGTTGAATTACTACTGGCTTATATACAGCAGTGGAGCTTTTACGGTGCATCATGTTTCTAGCTTTCCTTGATTGACTGTTTTGTCTATGTTTTTCCTTTTTGGTTCATGAATGCAAAGCATGCTTGCGATTAAAGTCCTTATCCTGTCAAAATCTGTTATATTCTAATAAATTAATCATAAAATATGAAACTCATATTTAGGGATCAGAAGGCTGAATTACTACTGGCTATGTGCTCTGCACTTCATTGCTTATATGCCTTTTAAAATTAAATTTGAAATTTTCATATTTCCACAGTATGGCCAAAAACAGTGAGAAACTTTCTTTGCTATCTATCTTGTTTATCTCTGGTAGCTTTGGTGATTACTAAGCATGATTTTGGTTGGTTTTAAATTTTTCTTCAGGTATGATTTTTATTCATTTTCAGTCATTCCAGCAGTAGGAGAGCTTGTTGCTGGCGACCGAGGATCATATCAATACTTAGTTGAGAGTATTCGCCGTTTTCCTCCACAGGTATAATAATTGGTCTTCTAGCAATTTCTTGTTGATTGGGCAGCTTTTGTTAAGATGGGCATGTGAATCATCAAGTAACTTTGCTTTTGCAAGTTAAAACATGGGATCAACACCTTGGAAAGTTGAGTAGGAGTTCTCTATCTTTACAGAAACATGCATTCACTGCTTTTTAGGCTGAGTTGTTTTTTGGCACTTCGGATTACCCATGCTTGTTTTTTTGAAAAAGAGAACTCAATGAGATGTCTATACATCTCTGTCATTAGAAAGTAAATAAGTAATCAGGTTATCGCCATTTTTCTTTAATTTTGATCCTCTCCTCTGTTATAAAAAACTTTCTTCTCTGTCCCACTATGTGCCTCTGAGTGTAACTTTACTTTGTCACCTGAAGTAAGTTCTCTTTATCCCAAACAATAGTTTAAGTAAAACGGTTTTCCAGCTGTCTGTATTGCCATGAGATAAATGAGTAGCAGTTCAGGCCTTGGTGCACCTGGTGGTTGTAGCAGCACTTTTTTATTGCTGACACATTATGATTATGGATGGCCATTTTTTGTCTTCCTTTTTTGTTTTTCGTGTTCTGCTTAGGTTTAAGGAGATCCATTAGCCAGACAATAACTATTACAGTTCCAATACTTCTTTACCTAAAAGAAACTCTATTTCATGCCTTTGTTATATATGCAATCATTTGTACTTTGCTTGATCTTATGAGTGCAGGAGAAGTTTGCTGCAATGATTGCAGATGCTGGATTTCAGAAGGTAGAATACGAGAACCTCGTTGTAGGAGTTGTTGCAATCCACTCTGGACTGAAGTTCTGAAGTTTAGTGATGTTGTTGTCCACATATTTTCCAGTGATCGTGAACCATCCTTTCCCATTTCACCTAAAATCGGAACTTCAAATAGTTTTGTAGAGTCTAGTCAAAGTTGCAGAAAATTGTTATAATTGGTTATTAAACAATCTTATGATTGAATCCAGAGCCATACCTTAGCAAATGTCGAACAGACCCCTTTCAGAGCCTGACTAGGACTATCCAAGCTAATTGGAAGAAGCAATTTTTGATAAACCATATATAAGGAACATTATAAGGAATTCTTTAATTTATAAAAAACTAGTGTGCTTAAAAGTGTAAATTCAGTTAAACTGGCACACACAGTATTTGCCACAAACCTTTGAGGTATCAAATTGCATTTAGGGTTGATAGATATAATAAACTGGCAAATCAGGTTTTATCAGAATCTGGCATTAGACGACTTCTTCAAAAGAGTTTTACGAACCCCAGGCAAGGAAACAGTAAAAAATAAGTCAAACGAAGAATAATAAGGTCCCATGGAAAGGGAAAAAAAAAAAAAAAGCCTAGGATGATATTTCCCAGGGTTAGCACCCAATTACCAATACCTAATGGAATTTCTTTGAAGCCCTGCGTCCGCCAACAATGCAAATTCAAGAGCAGGGTACGGGAGTTTACATCTTGCTTAAATTCATGACATTTATCAAGGGCAACAATGCAGTTGAAAAATACTATATACTATATTATATAGAAATTGGGCAATAGAAACTGATTTAAAACACTACCCAAAAAGATATCGACCCAAAAACAGGGGGGTGGGAGGGGGGGAAACAAAAAAGAAAAATAGACATCATAGCAATCAGAATCAGCAGAAAACAAAAAAAAAAAAAAAAACACACCAGCAGCTAGGATCCTCCCAAGCTCGAAACAAACAAAGGCATCACAATATAGGCGTACATGACCTTTTCTCAATTGACCTCCTAAGCAACATTATAATTTATAGGAAGAACTTCCAAGCCGTTCGGTAACCATACTTGGAAGACAGACGACATGGAAAATCTTGCAATAATGTTGCTTGAGAAGTCAATTGAGAAACTTGAATAGCTCACCATCACAAGAAAGTGGCATTCAGAGTGGTTGAGCCACTCTCAAGTAATGTGCGCCTACATTGATGCGTTTGTTTGTTTCTACATGCTGGTTTTTTTTTTTTTTGTACCCACTTGGGGCGTCCGGTGTCCCCACCTTTTCGGTGAGACTAATCCGAACTCGGCATGCAGAGCGCTCGTAGAGTTCAACTCTTCCTCGATGGTTAAGGCCTGCCCCAGAGCTTTTAATAGCGCTAACCACCCCAGAGGATTCAAACCCTCGACCATCCGCCCTGGAGAAAGGGCTAGGAGTCCGCTTACCAACTCTCCCAAGCTACCGGGTTAATTCTCATATTAAGTTGCTGCTGATGAATTATAATATAAAAATACTTAAATTTAGGACACCTAAATTTCGTAATTTTTAATATTATTTAAATTAATTAAATAAATAATAAATATCTATTTAATTAATTATAAAACAAGATATCAACTACTAAGTAAATGATGTAATTACTTATATACATGTATGTATATATAAGCCTTGAAATGCACCAAAAATTTCTGATTCGTGTATGTATATGTATATATATCCCATCAAAAAAAAAAAAAAAAAAGAAGAAGAAGATATGTATGTGTATATATATCCATGGGATGTGGTTGTAAAGGGCAAAAAATATATCGAAATTAATAGAATAGTAAATATATGAGTACAAAAGAACAACAAATCTGGGCTTACAGAGTGGAAAGAAAAAGAAGCAAAAAAGCCAAACTTTTAGACCAAAACTACCATTAGTTAGCTTTCTGATATTGTTTGTCTTTTGGGGATTTGAGAAATGAAGAAGAGATCTTATGGGGATTTGGGAAATGAAGCAGTGGGGAGAGAAGGGTGGTTTTGGTTTGGATTAGGGGAACTGGAAACTCCAAATTTTAGGGGCAAATTAGTAAATTTGGTCACCTAATTTATATAATTTTTGTGGTTCTATTCCTATTTATTTGTTTGTATTATTTCATCATTTAACTTAATAATTTAGTAAATTTCTTCATTTAACTTAATAATTTGATAAATTTCATCCACTAACTTAATAATTTGGTTAATTTAACTTATATAATTTACCAAATTATTAAGTTAAGGGATGAAATTACTAAATGATTATGTTAAAGGATGAAATTTACCAAATTATTAAGTTAAGTGATGAAATTTACCAAATCATTAAGTTAAATATAAAATTTATCAAATTATTAAGTTAAGAAATGAAATAATTAAAAAAATAAAATAAGAATAAAATCACAAAAATTATATAAATTAAGGATCAAATTTACCAATTTGTCGTATATATATCCATGGAGATGTGGTTGTAAAGGACAAAAAGTACATCGAAATTAATAAAATAGTAAATATATGAGTAGAAAAGAACAACAAATCTGGACTTACAAAACCGAAAGAAAAGGCAGCAAAAAAAGCCTAACTTTTAGACCAAAACTACAATCAGTTAGCTCTCTGCACTTTTAATTTGTTGTTTGTCTTTTGGGGATTTGGGAAATGAAGCAGTGGGGAGACAAGGGGTGGTTTCGGTTTGGATTAGGGGAATTGGAAACACCAAACTTTAGGGCTTGTTAAAACATTTTTTTTTTTTATTAAAAAGAATATTTATTTGGTTGCACATCACAAACAAAGAAAAAAAAATTTATGGAATGATAAGCTTGTTTATAATTCAAAAAATTATAAGTTTGAGATATTGACAAAAATACCTTTGAAAAAAAATATCAATTAGTTTTTTTTTTTTATGGTGTGGTGTTCGGGTTGATCCGAATAATTCACACTCGGATCCGGCAGCATAATAGCTAATTTGACAAGCACTAAGGCTGAGAGTGAGTCTCGAACTCTCAACCATAAGGTTAGGAGTGTGGGTGTTGACCACTCGGCCAAGCACTCACTCAACAATATCAACTAGTTGATTACTAAACACTCCATGGTAATTAATTGTTTTGTTTTAAGAAGAAAAAAGGAAAACATAAAGAGAATATTGGGATGATTTGATTACTTTTTTTTTGAACTTGAAGTTCTGGACCTAGTTGAGTTGATTGTCATTTTATAAAATTGAATATAATTGTGCTCAATTTATTAAATTTATGAGTATAATTGGAACATTTAAGAATTAATACATAACATTATCAAAATTTGTGATGTTTTGGAAGCTAAATTGATACTTTCGTCCTTGTGTAAATAAATATAACTTCCAACAAAAAGAAAGATTTGATGGAACTGAATAAAGAATTAAGGTCATGGAAAGGTTCTTAATTATAGTTTATACTCATCCATATTACACGCAAATAAAATTAAAGACTATAAATTAAAGCTCCTTAACTCCTGAAATTTCTTAGGATTATATCTTTAATCATCATTTAATTTGATAAATATGGTATTTACCAATCATTGGATGGTCAAAATATAATAATGGTCTATGCAGTAAGTCCCACATACAAAAATTTCCCATACACACCTCTGTTTACTCTGTTTCTTTCGTTTCAAAGACAACCAGAGGGAATAATACCTAAGGATATCACTAAAATATGAGACAAGACATAATTGAAGTGAAATGTATGTACAAATGTCTGAATGCAAAAATGACCCCTTTCAGAGCCTGACTAGGAGCATCCAAGCTAATTGGAAGAAGCAATTTTTTTTGGTAAATCATATATTATGCTTGTTTACTCTAATTGCCAACAGTCCATCTTCCTACAATATTGGTAGCATCAAACAAATTACTCAGCAAATATGTGGCTACAATGTAAAACCTCTTGCCCAGTTGGGGAGCTTTCCAGGGCTCTGTACTCAATATGTTTGTCGTCGAAAAGAACAGAAAGCATGAATCTCTATACTATTTCTCTGCTCTTCTAATCCTGTTCTGCAATCTGGTAATTCTATTTCTGAAAAACATAACACGACAAATACAAAAGAAACAAAGGGCTCTACATAAAACAATCGTGAACCTCTCTATAAAGAGTATTGAAAAAAGAAGCAGTCTTGGGCCTTGGCGACTAAAACAGAACATCATGCACGGGGGAGAAGAGGAGAGAACAAGTGGAAAATAGGTAAAGAAGGCCAACTTTGCTAATATTGTATCCCACATCGGTTAGCAGAAAGAAAGGGCTAGTAAATAAGGGTCTATATAAAATTAAGCAGGAGCACACTGATCCATACTTACCTGGACGGGGTCAATAGGTGATCATGAAGATCTATGGCCTAGGTCTGTGACCTCCATTGCACTTTGGAGGGGTGCCTACCTAAGGTCTGCCCAAGTGGCAGAGCCTACGTCAAAATTTGTTGCCGTGGGGGCTGCGTTCGCGCGGCCCCTATCCAAATCCTATTTAATTATTTTCGAATATGATTTAGTAATAAGGCACCAATTATTATTGAGGATTATTATTATTAAAAATAATAGAAGTGGGGTTAATAACCTAAAATGAATATTGGATCTTACTAATAACTGTGGGTAATGGGTTCAGGATACTAGGGCATGGCCAGCAGCGGTAGTAGGGTTCTACTCTCTTCCCTTGCATTTTCGGGGCGAAGTTCTGTCCTCACGGTTCGACCAACTGGAAGGGTTTCTCTCCTTCAGCATCGCTACCCTAGCTGTTGTACCGTTACTTCTACTAATGCTTCGGCGGCAGGGACAGAGGCCTTTGTTGCTTCTGAAGAAGAAGTGCTCCGGTTGACCCGAAGCTCCCACCTTGTGTCTATGGAGTACGCGGACCTTAATATTTCTGATAAAATCTCTGAGGTAGAAGTTTCCTGAACAATATGGACGAAACTATTCTGTACTGTAATAGTATCTATATTTTATTTATTTATTTAAAAAAAAAAATGAACTTTCGGTTGATACACTTGAATTTGGGCGTTACAGGACCTTGGTCATATTCGAATTCGACAACATGTTAACCCCTTGAGATCTTCTCTCATGGTGCCAGTATTTCCTTGTCTCATTCTTTATTAGCATTTTTTTTTTAATTCCACAATTGTTTATATATATACTCTTCGGCATTTGCTTGTACAATTTCAGGTTCCTGCAGAAGTGCCAGATTGGAATATGGTATACAAGGACGCGACATTGCCGCTTATGGTGGATATTGGTTGTGGTAATGGGGTTAATTCAAAGCTCTGCGTTTGTAATTTGCTAACCTTTTGTCAACTTATGTAAACGTTCTGAAAAAGAAAAAAAAAAAAAAAGTGTCTTTTCTGGGACTAATATCTCAAACAACTTTGTTTTCTGGTGAATTCTGTGATCTTTATTTTGAACCGATAAGTTTACAAATATCAGTATGTTATCTTATCTTTTTGGATGATGAATTTGGGCTATGCACTAGAGTTTTTTTGTAGTTGAACTGTTTTTTCTTATGATCATATCTTTGTACAATAGTTTGGTTAATAGATTTATCAATTTCGCCTCGAGAGTTTTTATTATGCTCTAAACTTGCCGAGATTTCCAGGTAGTGGCAGATTTCTCTTGTGGCTTGCTAAAAGAACTCCCAGTTCCAAGAATTATCTCGGATTAGAAATAAGGCAGAAAGTATGAAAGTAATTTCCTCGGGTTTCTTCAGAATAGTTGTGATTGATTGGATGTACTAGTACTTGTTCTGCCTGTGCTGATGGTTCAGTTCTCATGTGCTGATGTATATTTTGCTTGTATAGTTGGTCGATCGGGCTAAATACTGGGTAGATGAGCTGGCCCTGAGCAACATGTAAGGCCTCATAAAGCTACTTATCCTCTGGTCATAAAAGATACACATGAAATGTATTCATGTGCCTATTTTGCAGACATTTCAATTTTGCAAATGCCACGGTGTCCTTCAAGGAACTTGTCTCCACATATCCTGGACCCTTGATGCTAGTTGCCATCTTGGTGAGTACCCTCCCAAAGCTGGAACTTGAAATAAAGGCAAATGGTTGTTACTGAAAGTTCTGTTAAAATGAGAAATCAAATTTCGGAAGATATGGCATCATTGATTTGCAATGTCACTGCCTCCCATTCTTTGATTGACTGACTTAGCTCAAGGGTCCTTATGTTTGCAGTGCCCAGACCCGCATTTTAAGAAGAAGTATCACAAAAGAAGGGTCGTGCAGAAGCCTCTGGTTAAGTCAATCACAAATAGTTTAATGCCAGGAGGGCAGGTACTTCTCAAAACATTGGCCATCCAGATATGTTATTTTACCATAGATGCCCAGATCTTTGAGTATTCCATTGTTAAGTAATTAGTGCATAATTTAATTCTAATAAATGGTGGAATTAAATTGAAGTTGGTAATTCATCAAGATTTTCTTGTTTAAGTAAATAGAGAGCATTATCTTTGTGTTTGTTTGTTGTTACTGCCAGTAGTGGGTGCCGAATCAAAAGTTTCTTTGGTGAGAAGCAGTTCCATGCTTTTTGATGAATCTGTCCATTAGTTACAAACTGGTAAAGGTGACTAGCTTTAGGGCTTCTACCTGCCATATAACTTATTTAATCACTAGAGGACTATTATTTTTCTATAAATTGCAACTCTTAAGTAACAAAAGGGGAAATAGCGGTGTTGACAAGACTTCTAGGAGTATACTTCATCCAAAGTTGAAAATAAATGGTAGGCACTGCTCTTACATCTTATGGTGATAGAATTCATGTGTTGTTGCCTTTTAAGATATTTTGTCTTTCCCCAGACCTTATCTCCATTGTTCGGATAAGGTAGAACAAAAGAATCCCTCCTTGCCCCATTTAGGTACAGGGGCACCTTTTTGTACACTAAGCATTATGATAACTAACTCATTTACTCATCATAGGAATGTAGATGCATACTATTCCCATATGGACAAATTGGTTAAGGCAAAGTCAATATCCCATAAGTAATAAGCGTTAGATAACTTACTTTGGTCATTGCCTCTTAACCATGGGTTCACAGGCTATGAAGTGAAAGGGCAAGTTCAGTTTGTGGGTGTTGAGTATATACTTGTCCAAACCATTTGCTAGTGCAGCATTGAACAAAGATATCCTAACAACTAAGCATGGTTTCTATGGAAGTCCATTTAACCGGATGCATTTTTATATGGCTTCCATTTATTTTATCTAATCTCATTGGATGCTGGCACATTTGTGCCACATGATTGTCTTTGCCTTTTGGGCAGGTTTTTATTCAGTCTGATGTCCTAGAAGTGGCAACTGACATGAGGGATTATTTTGAAGCGGAGTCAGATCAGCTCTTACACATTGACAAAGTCGACCTCAACATATTATGTGACACTGATGGATGGTTGTTGAACAATCCAATGGGGATTAGAACGGAGAGGGAGATTCACGCTGAATATGAAGGTGGCAGAATTTATAGAAGGCTTTATCAGAAAAAGATACAAGTTTCCTCTTGAATTTCATTTATCTTCCTCGGCGCCTTCTTCTCTCTAAGGTTAGAAATGATGGTTAATGAGTCCCACCTTTTTGGTAATAGAGCTTCTCAGAGAATTGCAAGACATATCTGCTAGAGGTTGTCTCTCCATAATTTTAGAAGTTAAAATCTTGAGGCTTCACATTATCATTGGTAAGCCTCATTGAATCTGACTATGATCTTGTTCAACTAAGGATCATGGGATGCCTCATCTTGTCCAGAATCAGAATTGGATTCATATACCTTTTTTGCTGAGTGCTGAACATAGTTTTCCAATATGTGAGACCAATCACTTAAAAAGGGAAGATAGTGTCACCAGGGCATTTGTTATGTCATGTAGAAGAAAAAGAACCGAGTTTCTTGTATTTTGATGGCTGTGAATGACAGACAGGGTTGTAATACCAACTCCACCAAAATATGCTTAGCTTATCTCAGCAGGAATAAGATTCAAAACCTGCTCTCTAGCCTTTTTGGCTCCACCATGATGTTGCATCCATATCTCTTCACGCTATCATGAACTTTTTATTTATTTATTATTATTATTATTATAGAAAGAAATGTCAACATTATAATATCAATCAAAATTGTTGCCAAAATTTTCTAGATGAAAATATATTAATCATATCAAGATATATATATATATATATATATATTCTTTTTCCTTTTTGAGGGAAGGTATTCCATTTGAAAAGTAAGAAAATTTATAAGAAGAGAATAGTAGAATTAACAGAGACGCGGGGAATAGATACTAACAAGTTGGTGCCTTGTGGTACAACTATTTGTTATTTCCAGCATGCTTAAAAAATTTTATTTTTATTTTTTGTAAGGAGCTTTATTTTATTTTTATTTTAAATTTCAGTCTCTCAAACTCATAATCTCGAAATCATAAGGAACACTGTTATCAATAAGCTAACATTTTATTTAGTAAAATTTTAAAGCAAACTTACAAATTAAGATTCATAAAATTATGACTAACTTCATAATTAATGGGTGACACGGACTTTCTGCTTAACTTCATAATTTTGAGTCATGGACGTAAAGTCCTTAAAATTAAATTGGGAAAAAAAATTTTTATATATATATATATATAACATTTGGTCTTATTAAAGCAACCGCGTGATAAATAATTAAAAAAAAAAAAAAAAAAAAAAAAAAAAAAAGAGAACCGCAACGCGTGTCGAGGGAACGTCTTTCTCGCAATAAATAAATAAATAAATACCAATGCAAAGCAACCACCATTTCAGTTTTCAACAATCATCCCCTCCCTCCCTGCAGGTGATTTCCTGTTGAAGCTTCGCAAACTTCATTCCTCTTTCGATTTTCGTAAGCTCTTAACTTTTCATTTCCTATTATATATGAATACTTTTTTGTTTGATTTTCTTGAAGATCAAAGCTTCTTTTCAATTTCTTTCTTTTTTTTTTCCCCCCTGAAAAGTTCCATTGATGGTTTAATTTAGTCTCGTGTGTGTTCATCATTGCATGCTTCTTCTTGTTGATCACCGGGCACAACTACCCGGTTCCTGTTCTATTATTTATATCAGATTTTGATTTGGGTTTGGATTTCTATTATTGTATTTGTTGGATTGTTTTTTACTTGCTTCCTATATGTCTGTTAGGATATTCATGATGGAAAATTTCTTTGGTAATTGTTAAAATTTAACTCTATCTTGAATTCGAATCTCTATTATTGCTTATTAGAAGTTGGCAATTTAAATTGATTTTTGTTAGCTACTTTAATAATTAAAATGACAATAAGAAGATTTTGAATGTTTAGATAGGTTAATCATGTTGCTGAAATTAATTTTTCATATAATTCAGTTGCTGGGCTCTTTTTTTTTTTTTAAATCTACTTCGAAGCTAAGAAAAGATCTCTTCTGTGAAACGTCTATTTTTTTGCTGCTGTTTTTCCTTCTTGATATATAATATAATTCCTAATTCCTATTCAACAACTTCAATCAATCCCCAAGTACTTGAAATAAATGCAGAATGTTGTTTCTTCCAGAAAATCATATTTAATGAAAACTTTTCTTGTTTTGGAATTGGAATTTGGTAGTGTTATTTTAATATTTGTGCTATTAAACTTTTGCAGGTTTTTTTTTTATTTTTTTATTGTGAATTAATCTCATCAACTGAGAGTAAAATGGGAACTGGAAAGGACGATCATCATAGTAATGAAAAAGGGCTTTTTTCTCATCTTGCTGGATATGCTGCTGGACACTACCCTCATGGTTCATACCCTTATCCACCATCATATCCACCATCAGGAGGGTACCCTCCTGCGGGATATCCTCCTCCTGGTGGACACTACCCACCACCACCTTCAGCATACCCTCCTCCTCCTGGATACCCTCCAGCACATCCTCCACCCCATTATGGTCATGGATACCCCCCAGCAGGTTATCCCCCTCACTCGTCCTCCTATCATCACCATCATTCAGGTAAAATTCCTCTTTACTTTTACTAGTGCTATTGTATATATATATTTAACATAATAGTGAATCATAACCTGACTTGGTCAAGTATCATTGATATTTATGAAAGTTATCAATATTGATATGGACTAATGACCATGAATAAGAACCATGGTTCCCAATTTCTTGATTATTGTTGGTGTTGGATTTTGTTTTACCTTTTTCATGTCTCCTGTTTCTTTCCTCTGATCCCATTTTGCATATATATTATTCCACTTATTTGAAGATAGCTGTGAGCTTGACTATATTAAAACACAATTGGATTCGTACGTAGTGGTTATTTATCTCCTTGTATATATATAAATATGTTTGTGTTAGTTAAAAGGGGAATTCTTTGGAATGAGGATGCAGGTTATGGATCTGGTATAAGTCCATTGCTAGCTGGTGGAGCAGCAGCAGCTGCAGCAGCTTATGGGGCTCATCATCTATCACACGGCTCACACCATCTGATGCACGGCGGTGGTTATTATGGACATCATCATGGGAAATTTAAGCATGGGAAGTTTGGGAAGCGATGGAAACATGGCATGTTTGGAAAGCACAAATTCAAGAAGTGGAAGTAAATATTTGCTTTGCTTAATCCTTTTCACTAGTGTTTATTTTTACATTGCAAAATAATAATAATAATGTCATGTTTGAGTATCCTTTTAGTATGAACAGATTGGATGAATCGTGAAAGTTGAAACACTTCGAGATTTCTATTATAAAGCCAGAATTTACTACTATTTCCTTGTATATATTTCCCCCCCTCCGTCCTACTTGTATGGTTATATTCCCTTCTTTCTCGAAACTCAAATATCCCCTTTTTTCAATATCTATATTTCGATTTGTTAGTAGATAATCTTTTCAACTAAAATATAAGGAGTATAAAGTTTCTAAATTTTTTCGAGATTAATTATATAAATTTTATTTTAGATATCCATGCATGCATCTTCTAGTCTTCAAGCTCAAGTTCATGCATCATCATCACCAGCAGCACCCATTAGTTTGGAGCTCGACTTATCACTTATTTTCCAATCATTTGCAGTGTGTGTATATATATACCCTTTTTTTCTTCCATGAGTTGAAATAATTTGTCTAAAATAACATGTTCAAGAAGTCATCATCTCAGAAAAGAAAAAAAAGTATATTTATAAAATAATTTTTTTTTTTTTTTTGAAAATATATAAAAAATATAATTCAATAAGTCATTAGTGTTCAAATTAAAAAAAAAAAAAAAAAAAAAAAAAAATCATTAGTGTTCAAGCGTACGGTACGGCTAACCACTGGCCCCGGCCGGGGGGTCTGTTACGTTGCATGGGCTGAGGATCATGCTTATATTGATTGGGCCGGATTGCGGTGGTCCATTTTTATAGTGTTTTTATTTCTCATGTGCTGCTGTCCCCTCTTGTCCAAACTTTGTTTAGCCTAAAAAAAATACAGACTGTTATGATTATGAAACGTCTAAATTTGTTTATAGAATGAGTCTTTCTCATAATGCTGATCATCTCAAATTAAATTTAATCAACATTTACATGATTTTTTTTTTTTTTTTAAATATATATTTAAATTATATCTTAAATTCATAATTATTTAAATTATTAATAAAATTACTACTAATTAAGTTAGTAGTTTTAATGCATAATTAATCTATCTGCCTCACAACCTTATCCAAAGAAAGACATGTTTTCAGTTTTCATAAAAGCGTTATGACACGTGTTATGAGTATGTGTCTTGTCTATCGGTTCATAGGCATTTACGATCAATTATTTAGCATCATTTTTTTGTATAAAAAAGATATTTCAAGTTGATATGATGACGGAAACATTTTGTTAGATCCTAATTACGCATAAATGTTGAGGGTAGATGAGATGTTATACATTATTTATTTTATTTTATAATCACATATTTAATTAAAAATATTTGAATATCTTTTAAATACATATTAACATTCAAATCTTCTTTTAATTAAGGATCTTACAATATGTTAGAATATTTTCAAATCATCTTTTTTGTTTTAAAAATATAAAAAATGTCATATTCTTATATTATAATCATTTATATTCTTATATTATAAATAACAAGAAAGATCTTGAGTGAAATTTTATCTTTGAAATTCTAGTTCTTTCTCTCTTCTTTTTATCCGTTATTTCTGACTAACGTATAAAAAAGAGCTTAAATAATTCTAATTTAGCTTTGCTTTTAACATACATTAGAATTTGGGATTTTGAGATTTTTGGGGGAGAACGAGGTGACAAAGTTAGGAACCAGAACTGTAAAAAGGGGAAAAAAATGAACAGTACATTCTCTCTAATCGTAGGAGTTAGATGATAAAATCCCGGCTAGAATCTTGGGTGAAATATATATTATAATGCATGCTTTTGTAATCACGAGATGAAAAGAAGAAAAAAGATGAATAGGAAAAGGAGCAAATTAACACACAATTATTGACCAAGAAATGACCAAATGGGCCAATGAGAAAAATATTCATTAATGCAGTCAAAGCACAGCAAGAAAATTGAATGCATAATAATAATAATCCACCACCCATAACCACCACCGTCTCCGCCTACATCAGCAGCAACCCCGCCACCAGAAGCCGCTGTCTTCCACCACCTCCGAATATATATATATATATATATATATATATGTATGTATGTATATGGTAGTTAGTGGAGTAATCGTTTTGGTATAACTGCTCTTTTTGGCATATTGTCTTATTGGTCTGACTGTCATGTGCTGTTCGGCCGCAAAGTCCTTTGTTTTGGGCCCCAACTGTGCCGCCTAATCACATGCAAATGTACCTGTTCCTCCGTAATTTCTTTTCAAATTATTATATTATATTACGTTTTTTGAATTGACAAGAATACATAGTTCCGATACCTCGTCACATCATAATCGTAAATATATAAAATTATAAGTATTAATTTATATATTCATTGTTCACTTGTGATTTTTTATTTATTTATTTTGATATAGTAAAAATGATATTAAGTACTATAAAATTTATAATTGTGATGCGAGTTTGTAAGTTCAAGTTGTGAAGATTGAAATTAAAAGTGAATGTAATATTCGTCTCACATTATTATTATTTTTTAAGAAAATAATTTTTCTTTTAAAAAATTATTAATGAAATAGATGTATTTTTTAATACAAAATATTAAAATAGTATGATTTGTTATATTTAAATGAATAATAATTTATGAGTATTAGTTGTAAAGCATTATATAAAAAGTATTAAAGAAAAAATAATAATAAATAAATTTATAATTAGTTTGATTTTATATGATACCTATCTCACAATGAAAAGTGAAGTGTAAGAATGAGTCTAGATACAATCCCGGATTCATAGTTGCGACATGAGTTTGTGTGTTTGAATCTTGACAATTGATATCGGAGGTATGTTGTTAGCTCGGAGTATGGGAAATAAATACTACACAGTAAGGGTGGACATCATCTCTAGAATTCCAAAGGTCTATTAGTTGATCTTGGACTCAGGCTAATTACGTTCGAGAACATCTACGCCTTAAGGAGGTTAATATAATACGTGTCTCACATTGAAAGTTAAGTGAATAAAAAAGTTTAGATATTCGTAGTTATCATTTTGATACATTAAGGATTCCGGAAATCAATCAGATGGTATAACCCAAACAAAGGCAAACGTCATTTTTCCTTCCATTCTAAAATTATTTCCTCTTACATGATTTAGGGTATTGATTGATATTAAAAGAATTGTACAATT
Organism: Cynanchum wilfordii; assembly: GCA_025388415.1. Taxonomy (NCBI): domain Eukaryota; kingdom Viridiplantae; phylum Streptophyta; class Magnoliopsida; order Gentianales; family Apocynaceae; genus Cynanchum; species Cynanchum wilfordii. The sequence goes on along the minus strand of JAHSUH010004827.1, from coordinate 910,237 downwards.
TCATAATTAAAAGTATTTAATGAAATGGATGTCTAGTTAAGTTCATAATTTAATTAAATCATAAATATATAAGATAATTTTTCTTTAAAAATTTGTATGTATAATTTTAATTGAATCAATGAAATGATGTAATAAATGGGATGCAAAATTAAACAAACAAAATGTAGAGGATCATATATGACTTTTTTTTTTGGGGGGTTGGTGGTGATAAGAGAACTCAAAAATCTCAAAAATAAATAAAAAAATAAAATGTCAAATCTCCACAATATTTGAAATGGATTCTTCCAATAATTAAAATTTTACATTCTTAGATTCAATCCAATCAATAATTTTTATTTTTTTAAGTTAAAAAAAAAATATTAAAAAAAAAAAAATTAAGTGAAGGGATAGGTGGGTAGTGGTTGGGGAAAAGAATTTTAGAGTAATTATCTTTGTGAAAAGTATAGCCATAGAAAATCAAAGCATTACAAAATTATACAGCTAAGCAAGCAGTTGCTTCCACTTTGTAACCTTGATTGGCTTGAAATTTGATTTTTTTTAATTTATTTATTTTTAAATTTAAGGAAGAAAAAAAAAATTGATATTGAAAATGATGTTGCCAACTTTTGTCTGCTGTTACTGGTTGCAAATATTTTTATTTAATATACATACATATATATATATATATATATATAGGAAAAAGGAAATTGTCATTGTTGTTCTTGTTGCTTTCACACTTTTACGTTTGGACCCCCTTAGTTTTACATTATCTACTTTTATTGGCTGTATATGGTTCTTCAACCATTTGCCTTTTTCTATATATATATATATATGTATATATAATATTTATACACATACATTTCTAATCCTAGATTTTCCAGATAGCTCTCTCTCTCTCTCTTCTATATATATATATATATATATATATTTCTCTAGTTGTATTGGTGATGGAGACAAATTTTCTCTAGTAAGTGTATTTTCTCATATCTAGATAATGAGATATGTCCAATAAGGTAGTATAAATATCAAGTAACTTACAAAAAGTTAATGAGTGGTGGTGTTGTCTCCAATATTGACTCTCTAACAATTAAGTTAGAATTACTCCGAGGAAGACAAAAAATCTCATAATGCTCTGATGCGGGTGAGCGAGCATAAAGAAAAATATAGCATGTTTTATTGTGTGTGAATGTGAATTAACGATTATATAAAAAGAAGTTCGCTAATAGGAGACTAACACATAGAAAATAGAAACCAGACTGTTAACTCATGCTTGGTGCATAAGTAGTCTTTTCTCAATTACTTATTAGAACTATTTAATACTCTTGTATGCTCACTTGAATGGGACCTCCCGAAGTGACTTAGTCCAAGTCACCGTTGGAGTGTTACGTGGCTTCATGCTCACTTTGAGACTTCTGAATGACATATTTTTATTTCACTCTTTTCTTTTTAACAATTAAAAATAATTTTGAACGACATGTTTTTTTTTTATTATTAAACAGTTGATCACGAAATGTGCTCTATTCTTATAGACGAAAATGAATTCAAATATAAAGTGTGTTTACATATATATTATTTCACTCAAATTACTATCATTTTTATAATTAGGTTGGTATTAGATTAAACCAATTAATTTCCTTAACCTAATTAATTAAACTAATTAAGGAGGAGTTAGACATAATTATTTAAATTATTGAATATTTGGAAAGGTAAAGGTGACAAATGATTTTAATTTTCTTTTTTCAAAGATACTACTACTACTACTGATCAGGAGGTTCATTTACCTGCAACCTTAACTGATAACCAGTAGTATCTTTTATGGTCCAATTATAGAACTGGAAACTTAAAAAGAAAGCCCCCCCCAAAATGATCTGTCCAATAATTGGAACAAAGAATTAATCTAATCTGTTCATCATCATCATCAGATTATGGCTCATGGATCATGAGTTCTTGATCAGAAGATCTGGTCAACCTTTTTTTTTTTTTTTTTTTTTCCATTGAATTGTAATTCTTGTTCTGAAGCATCATGATTGCAATATTAAGAGAATCCACCCCACCACATTTGATCTTGTTACAAAATTATGAGACATACGAAATTGTAAATTAAAAGATAGAAAAATAATTTAGGTAAAAATTTTAGATAGAAAAAAATTATAGGTAAAGAAGTGAAAAATTCAATATGGTCAAAATTTTATAAGAGGGTTTGAAATTTTTTTGCATTAATACTAAAACTAAAAATTTTAAAATACACTTACATACGTATAGATTGAAAAAACGAGTCAAATGAACTTGTCTGCACCATAAACCCCTAATTTTTCTCCAAAAATAAAATATTCATTTAACAAATCGTGTTGTGGAATTTTTAAACTGATTCAAACAGAATTAAGATCACGATTTTTAACAAAAATTTTCAAATTCAATCTCATATTGAAAGTTGAATGAATTCAAAGATTTGTGGAACTATATATGTTTTCTTCCATGAGACAAGAAATTGCAAGGTATATATATATATATATATATATATATATATATATATCTTTCTTGAATTTGAAAGTGTTTGTCTTGGAAATAAGAAAGACAAAATTGCATGAATTAAAACTGAGAAATGATGGAGAAGGGATCAGTGTTTAGAAGAGAAGGCATGGAATGGTCTCTCTTATCATAGCTATATTATCATTCATTCAATTCAAGACTCCATGTGCACTCAAGGAATTCTCCCCACACTTGACATCAGATAAGCATCATACATACATATATATATATATATATATATATATATATATATATAAATATATTAATCTGTGTTGACAAACACCCCCACCCCAAAAAAAAATATATATATATATATATATATATATATATATAGATTATGAGTTAGATATTTGTAATAACTGTAATAAAATTTTTATTTAATTAAGAATTAGACTTTTCAAATATAGATTTGACTTGAATTTAGATTAATTGAAATAAAATTTTGAAATACGAGATATTGATGATGAATAAAAAAAATAAAAATTGAATGTTTATATTTTTTTTTTTTGATAATTAAAAATTGAATGTATATATTATATATAGATATAAAGATTTGAATGTAGAAGAAGTTCATCTTGTACTCAATGGGGATTGAAGACAAGTCTTTGTCTGATTATTTAATTTTAGTTTTGTTAATTAAGAAAAAATAAATAATAAAATTTGGAAATATGGGAATAAAATTGAAGAGTTAAGATGGAGAAAAAGTCAGTCTCAATGTGACAGACACAGGCGTGTCTTGAAACGATTCTCTCATTGGGAACAAAGGCCGTTGCTTACAGCTGTATCCAATTTTCCCCCATTTCTCTTCTCTTCTCTTTCTCTCTCTGTCCCACTCCCCATTTTTAATTTTTTTTTCTTTTCTTTTTTAAATTTTAATTCTTTACCAATAAAATCAATTAATTATTATCACTACCTTTATTTTCAAGATTGTATATAGTTTATTAAAATACAGATTTTTTTTTTTTTTTTTTAAAGATTAGTAATGAAAAATTGAATCAAGAAAGATCATAAAAGATACTGTAACTGGTTTATCTTCTTGTTCTAATTGTTAAGTTAATAATATTCCCCTTCACTTTCTCCGCCCCTGTTGTTCTAAACAATGAATTATATAAATTACATAGAGTGTATGTATATTTATTTATATATATATATATATATATATGTATATGTAGAGATGAATGAGTGAATATATAATATATACACAATTATACGTCTCTTTTTTTTTTTTCCCCTCTTGCTTTCTCTCTCTATATGAGTATGTATGTATGTGTACTGTGCTGTGTGTAGATGATGGCTTTTCTCGTGATCTGTGTACAGTCTACGTGATGTTGTTCTAAGAGGGGGCTTTATGCTTTGTGGTGATAACATTATTATTATTATTATTAATTATAAGAAGGCCCTTTTGATCGCTCGGTCAGTCTCGGCGGGAGTGAAAGAAAGGGAGTTTTGCTGTTCTGTGCGTCGAAGAATGTTGTTTTCGTGGAAAATTGAATGACAAGTTAATGAGGAGTTTCGCAGCTTTCTGGGTAGATTTTTTGACTGCTTTCAGCTTTGACAGTGTCTTTGTTTTTGCTTTTGCTTTGAACATAAAGGAAGCTTCACAGTAAAGGTTTTTTTTACCTTTCTTCCCCCTTTTTTCCTTTAATTTTTCCGCTTCTTATTATTTAGTGCTTTATGCTTTGTTTTTATTTTTTTGTGCGTGTTTTAGGTGGTTTTGACTGCGTTTGAATGATAATACGGTGCAAAACTAACACCCTTAGTTTGTTCCTTCTGTACATTTTTTGAGATTATCCATCATTTTAATATGTTATTTTTCAGTTAAAAAATTTTGAGTTTAGGGATAGCTTAGAGAAAAATTGAGGTTACTTGGAAGTTCAGCGATCAATTATTGATTGTTGAACTCAGAGAACTAAACAATTTTAATTGATGGGGGTATGTTAGAAAGCAGCTTTGTTTAGGAATTCCCAAAGTTGTCGCTTGCTAGATCCCTGTGGAGCCAAGTTTGAATCTGTTATAGGACATCCAGTGAAGAGCTGAGAGAATCCATGATCATGTGTACCAATAAAAATGAGCTTTACTACCTACCTACATGAGTTGCCATCCTACTCAATATGAACTGCAAAATCTTCCTATTCTTCAACCAGAATTTTAATGTGATTCTGGTTCGTGAAGTTCGCTTAAACCTTATAATATATATTTTTGTCCAAATTGGGGATTTCTTGGCCTACCTACTGACCTCTCTTGCTATGGATGAAGAGTGTGCCAAAACTTTCTAACTTCATCAACCTGCTTTTTGTTCTTCTGCATTTTCATTAGCATCTTATTGTGTCAGTAATAAGTTTTGAAATGTTAATAAGTTATTTATGTTCACGCCATAGATCTAGTTTATTATAATGGATTTTCTCTGATAATGAAAAAGAAGTACGAATGGAAATTCTTAAACTGGATTAAATTGAGATTGAATAGGTTAGTTTCTTTTCGAGTAATGAGTATTTATAGTAACAGTTTGAAGTTGGTCGTATCCCTGCAAAAAAGTACAAAGGTAGTGTTGGAGGATGGGGTATCAGAATATTGATTTTCAGATAAGGCATCTGACTATGATCATTGAGTGATCTTTGTGTTAGCTATCACCTGCATGAATACTGGTTCTTACCTTTTTACATACCCTGCCATTTGCTCACCATATTAATATGTTCTTGATCCATGTAAGATTACAGTCTTGATGTAGATTATTTTGAGTGTTTCAAATCTATTTATGATTACTTAGAATTCTCATGGATCCTTAATAGAAGCATTTGAAGATACACTGGTGTGACATGAAATGTTCGATAAATACTTCTTAACACAAATGAACTATTAATGTGTTGTAGATGACAATGTGGCTAGTTAATAACAACTTTGAGAATAATTGTTTGTTGACTTCATTACAGGTTTGCTTTATGCTACTAAAATAGTTAGCTGCTAAATGGAGGGATTGTGACCGGAATGGATCCTCAAGCTTTTATAAGGTTATCAATAGGGTCGTTAGGGTTGAGAGTTTCTGGAACAGCACTAAATGCTGCAAAATCTGGAATCCAGGCATTCTCTACTCCATGCGTGTGTGAGATCCGTCTACGAGGTTTTCCTGTGCAGACCACCTCTGTTCCTTTCGTGTCATCTCCTGAAGTTATACTTGACAATCACAGTGTTGCCTCCAGCTTTTATCTTGAAGAGTCTGATCTGAAAGCATTACTGACCCCCGGCTGTTTCTACACTTCCCATGCATGCCTTGAAATAGTTGTTTTTACTGGGAGGAAAGGGTCCCATTGTGGTGTTGGAATTAGAAGGCAGCAGATTGGGACATTTAAGTTGGAAGTGGGACCTGAATGGGGCCAAGGAAAGCCTGCAATTCTTTTCAATGGGTGGATAGGCATTGGCAAAAATAAGCAGGATAGTGGAAAACCTGGCACTGAGCTTCATCTAAGAGTGAAGCTGGATCCTGATCCAAGATATGTTTTCCAGTTTGAAGATGAGACTAAATTAAGTCCTCAAGTAGTTCAGTTGCAAGGATCTATTAAACAGCCTATTTTTAGTTGCAAGTTTAGTCGTGACAGGTAAAATGCACTAACATCCTTCCTTTTACATCTTCACTTCTTGTCAAAGCTGTTGAAGGTGTGTTTTTTAGATTTGCAGTTTAATGCATTTTATAGATTCCATTGGCAATTGAAAAGCTGAGTTTGATATCTGCATTTTTAGTTTGGTGGATTTCTAATTATTTTTCCATTCCTGTTTTTGTGTGGCATTGAGGAGATAACCTTATGTGACTTGTCTATCATTTAGTAGTGTCTAGCTAGCACCTGCAATTTATCACCTTCTTCCATGACTCTTGGCAAATACGTCTTCCAGTGGAGCAGATAACTTCTAGGGACTTGTTATTTGTGTAAACAGCTACATGTAGTGTTAATCGTTTTTTTTTTTTTTCCCCCCAATAACCATTCTGTTCTGTACGTGATGTGTGGGAACTAATCTGAGTCTACAGGGTGTCCCAGTTAGATCCACTGAACAACTTTTCAAATTTAGTTGAATGCTCTGACCAAGACTTGGAGAGAAGAGAGAGGAAGGGATGGAAGGTGAAGATACATGATCTCTCTGGCTCAGCTGTTGCAGCAGCATTCATAACAACTCCATTTGTTCCGTCATCAGGTTGTGATTGGGTGGCAAAATCCAACCCAGGAGCTTGGTTGATTGTTCGCCCTGATGCTTGCAGGCCAGAGAGCTGGCAACCTTGGGGAAAACTTGAAGCATGGCGTGAACGTGGCATCCGGGACTCCATTTGCTGTCGCTTCCACCTCTTATCTGATGGACAGGAGGGTGGGGAACTTCTCATGTCTGAGATACTGATAAATGCTGAAAAGGGTGGGGAGTTCTTTATCGACACAGACAAACAAGTGCGAGCTGCAGTTACACCAGTGCCAAGTCCACAAAGTAGTGGAGACTTTACTGCACTAAGTCCCCCTGTGGGAGGGTTTGTTATGAGCTGCAGAGTCCAAGGAGAAGGGAAATGCAGCAAGCCCCTTGTCCAACTAGCCATGCGACATGTCACCTGTGTCGAAGATGCTGCCATTTTTATGGCACTCGCTGCTGCTGTTGATCTCAGCATTGAGGCTTGTAGGCCTTTTAGAAGAAAGATCCGAAGAGGTAATCGCCATTCTTGGTGAGATGTATTCTCTAATGATTTAATATCTTCCATAAACTGAGAGATGTCTTTTTTTTTTTCTTTTTTATTGCTTCTGATTTTTGTAACAATTTCAAATGATGTACAGGGACATTTTTAATTATGGTTTCTCTTCACAGGATTAGATTAGTAGCACCATCCAGGATTCTAACTGTGCCGTAGGATATGACTTAAATTACTATATACAAAACTAGTCTATTTTCAATGGTTTTTCTTTCTCTTAAAAAAATCAAAATTGACAATCAGGTCCTGAAGTGAACAAACAAAAGATCAAGCATCATTAAAAAAAATAAATAAATAAAAAATGGAACCTGCTTTTTCCATATCCATGGGAAGAGAGGGCTAGCATGGTTGCAATAGTATGCCTCTGTTAGACTCTAAATGTCATTCACAAAATTCATGTGGTCGAATTATTTACATTATTACGGATGTAAAATGAGAATTGTAGTCTAGGGTACAACACCAACCTAACAATTTTGATGCACAGGAACATCATATTGTAGGCTACCGAGAGGATTATTCTCTAGGGTATATATATATATATATATATATGACATACAATGGGAATTCCTGAACTTGTGTTTAACAGCTCTTATGAATGGCAATGGTTTATCAATGTTTTCTCTCCCATTTGCTTTCCCTTCTATTGTCCCGTTCTCTTCGCTCCAGAATTTGCCTAGACTTGCCTCCTCTAGACCCATGCCTTAAAGTGGAGCCAAAACCCGTAGATTGTCCATCAAAAGCTGAACTCATCTCTGGATCACCAACACTACCGGTATCACCCGAGTCCTTGCTTCCATCAAAATTTTCTTCATAGCCACTCCCGTATTCATCTGCCCTCTCTTGGGATTGCAGGATAGTTGGAACTTGACCTGAAAATTGTCTACCCCCAGAGAGAACAACTTTTGGCATGGCTGCAATGGATGAGCTCGAGGTGCTCATGTCAGCCTGAGTGCCACTACTTGCCCTTCCATTTTCTCTCTCGCGATATCTTGGCCTGCTGCATAAAGAAAATAATTTGGTTATTTGATAATTAAACAAGAAAGATTAATATCATACAACACTTTAGATATTTAAAGCTTGAATGGTGAGCATAAGTATCAGGTAAAAAGTATCTAGTGAGTCATAGCTGCACATGGTAACAGCATACCAAAGAAAGAATACATTAGTAAGATCGATCTAAAAGAGATCACTGACACCCCCTTGTGCCAAACTGAATACGGCATTTTCCTTGTACAGAAAAAAATCTAGAGCATTTAAAGGTATCCAAACTATGACATTAACCTTAGTAATTAAAAAAGTGGTAACCTACGTGTTTCATAGAATTCATTACCCTTAAGGAGGTCAGTGGTGGAAGTTTCGATGACAAAATATGTTTATTTCAATAAATGTGGCCATTAGTTTTTAGCAGCTCAAAATAGAAATGTGAACATTTAATCTTTAAGCAACTATGTATTTATATGTAACTTCATTTGTTATTTAAGAGGGTTACTACTAATAATTTGGATGGTGATGTTTTTCATATCCAACATTTTGTGCAAATTATACCCAAAACTTATCTTTAATGAGAATCAAGAATGCAACTGAAGAGAACTTATCTTTAATGTGAATCAAGAATGCAACTGAAGTGTCTAAACTATAGAGAGATGCAGACACTCAAGGTTTGGTATCAGATTATCAAATGCATAGTCATTGCAAGTCAAAATATAAATTCATTAGCACTAAAGCATCTTATCTGTGAAAAGTTGTGACAAAAACATTATGAGAATCTAACAAAACATACCTACTATGAAAACATAACTTCAGCAGCAGTACGGCTTCTCATATGTGAAAAGTTATTACTGAGGAGAACATGTCAGAAAACCAGTAAAAACATACCTACTATGAGCAGAAGAAGAGAATTCTCGTCTTGATGCACGGGTTCCAGGTCCAGATTCAACATGCTCAAGCTCCCTCTGGAGTTCTCTCTACGAGAAAACAAAATTAGCACACTAATGTGATCAACATAAATAGATGACACATGGATATTTATAATATAGCCTTCCACTTTGTTACTAGTATGTAACATGTTCATTTTATCTTACACAGAGTGGGAGAATCATGGGGCAATATGCTTGATATTCCATTTTTGGGCCATTTTAAAATTTACTTTTTCTGTCATTTTCTGGGTAAAGCCAGCATTGGCTGCTTTATGGGACATGCTATATCAACAAAGAAATACAAGAGTTTACTTTGATGTAGTTTCTATCTAATTTACTTTCTCAAGGATGCCTCATTCTATTCTGGTATTTTTTCTTTTCAATACACTTAGCTTCTCTCAAACATATATATTTCTTTTGAAATCAAGGGACAGCCAAGGGTGAATAGCCTGGAAAAGAATAATGCATATGACAGATTAGATTTTGACTGCATTAACCCAACTTCAAGTCTTACTTGTGTTTGCTTCTCCCTCTCCATGTCAAGATTATGCTGCAGCTCCCTCGTCTTTGCTCGCTCAAGTTCCAGTAACCGCTGTCTCTCAATCTCTCTTTCTACTTCAGAAGTCTTCTCTCTGTCACAGCATTCAAGATGATTATTTATAATGTTTAGCAATAGGACAGGGTGTGGATACTGTAAGTTAAGTCAGGTGCGGGAAACCTATCAAGTTCTTGAAGAAGTTCTGCTTCTCGTAGAGCTGCTTCTTCTAGGTATTTTTGACGGGCATTCCTAAGGAGAATCTTCTTTTGCCTGCGTGCTACTATATCCTCTCTGAGCTTTGTCTTTTCTCTGATTGCAAGCAGTATCGAAATTCAGCAAAGTAAACTCAGAAACAATCAAACTACAAATTATATTAAATAGAGGCAACTAAAGTTCAAAATCTTAAAAGATAAATTTGAAGTTCACCTCCAAAAAAATATTGGAATTCCTCATAGAAAATCACCAAAGATAAACAAAATCCTTAAAAGCTAATGCTCTAAAGATTTAGTCATAGCAATCAGTCTGTAACCAATCTGTTGTATCCTTTCTTTTCTATCAAAATTGAAACAAAGTTCACTTTATCGATAAACAGTACCTATTTTACTTTACTATATTCAGGTAGTGTACATCAAAAGAAGCAAAGCTGATTTTCTATGTTAGGTATGTGTAAGTTTTAGGCTTTTCTTCCTTTAAAATTGTCAAGTATAATAATATCATACTAAATAACAGAAACATCAAGTGTTACATACAGGGATCTAATTCCATCCTTGATTTGTTGCAGACGGTTGTCATCTCTCATAGAATCTGTGTGAAAAGAAATACAAGTATAAAATTCTAGCACATTAGAGCATCACATAAATAGTTTGTGGGTAGCAAAAGAAAGCAATGACTGAACAAATTACTCAAATTCCATTAGAAATGGGTTCAGATATTTAAAGTACTTTGCCAATATGCATAAAGAACCTGCTAGAAACGGGAAGTGAAACAAATCTTTGACATCATTCGATACATCCTGCGAGACATGTTCTTTCTGAAGAAGTTCCATTTCTATTTCAGCCTCCTCCAATTCCTATAAGAAAATGAAATCATTACAAGAAGAAAGGAATTAACCATAATAAATGAGTTATGAATGCTGTTGAGACTAACCAAGTCCTTTTTATCAATTTCCTTTGAGAAGAAATCGAAATATGCCTGTGCAGAAGTAAAATTGGAGATAACCTGTAAACACAAAATAAAGAATGATGAATAATGAATAATGTGCAGAACCATTTTGAAAGCAGAAATGAAGAATAGGATGCAAGGCTAAGAAACGATAGAGGGAAACAAAGAAATGGATAGAAATGACTGGAGGGCAAACTAGGGAAAATTCTTTCATCATGGTCCAGATTTCCAGCTCAATTTCTTTTCTAAACAAGTACCTAAATGAAGCACTAAGGAAATGTTCTTATAGTGGTTAAATAATCTCCAAATGTCTCGCATTTTGCATTGTATACAAAAATGAATGGAGTAGAGGTTGTTACCCAAACTTTTACAAGCGTCAATCAGATGGGCACAAATAAGAACATGAAACCCAAATGGTGAAAAGCTGTTCCATGACCAGAATTCTACTTTTGTTACCATATTCCTTATCAAAATAAAATAATTACAAAATCAGATGGCTGACTTATAGAAATGGGAATATTGAGGTGAAGTATAGTGCACAGTTCATCCAGGCAAAGCAACTAATTACACGAAAAGTATAAAAGAAGCAATACAATTCACAATGAAGTTTTTCATCAATTACATGCAAGATTATATTCAACCACCTCAAAGGAGAATACGTGACAACACCAAAAAGCTGAGTTCTGCATTTGATTATGACTAAAAATCACAACTATGACAAAACATCAATGTGTGTACTGCATGATTTTGCTTCTGGATACACTAGTAGTGGTCCAAATAGAACCATGATTAAAAGAAAACACAAATCCAGGGAAAATGTGCCATTTCACCAAAAGTTCAAATTGTTAGCTACTTTATGTGAAGAAAAGCATTGCAAACTTACCTGAAGAATTGATTCGCGTGTACTTCCAAATTCTGGACTTGGTTGTTCTGAAGATGTTGAAGAAAGCACTTCTCTCAGCCGCTTACATTCAATAGTTTTAACAATTTCCAAAAGTTAGTTTATTGATAATACTTGCAAGGCATATCGATAAACAAGGTCAGATCACTATTTAGAAGAATAGATATAGAAATAAAATGGACCAGAACAGTATTAGTAGAAGATATATAGATTCCACCAATTGCTGGCATGAACTATTTCATACTTTCCAGCTGCTCCACATACCAGCCTTTTAACAACAGAAGTACAAATTAGAATTCAAGTCAAAGTTGCAAACTTACCTGTTTAGCCTCATCCTCTTCAGTTCGCAATCTACACAAGGCAAGGCAAACCTTTCTCTCTGGGCCCACAGGACACTTTTCTACAAGCCCAACCAAAAAAAGTGAGCAAATAGAGAAGCACGCTCAAAGTTCCATCTTTAGTGAAGACTTCAATGGCAACAAAGAATTGTAACTATACCATTCTCAAGCATTCCAAAGGATTCAATACTACTCCAAATGATATCCGGTACCAAAGAAATATCCTCAGCTGGAGAATGCAGGCAAATATTTGCCAGAAGTGCTAAGGAAAGTCTTGGTATTGGACCTTCACAGGTTGGCTGCAGAAGATTTGTTAAACTTTGAAAAATACTATCAGCAGCTGCAAGCAAAGATTGCAACTTTAGCCGCCCAGCTAGTGGTATATAATTCAGAAGAAGTGCCATTGAATGGGTCCTTATAAGCATTGATGTATCTGATGATGCTAGGTAAACCACTTGATCCCAAGTACCGGAGACAAAAGCTGATGACATTGACAGAGCAGAAGAAATGGTGAAGTCCGATGGAGCTACTCCACTATTTAAAGATAATAAAGTTGTTCCTCCTTCCAAGTCATGACTCACAAGTTTTCTCAAGTGCTTTACTGCAATAAACCGCTGTTCTGGTTCAGGATTCTTGAGCATGGAACAGAACAGATCAACAAAAGGAATTTCATTCTTGTGAAAGAGGTGAACTCCTCTCCTAAATAATGATGACATCCACCTGTCAGTCTGCAGCCGCCAGGAAATATTTGGTGCATTACAAGAAAAGTGTTTGATAGCAGAACATAGTTTCTCAACCACTGAATCTAAAGAGAAGCATTGTGGGACAGATAGTAGACAATCAAGAATTACTGATCCAACTTCCCAGCAATGTTTTTCCTGAAGCACCAATAACATTTTTGCAAATTCTTCAAGACTGAAATTCCAACAAGTCAGTGACTGGTCTACTAAGTTGGAGTGCAAGAGACTTTCTTTCTCAATTCCTGTAAGAACATGAAGATTTTTTTCCATGGATGATAAGAATTTTGAGTAGATGAAACACTCTGCTGAAGTCATTATGAGTTTCTTTGCCAGCTTATAGTGAACTTTAAAGCACAGATCAAGTGTCAGACTAAGCTTATCAATGAGGTCATCCAACTCCTCCAAAAAAATTTTAACTTCCTCAGTTGAAAAAGGAAAAACCATTTCTTTTATGCAAATAGTGCTATCACTATTATCGAGCTTCTCAGATACCTTAGTTGCAGAGTCACAGATATCGAAAAGAAACTGTGCGCATGATTCAGAGTAATCATCACATGATTCAATATTTGAATCAGAGTCCATGGACGTTTTCACTGGAACAGCACCACACTCTCTCATCATCTGAATCAATAAGCTTTTACAGCTATCCATCAGAGTCTGATACGCACAAAGATAATCATGGAAATATGTTGTTGGTTCATAAGAAGCAAAATCAGCACAGACAAGGGAGGACTGCAATATTTCAGTCTTGCCATGGAAGGACAAATCAGGAAGAACTGAAGCCAAAACAAAAACTGTAAGTGCTTTATGGTTCCCACTCCCTTTGGCAGGACCCTGACCTCCATCAAATTCTTTTATATCACCAAGAAGTTCATTGAAGCATAAAGACTCAAAATTAAGACATGAATCATCACCTAATGAATGTTCCTCTCTAAAGGCCTTATGCAATGAATATGAGATAAGAGGTTTTAGCAGCTGCAATATAGAAGCAAGAAATGCCACATCACAGTAAGAGCTCCTACAAAGAGAAACTAACACGTGGACCAGTCTAGGAATTTCTGGTACCAATGCTTCCATATGCTCAAACAAAATGGATTCAAGTATAAAATGAATAACGGCTTTCGCATTCTTTGTTGTGAATCCTTTGAGGTCCTTCCTTTTCTGAAGGAATGGCCATGAGCATAAATCAGAAAACCAACACATAAGATCTGGCACAATAGCAGAAGAAAGAGATTTCAATTGTAAACCAACAGCTTCAAGTATAGATTCTCCAAAAGATTCAAAATGCTTCTTCAGACTAGGGAAGAACTGACTAATCTCCGGGAAAATAGCTGTGAAAGATTGGTCATCATATTGCTGCTGAGGTTGTCCAAACCCTTTCCAGATCCTCAAATCTTTCCCTCTTGGTTCTTCATCCTTCTTTCTCTCCTCTTCCTTCAAGACAATATTGGCCATTAGAGCAAGGTCATCAGAAAAAATTGATAGTAAGTACGTCATCTGAGAAAGATCTGAAGCAAGAAAAAGGCGCTCCTTAAGATACTGTTTGGCATTACGAGAAACTGCCATCCAACCAAGATATCGAACCAAAGGAGAAGCAGAAGAAGCAAATCTAGATATTTTCTGCAGCCAGGCTGAAGGTGGAATAAGATTTGCAAAACGGAGACCATTATGGGCATTTATGGAGAAATTTGACTCTTCATCACTGCCACTTGAAGCAATTACCAATCTCTGAAGCAGCATCCAGCGACGTTGTACTTCATGAAGCTTAAAGTGGCTGAGCTGCAAACTCCCTTCTTTAGATTGATAAAATAAAGATTTCAGTAGTACATTGAAAAACTCAGCAGAGCTTAATATTATATCAACTACAAGTTCTGGAGCACAGAATAATTTAGTTGCTGAGTGTAACAAAAACAAAAGACTCTGCATGAGAATTTCATGCATGGATTGCTGATCCCTCTGTAGTTGTTGGATTAGAAAATTGCAAAGAAGTTTTTGATTCAGCCGAACTAAGGTGATAGCATCTGCAGAGAGAACATCATCCTGCGACAAATGCACACTTTCCTCGTTTTCTTCTGCAAAAGAGGTATCAGGTTCTATGTTCAGTGATGTCTTCTGATACTTCAGGTCCAATTCAGCTGCCTCAAGAAGGATCTTAAGGACAGCTTTATCCCTTTCCCTTTCAAAATCAGCTACAAATCTCAAGTCACTGTCATTTTTTTCCAAAACCTTTCTAATATCTGTTAATTTCCAGTTAGAAAAACTCCTGCTTACATTCTCTTTGCTGAAAACCTGAGAAGTATCTTGGAAGGACATCATGAAGTAGGGATTAACATAACATTCTGCTGCTAAAAGAAAAGAATCTATAGCTGCAGTATGACCTTCGGGAGTAAGAAGAGTTTGAGAGTGCAAGTCCAGAGCAAAACGCCTAAACTCTGAAGCCTTCAACTCAGAATCACTGTAATTCATTAGCTGAAAATAATCTGCCATCACACAAGGGTCTTCTGGGGTGGAAATGATATTTGGTAAGAGATTATCAGGGAGCTGGTTACCAGAATTTTTCAGCACATCATCGTTTCCCTCAATGTTTACATTGCTATGAGTAATGTCAGAGTTCTTCCCATTTTGGCTCCTGGAAACACATGTAAGGGACACGGTGCTGAGTTCAGAAGGGGCAAAAAGAAAACTAGCCTCTTCAGGATCCATCTTCCCTGCTACCTCAGAATTGTCTGTCTTTCCATCAGCATCGTCTTGAATATTATATCTTGCAGAAGCCCCTCCACTTCGAGGTGCAGAAGATTGAAATGAAATATTGGTAGACTGCATCTCCTGCATCCCACTCGTAGGATATTTACGTAGGTCAATATCTGGAGGTAACTGCATGTGAGGCTCCAAAATTGAGAGAAGTATGCTGCAGACAGAAACGTACCAGTAAACATAATAATGTATAGAAGTAAAAATATCGATCAATATAAATCTCTGAACATAACCAGCAGAAAGGAAAAAAGCAATTTCCAAAAGAAAGTAAGTCAGGAAAACACAATCCTCATCAGATGAAACTCAAGGCTCAAGTTTTCACATGATAGAAAAAACACATAATATAAGGGTACCAATTACCTAGGAGAAACTGAACCACTCCGCCATTCAGCTTCCAAAGATGGAAGAACAGCAGGCTTACTTACAGCAGTGCGAAGCACATTCAGTGCTACTGCACAATTTTGCTCCTGCTTTTCAAGAAATGTTGATGAAACGTTTCCAAACGATACGATGCTCTTCACAGGGGTCATGGCAGGATCAAGGAAAGGTTCTAGCATCTCCACAAGAAAAAGTATTTGGTGTTTAACATCCTGAAAGATGGGAGGAAAAGGAAATGAGCTAGTCTATAAATCAAAAGGTACAAACAGATACTGTCGCATAAAACACAAATTTTTTATAAATATTTCAGGCAGAAAACTAACAACCAAAACAATAAATTCTTGACAAGTCTACCTTATATTTAGACATCACATCATCCATGTTTCCAGATAATGCCAACACAATATATTTGAGAGCTGCACGTGCATGAGAAAATGAAGAATGTGCACCCTGGTAAACAGTTCATGCAGAATAAATGGAGATCAGTGTTTAGTACAGAGTAATAGATAAGAAATTCTATTTAAGATTCAATCAGGGTGCAGCTAAAGTTGAAACCTCAGAGATCAATATATAGAGATGGTTGGTAGATCAGGTAAAAAAGTCTCTTTCAGGTATTTTTTATACAAAAATTCTATGAATTTAGGAAAATAATTATCAGTATAAGTAACTAGACACTCCAAACTCCAGTCATTATTGAGAACTCAAAGGTCAAAGTGTACCTGGATATCACCAAAAAGGTCCTCCAGAAGCTCAATTGCCAGATCCACCTGAATCAGAAACCTGCATTAGTAATTTTCACCAGACACAAATCCATGCAAAAGGTAGAAGTGGAGTCTCAAACCTTTGCAATCACTTGAGCCATCCATGGTGCTAGCACACCAGAACACAAATCAATAAGCACACATGCTGCCTTAGCCTGTAGAAGAAGTGGAGATTTAAAGTATTTTACTAGCAAGGTAAAACAACAAATTTACTTAATACAGAAAATATTTGGTAGTAGTAGGGTGAAGCCTCCAAAGAAGGAAACAAAAATTCTAAAGAACGCATTTTATTCACGTTCACTTCTCATGAATAACATCTATCATATAATATTTGTAGGATATAGGTTCTAGGGGTTTTGACATGTTTAGTTTCAATAGTCCATTTCAAAACTAGGCTTTGGGAGAGACAACTTTCATTACATAAATTAAATGTGATATTTTGTTTATTATGGGAAAGAACAATGTATTCAATGCATTATGACTTGTTGACAATGCATCTAGTGAATCATCAATCTATTTTTTTGAAATAATGATTTTGGGGGTTTGATCTAGAGAAAAAATATGAACCACATTTGGCGAAAACCCCCTATCACTAATTATCAAAAAGAAAGACTATTCCTTACAACAATTAAGTCAAAAAACGAGAAATTCTTAGAAAAGCATGCAGAAATGTCATACGAAGAACTTCAAAATCCTCTATAAATCTCAAGTGAGAAGACAAAAAACAAAAATCCTTGTTGAGGAAATAATCTCAGCTAGGGTATGATAGATCAAAATTATGATTTGGCAAGGTAAGCATAATCATAATGTTAAGTTTCCACCTCATCTAAAAGTTCAAGATTTTACAAACGGATTGAATTTATATACTTAACATACTCCATCGCATGTGAGCCGAATACAAATACTCATCAACATATGGATAATAAGTTTGAAGATAGGTCCTCTTACTCTGATATTATGTTAAAAATTTTCATCTCACATGTGGGTTTTATGTCAAGGTGAAATTAACAAAAGTACAAATTTCAGGTCTGGTTTTGATAAATATAAAGATATACCACCTGCAGGAACAGAACCATGTGCAAGCCTCATGAATGAATTTGCATACACTCATAATATGTGTCCAGGGAGAGAGAGGTAGAGATGAAGGAAAATGCAAATAAATTCTACATACATTAGAAAATGAATTCTCATAATACAATTCTTAAAGCAAATATAAGATAAATGGTAGAAGGAAGAGAGGCAAAAGTAACAAACATGTGATGGAGAGAACGATGACAAGTAGCCCGCACAAGCATGAAGAAGGGGACGAAAGAGTGACGAGGATGACGTTGCCACAATCTGCAATTATATTCACCATATTAAAAACAATTATAATTAGAGAACAAAAAAAAAATCAAATTAAAAAACTACTATATAGACATATCGCAACCACCTCAGAGAAGGCATGCTGCACAAGAGGTTGTTTCCACTGAGAGAAATTCTCATCTACTTGATCAGGGCTGCTGAGATTAGGGCGAAGGGCTACGGCAGAATTAAAGAAAATAATGTTCATGTAGATCCAATGTTCTAAAAGATGCTCACCAAATAATCATTTTTTACAAATCCAAATAGCATTTATAAAGCTTTCATTCATTTGATCAGAATACCAAAGTTTTAATATTCACATAGCAGAGGGGCACACTGTCTCAAACCTGGAACCATTGCTTGTATTAGCGGTAGAGCAAACCAAAGGTCAGAACAGCTATCTGCCAATTTGTTACAGAGAAAAGGCTGCACAAACAAAATTTCAGGCACTGATAAACACCAAAATATCATGAATGCAAAATACTTCCTCTGTCCAAAAGTAAGTTCTCAAATTTCTATTTTAGTCCGTCTAAAGTTATCTGTCTTAGTTCCATATAAGGCAAAGGTTATTTTTTATTTTTTATTTTTTCAACTTACCTTCCTCCAGACCCTATAAATTAATAACTACATACTTTTCAAATTTTCAGGTGTATGCCGATATTGACTTTTATTACTTTCAATTAATAAGAAAATTAAAGCAATTTTAGATTTTATGATCTCTACTGTAGAAAGATAGAGTTAAAGGATGAGAGAGAATGAATTATAGAGAGAATAAAATTGAAGTGGAGTTCTTAAAGTAATTAATGAGGATATATATAAAATTTGTTTCAAAATACCATAAGATTTCTCAATTCCTTAGTATGTGTGAAAGTAGCTCACCAATTTCATTACATTTGATAAGGATTGCATCTAACCTGGGAAGCAGAAGCATAAAGAACATGTAAAAGTCCTTCTTCAACCAGTTTAACATCCAAGATGTTCAAATAGCTTGTCTCCCAATTACCATCTGGTATCAAAAATTCTTCTCCAAACAATTCGGAGTAATCAACAAAAGGGAAAGGACTAGAAGGCTCAGATTTTGATGCCTCATCAATAACATTTGAATTGGAACTAGGTACTTCATGTTTAACAGCTTCGATCATTTTCAACAAAATAGCAGAGACCTGAAATGGAGTGCATCAGCAAATTAGAAAAAAAACAAAGGCACCCCTAACGACATTAGCCCCAAGATTCTGGCTCCGGTGTTATTAAAGTATGGATTTTTAGTGGATGATCAAATGGAGAACTGTTCCTGCTGCTTTGACCCAAAAAGTAAGTTTCACTTTCCTTTTTGGAATGTCCAAAAGTTAAAGTTCAACATCATACATATAATATTTTATCATTTCCCCTATTCATAAAGCAATGGTAGATGTTGCATTCTTTTGGACTTTTAAAATTCAACTCACATTTTAAAAAATGGAGCTTTCATGAGGTCCACAAAACTAACATGACATCCTAAAGCTTAAAACGGTTATAGATTTCCACAAGTTCTCCTGAAAATGGGACTCACTGAACAGTTGACTTTTAGCTTATTTAGAGGTTATTTGTTATTTAGGAAATAAAATAAAACAAGAACTGAGAAAGCACATTTACCATTCTGCAAACTTTCCCCAGATTTGGTTCTTTATAAGCCTTTCTGAGCATTGTAAAGACCACATCTGGCCGAAATATTAAGTAACTTGATGTAGGAAATAGTGAGACAGATGCATTACGCAATCTCCTTGGCTGACCATGAAAGACGGAGGAACATGGTCAATCATCAATCACTTGTACTTAATTAAACTAATAAGCCATAGAATAAATAGTCATCAGATCCATATAAATTACTATTGGTGTTAAATGTTTCTGTGCAATAATTTTCCAGAAAGGCTAACTTCATCTGACAGCAACTTCTATTCTTCTTTTGGATGCTTTCCATTGTAGTTAATAACTTTGAATAATATTAGAGGAGTTCTTCTAAAAAGAATTGCCATGGAGGGAAAATTGAAAATGTTTAACCATTAATCACCTTTTAGGTAATTTTCTCAAGCAAAATATGCACTTAATACTGCACATAATCTTTCTTCTATTGAAATATAAGGTCACAAAATTGCCAAAATGAAAAAATAAAAATAAAAATAATCATTTACTTCTAGACTGAACTGATCCTGGTAACCTGAAACTATTGTATATCTATGCTGAAACTCCATTTTTAAGTGCTTCATTTTCTCTTTCCTTTAAAATGGTTTCAAAGGAAGAGAGCAAGAGAGCTAAAGCAGTTTATTTTACTTCCTTTTAATATAACTAAGGAAACACTGTTATCTCAAACTGTTCTACAACAAAGCAACAAGTCTATCATTTTGAGTGCTTCACTATATCTTACATTTAAGATAGATTCTGTGGAAGGAATAAGAGCCCAAAGAAAATTTTACTTCCTTTTTATGAGCTAGGTGATTAAATTGAACCCTCTATATAAGCTTAGAGCTGGTGATAATTTAAAAGTGAAAGCGGGAGGTCCATGTTCGAGCCCTAGCTCCCCACATTTGTTGGTTATCGTCCATGTGTTGGGCCTACTGAGAATTCGTATTCTGCCTTCAAGTGAGGGGGTGAATTAAGTGATTATTGAACCCTTCTCTATCAGCTTAAATTTTTAGAGTAGGTAATAATTTAATATTATGGAAGTAAAATGATTAATTCACATAGTTTCTTGCATAAAATTTTTAACAAAAGCCAAAAGAAAAAATACCTCAAAATTAGAGGAGACAGTGAAGGCCAGTGGCAACTGACCATTTTTAAAAGGCTCAGATTCTGGAAGGTTGCCTGAAATTTTTGCAGTTTCTCTGGAAGAGGAAGAAGAAAAGCCAAACCAAGAGTAAAACTCTTCTGATATGCAATGATTGACACAATTTAAGGCCAAAGCGTAGATATTGCAAAATATATTACCACAAAAATAGTTTGGACTAAAAAGTAAAATTATCCTCTTTTTTGTGCCCTATAAATAGCAGGTAAGCCAACCATGTTAAGCAAGGGTTCCTAGATCTAATTGCAGATACAGTTGCTGAGAAATTATATGTTGAATTTGTCAAAAGTTATCAGAAGTCAAAAGAATATGACTTAACCCGAAAACAGATGAGGGATTGAAAGATGCATGATGCATCAATTCATAGATAAGCCAACCCAGAATGTGCAAATCTTGAGCCATAAATGTCTATTGCAGAGACGAAAAGTTACAGTATCCCTTTTGGACAATCATGTAAAATTTTCAACAATGAATACCCATACGGAAATTCAAAATGGCCACTAGTCTCTGTTTTGTACTCTGTAATCAAAGAAAAACCTAACTTTAAGAATACTAACCTCTCATTTACCATGCAAAGGATTGGATAAAAAGGACCACTAAGCATGGCTAGAAAACGTAAAGTAGGTTCTGCAGCTTCTGAGAAACTATTAAGATCCACCTGAAAATTTTGTAATTGGATAATTTCATCCAAGAGAAGAATGTTGAAAAATAAGAAAACACCCAAGGAACTCCAAATATTTATGATTCATCCAAATATAGAAACCTGTACCTCAATCTGGGGAAGGAATGTGACCAACCTACTTGCCATATCTTGGAGCAGCTATAAAGGAAAGATGTTAGAAAGTCCCAAAAATTGGGCATACCTACATTTGTAACTTCAGTAGCATGACAGAAGAGAAAAGCAAAGTAACACTGATGCATATGTTATGAGTTTCACAGAATACTTCACCCGAAGATGCATATCATGAGTTTCCTGTTTCTGTGAAATTATCTGTGGAAGTAAATGATTCACGACCGGTTGAAATTCTGGTTCAAGACCAGTTACTGGGACCCCAATCAACTGCATAGCAGCAAAAGAGAAAATAGTTAAGTCATGTTAACCTCAATTAAAGGTTAACATGCTGTCATATAGACTTCAAAGAAGAAAACAATCTTCCAAAGTGTGCATAGTTTGCATATATTAACAATGATAATAACAAAAAGTGCCAACCTAGAGTACAAAACCCCATATCAAAAGGCCCAATCCAAGGTCCACACAATATAAACAAGCATCAAACAGGTAACCTTGTCAGTGAAAAACAGAGAAATCTTATGCCAATAAGATGCAGTAGATAAGAAAGAAATCCAGATCAGCAGATACAATATTTACGCAACCAACATATATTCCAAAAGAAATATGGAAAGGTGTTAGAACAAGAATTTTAAAAATTGTCTGTGGCACTTGACAAAATGTAAATCTTATTCCACCTGAGAAGAAAAGGAATAGAGAAAAATTCCATCCCTCCAAAATGAAAGACTGAAGGAGTTCAATCTTAACCTGAATGAAGAAAATAGCAATCGGGTTCCCACGCAAACAAGATATCCGAACATAGCGGCAAGGACTGTAATTCATAGGATAGACCATATCACGTCGAGGTGCTTCACATCGTGGGCGAACTTTTACAAATGTCTCTGGCTATCAAGGAGAAATGATAAGGCAGAGAAATCATAATTCAAAAAATCAACTATATTTAAGGAAAATTTGATAGGTTTTCTCCTGAACCCACTAGAGCACCCAACAACATACTTCAATAGAATAGAAAGTGGTGCAGAATACCTTTTTCCCAGCTTTTAAATGGAGTATAGGTAGAATATATACCCAACATAAGCATACAATAAAGGAGGCAACTGTTTTTTTATCCAATGATGTATTAACAAAATACAAGAAGAGTTTTAATGAAGTTACAAAGGTATACTCAGTTTAAAAACCAAGAATCAAAACAAACAACAACATGATGCAAGACAAAACCGTTAGAAAAACATGAACTAAATACATAACAAAGGATAAAGTAAACTAATTGGGGGTGGGGGGGGAGGTGGAACTGCATTAGCATGGAAAAACGTTTAGGTTCCTTACCCCATAAAAAGATACAAAAGCAATAATACAGAGTTTTCATACTTATGTGATGATTATGTAGGGATAGAGGTAAATGAGGATGACAATAAACAATCCACTAAAATGTGAGCATGCAATTTTCTTAAATAAAATGGATCAACTGTGTATACATGGTTGAGAAATTTAGAATTCAATTAAATAATAATAATCATAATTATAATAATAAGCATAGCATATACAAATAAAAGCAGTATTGACAAATGGAAGAAATTAACTTTTAATAGTTTAACATATCATGGTAAGCACTTCCAATTCCCAACCTACCTTGTAACGCAAGCCAACTGATATTTCCCATTCCAACACAGACTTATTATATATCCGTACGTGCGAAAGCAGGCATGGCTCCTGAAAGAAGCATTTTCCAGTTTTCAGCAACAAAATGGAAATATTTATAAAGGTTCTCTAGGAAATCTTTAATCAACAACTGGTGGCACCAGATTGAGTAGGATATAGGTAACACCCAAGCAAATGGATCAACTAATACTATTTTCCAAAAGAGCAACATGGAAAGCTAGAGAAATAATCAATAGTTCTTCATTTCAGATCCGGAAACAAAACTAAGTCAGATGTGACATTAA
The DNA here is from genome assembly GCA_025388415.1 of Cynanchum wilfordii. Taxonomy (NCBI): domain Eukaryota; kingdom Viridiplantae; phylum Streptophyta; class Magnoliopsida; order Gentianales; family Apocynaceae; genus Cynanchum; species Cynanchum wilfordii. The sequence continues at coordinate 886,630 of JAHSUH010004827.1, read as the reverse complement.
TAAATGAGCCAAAAATCAGTTTTATATCAAACACAAAGAGTAATTACTTTTTCAGAATCAACAGTATTTATCACACCATTAAAGTACTCGGAAGGCAATTTATGTAATATAGAAAATCACCCTCACATATCAGCTGATCAAGTCAAACAATAATGCCATATATGCTCTTTCACAATATATAGTCCCAGTTGAAGGAAAGGCGAGATGGGAGCATCAGCTGATAAATGACCAATGATGAGAAGCACAAAAATGAACCTTAGAATTGATTTAGTGTTCAAAGGAATCAAACTATCATCTTAACAATGACAAAGTCTAAGGTTCTTCTCCAAATTTGACACTTTTCTTCCTCTTTATTGATTCCTCTCCCAAAAGAGTAACAGAAAATAGAAGCATCGTGTTAATGTTCACTTTAGAATGAAATATAAGATAACCTATTAATACATACAAAAAAATCTACATTTTACTGTTTCCACTCTCCAAGCATTTCAGATGTTTTCATAATGCTTCAGTAAGTCTTCTAAGGTTAGTATCAATTCTATCAGATGTGTCCAAAATCATTCAATAAGGAGGTTAGCTGGGTCAAGCCTATCATCCTGCCCCCTACATCACAGCCCTCATGCAAGCACTTCAGTTCTGAGTAAATACATGACTAAACGATTTATTAACTTGAAGAAAATGAATCCACCAATGCATCAATGTAATGTCAATACCTTTATCCAGCCACCACATCCCCAAACTGATTGTGGTACTAATGCAAAACTCACCATATAAAAAGTTCAAAACACATAATAATTACTCTAATATGAGAATGTGTTCATCAAGCGACAGATTTTGGTTAAGGTAGCAAAAGTATTAGGGGAAAAATGACATTCTAGACCCCATCAAGATAGGAATTCTAAGTTGAGAGCACAAATACATGGTGATCTTCAAGAACCAATAGGACAGCAATTGCCAACTCCCGTTATCAATTGAATATAATCAATGCATTTGAAACCCAAAAAAAAAAAATATTAAAAAAAAAGAAACTACTGAGATTTAGAGCAATTTTTTTGCATCTCCTTCAAGTCAATTAGCAAAAGGAGCAGTTCTTTTTCTTAACAATAAAATGAAGTAAACTGCAATGGGAAACCCAGATTCAAAACGAAGAAGCCAAAGATTTTCAGTTCAAATGTAGTTTAAACTAGTATTAATAAGTTGTCAACAAAAGTAAACACTTCACTGAAAAGGAAAAAAAAAAAAAAACACTTCCTAATTCATGAAATGAAAAAAGATAACAGCAGAAATCCAGTTAAAACCCCATTCGCAAGTTTCAAGAGCTGAAATTATCAACTCATGTCCCAAAGGACTTCAAGAAAACAAACAATGTTATTAGTAAATGCATACATACGTCGAGTTCAAGAAGGATCCATTCTTTCGTATTCGTTCCAGTAGACCAGTGGTTGCGGAGGTCGTTGTCCAATACGTGCGCAGCCTTCTGGGCTGTTGACTCCCGAGAAATACCCTTCACTTTGTATGATAGAGGTTTCACTCTGGGCTCTAACTCAACCTCCATTATCTGCTCTGTAGAATCCCTCTCTGGATTCTAGCGTGTGTTTTAGTCTATGGAGAATTACAGACACTCAGGTTTCCAACTACTGTAAACAGAAAACAGAAGAACTGAGATTGAAAAGCATCGAAACCCCGATGGATTTTGCAGAGTGCAGGAGAAGAAGGTGTAATAGAAGATGGATGTGAAAATTTGTTTACAGAGTTCTCTGTTTTGGAAGAATTATAATAAAACCCTAATGATTTGAAGTATATCGCTAAAGACCCTTAGAATGGGTAAATATTTAATTCAATTAATAAACAGAGATTATAGGTATATAATTAAAAGGTAAATGTTTCAAAAACAAATAAATAAATGCATCATAATAGTAAGTGTTATGAATCCGAATATTCGTTCATCAAATATTCATTTTTATCTTTTACTTACAAAAAAAAAAAAAATAATCTTGAAATAATTACGCAATATTTTATCTCTTAGGTGAGGTGTTACACTTATATTTAATATCGGGTGACAAGTGTCACCCTCGATAGTTATTCTCTCATCTTTTTCACCCTTATAAATAGAGGGTTTACTACCTTTGTAAAAACATACACCAAGAATAATCATTTTAAAAGAAATTTAATAATATTTTTTCTACATTTCTCTCTTTTACTTTTATATAGTTAATTTTATAAAATTTCATAATAAGAAGCAATTTTATGATTTTTTTTTTCTTTTTTACATTCTCAAATTTTTAATAAAAATATATACAAATTAATTTTATATCAGAGATTTTTCTGGTTAAAGTAAAAAAGAGAGAAAATAATTATGAGTAAAAATTTTGTTGAGTTGATCTTTGATATTCTTTTGCAAAATGAATCTAATTAATAAATAAATTACTTTGGATAATTATTTATTCAATTTAAGATAGTGTATATTTGTCTTATATGCAGTCCTTTACATCATATGATATTGTCTATTTTGAGTCTAAAGACTTTACGATTTTTTGATATACTTAAATATAAATATTTAATAAATAGTTGATGTTAAATATCAACATATAAAAACTAAATGCTACACTACTTCGAGTTATCGGTGTAATCTCGGATGGCGCGAACTATATTGCAACTATTATACAGCAAAAAGGGAAATTAGAATGAATTAGCATCAACAGCAGCATCATGCGATGTTGCATGGTCAGTTGGTGATTGCCCATGCTCTGTGCAAATGGCGGCCAAGAATAACTTAAAACAAGTAAATAAAAAAAATCTTCCAAAACATATTTACAAAATATTCAAAGATTAAAAAATATCATTGCATAAAAATCAAATATTATTGTCTCAATGCAATGCAATACTTCTCCCATATCTCTATATATATGTATGTGTATGCATGTATGCTCCGTCCTTCAAATTCATCTTAGCTCACGTAAACATTGTGAATGATTATATGATTGCAAGAAATATACATTTTACATACAATGGAAAGAGGAGGAGAGTACTCGGGAAGAAAATGGACTCTTCTAGTGATGATTGTGTTGATACAGGCGTTTTCAGGGATGAACTCTGATTTTTCATCGTATTCCTTAAAATTGAAATCAGTTCTTGGTTTATCTCAGGTTCAATTGAACTATTTGTCAATGGCATCAGATTTTGGTAAGCTCTTTGGATGGTTTCCCGGTCTCTTTCTTGTGTGTGATGAGGAATGGTTTGCTCTGTTATTTTTTGCTTTCTTAGGATTCCTCGGTTATGGTGCCCAGTGGCTTCTTATCAACAGCATCATGTCTTTACCTTATTTTCCGGTGAATATCTCTCTCTCTCTCTCTCATTTTCCCTCTCTTCTTCCCCTTCCAATTGTCATTCAATTTCTTGACGGAAACTGTGAAATTGAAGTAATTAAGAAAGGGGGATTAGTTTCTTGATCGTATTTTTGTGTTTTCTTCCTTAATTAATTACATTTGTAATGGGTAATTAATTAATTACTTGTTGAAGATCTATTTAAAAATTATCGCCATTTCTTTTTTATTTTTTGTACTCAGGAAAACTGGTTTCTGATATATACTACCAAAAAACAGGGGAAAATTTTCCGTTAGTGCAGTTAGACTGCTTTACCGGAAGTGAAAGCGAAGTATTATTAATTATGGTTTGGCTTGCTGTTTATCTCACCTCCTAGCCTCCATCTTCCAACAACCCCATTACGTTTCTATAATATATATATATATATATATATATATATATATATATATATATATATATTATATATATATATATATATATATATATATATGTATATATATCCCGTTTCTGTTTCATCTAATAAAATATTATCTATGATGAAAGATGTTGACATATTGATGCATTTATTCCTGTGGAATTATATTTGTTTAGAACGAACTTAGTACTTTCCTTTTATGGAATTATTGTGGTATGACTTATACGATTTTTATAATCTCCTTGATGAAATTATGCTAAATTTGGTGTGCAGGTATTTCTCTTGTGCTTGTTATCAAGCTGCTGCATTACATGGATTAATATGGTCTCTTATGTTTTTTGCATAAGGAATTTTCCATCAAACAGGTCATTAGCATTGTCGCTTGGTATCAGTTTCAATGGTATGAGTGCAGCAATTTATAGTCTTATTGACAAAGCCATAAACCCTGATGATAGTTCTTTGTACCTTGTTCTTAATGGAGTTGCTCCTTTAATCATATCTATAATTGGTCTAACACCAATCCTCTGGCAACCGCCTGCTGCTCTTAATATCCGCAGTCCTCCAAACCTTGACAACACCTGGACTTTCCTCTGGCTTTACATTGCAGCAGCATTTATTGGCTTATGTCTCCTATTCTTTGACTCCATGTCATTACATGCATTAGAAGTTACTGTTTTCTTGGTTCCAGTAATGACACTGTTGATCTTGATCTTTAAAATGAATTGTTGTTATGATGACGATGACGATCCATGGACAAGAAGATCATTGGCACCACCAAGCATCCCAATCGAAGATTATGTTGAAACCACTACCACAAGAGAGAGGCGAAGTTGTGGAGGTTTCTTTATAAAAGATCGTCTGACAAGGCTTGGAGAAGAACATTCATTTAAGTTGCTGCTTCGTAGATGGGATTTCTGGCTATACTATACGGCTTACTTATGTAGTGGAACAATTGGACTGGCTTACTGCAACAGCTTAGGACAAATTGTACACACTCTTGGATTTAGCTCGGACATCAGCAGACTTCTTTCCATCTATTCTGCTTGCTCATTTGTTGGTCGTTTACTTGCTGCTCTCCCTGATTTCCTGCAACAGTAAGTCCTCTGTGATTCAAAAACAAAGATCGTTCCAGGCAATTTCTTTTACAGTGGCTGTAAACTGAACTGAAAAGAACTGAATTGAACTCTTATGTGTTAATGCAGCAAGGAGAATCATGCAAGAACTGGATGGCTTTCATTTGCAGTGTTTCTGACACCGGGGGGTTTACTTTTACTTTTTTTATTAGGGAACAAGACGACACTGCTAGTAGCCACTGCCTTAATTGGACTGAGTTCTGGTTTTGTATTTTCAGCAGCAGCTTCACTTACATGGGAATTGTTTGGAGTAAACAATGCAGGAATCAATCACGGTATTCTCATAACCAACGTCCCTCTGGGATCTTTTCTTTATGGTATTTTGGCTGCTTTCTTTCACGAAGATAACTCAAAGGTTTGCATTGGCAAAAAATGCTATGATCGCACACTTGCCTGTTGGTTCTTCATTTCTGTTATCCTAGGTGTTGGTTCCAGCACTATGCTTTACTGGAGAACCAGATCTGCCTACCACCGCCGTCGTTGAGAGAAACAGAGAAATTGGAAACGAAACTATAAGTTTACCATGAAAGACTGAAAGATTTTTGCTGCTGAGATCCGCATCTTCTGCATCACCACCAGATCAACAAAAGTAAAGACAAAGGGAAGGTGAAATTCAAAGAGAGAGGCAGCACAAAAGATATTGGACATTGTTAGACTAGGATAGCATCAACATACAGATTGTAGAAAAAGGGAAATGGAATTGTAAATTTCAAAGATTAAGACTTGTTTTTGTACACCTGATTTTGAAAGCATTTTTTTTTTTTTTTTATGAAATGCAACAAAAAGAAAAACTAACAGAACAAATTACACCAAATCCTACAAGTAGTAGTAGTCCAGAGACAAAATAAACCTTAGTCAATCATGATTGGTTTGTCTGGAGTAACGCCTACATCAGGGACATGGTCCAGACAGGGTATTCCTTCAGTTCGGATAACCTGCACTCTGAACTTAATTCTTGTTTCGCTGCACTCACTAAGCTCAAAGAAACATCCATATCCTGCCTTTAAATTGTTATCCAAAACAAATGCCTTCCAACCAGCACGATCAAACCTCTTGATCTTGTTGGCACCAAGGTAAACCATATTCCATTTCTTGCCACCGTATCTTAAAACAACTGGGACTGCCTTACTAGGAAGTTCTTTAATCATTTTGGCTGGTATACCCTGACATATATCATATGAGGTTGGTAAGAATTCCTCTGTTAGTTAGTCTTACTTTTCATGTACTACAAATATGAATGAAATTTGCAAAATACAGAACTAATCATCTACATTCAGAGGAATTCTTTTTTCATTGCATAACAGTATTTTTCATCTACAAAGTAGTTACCAGTGAATATGAGGAAGTGACATGACTCTTCGCCAAAATAAGATGAAACAAGGGCTTCCCAGAGAATGGCCAAAATTCTTCGTCATCCTCCATTTCAGAACCCAACTCTGTTTGTTGAACCTGTGTGCTCTTCACAGACTCAGATTGTATAGGCTTCAGGATATTAGAGCACACTTCTTCGGGCTGACACAAAAAAAAAAAAAACCATTTCAATTAAGATTAAGGTCTCGAGTTCGTACGAAAGACTAAATCTTTTCTATCATAATTAAATATTAAAGAAGCTATTTCTCAACTGAAAATTTGTAATTTCTCCAAAGATTGTGTTTCTCAGAAAAATGTCCAAACTTTCAGACAGCTACTAGGTTTTTGCTAAGTGTGGAAAAATTGTATAATAGACCATCCTCCTGCAGAAGAGCCAGCATATTTTCCATGGCTTTTCACAGACACAAATACACAAATCCAGACATATATAGAATATTTGTATCCTCGATTTTCCGGAACTATTATTACAGTACTACTTTTGTTCAATTACTGACTCAATATGTTTGAAAAATCGAAAATGGAGAGCAAATATATATAACGGGTGCATACCTCCGATTCGACAACCGCATCAAGAGGCGGCAAATAGTTGAAAATTTCTTCATCAAATTCTGCTTTTTCTTGATTCATAATAGCATGATCCATATCCGTAGTGTCTCAAAAGAAGCAAAGAAACAAATGCAGAAAGTTGAAAAACAAAGATTACAACTTTGAAGCTAAATGTCAACTCAAATAGTCAGATAAGAACCCAAAAACCCTCCAACTTCCAGGGGTTTTGATACTTTCGCCATGGGAAGGAAACAGCAAGAAGAAAACAAACCCGTTTTACAAAATGCATTAGGAATAGGAAGAGCAAACGAGTCAGGCATTATTGAGAAGTACCAAAAATCTTTACCACTCCCCATAAAGCGCTTTCATATTTATATATATATATATATATACTAGGGCAACACTTTCGCCCCCAAGTGTACTAAAATTTATATTATATACTATTCTATGTGTAAATTAATATATTATAATTTTATAAATAAAAATATTTACCAAAAAAAAAAATTTATAAATAAAAATAATATTAAATAAAATAAACAAATATTATGAATCATGTAATACATAATAATAAATAAAATTAATATACTATAAATTAATATTTTAGGTATATATTTAATGCATAAAGAAATACATTATAATTTTTTTATGTACTAAATATGATATCTTCTTCTATATATATTCTCATAAAATAATGTATAATATATATTATTATATACGCTTAGTTGTTGAGTCCTTAAGAGTGAATTTTGGACTACCGATAAAACTCATATTTGAAGGTTTAGTGCCTGAAAACTAAATCATCCTTCTTCTCAAGAAGTTGTAGAACTTTCTTGATTACTTCATAACCTCTTTCTTTTTTCATTGTCTTGGTACTGAAAAGAAAAAAAAAAATTGTTTAGAAATTTCTCTCTAAATTTAAGGACTTGTAAAACAAGGGAAAAAATATATAAATTTTACTTGTTAGTTACAATGAGCACGTGCACCATTCCATATAACTAATAACTTGAATATAACACAAGAAGAAGAAAAGATAATGAAGCTCAGAACAAGTAACACAAAAATGTTTGCTAATATTTGATGAATAGTGATGAATTCAATTGAATAAATATAAAAAAAAATATTATTGTCTTTGAATATGTAACTTTAAAAAAAATATATAGCAATCACAATGAAAAAAATTTTAAAAATAAAAATAAAAATTATTAAAATAAGATTATTGCTTTAAATAATAAAGTTGCATAAAATATAATAATATTTTAAAGAAAATTAAAAAAAAAAATCATAAAATATAAAAATTTGAAGAAGATTAAAAGTTTATATAAGACCAAAATTTAATGAAGGTAGAATATTAATTATGGAGAAAATCAAAAGTTAATAAATTGAAAAAAATACAATTAATTTAACTTAAAAAATTAAATTTAAAAAATAAAGTAAAATACCAACAATTCAAGAAGATGAAAAGTTTAAAATAAATTAAAATTTTTATAATAAACAAAGATAAAAAGAAAATATTGTCATTTGCCATAATAGTTATAATAATAAATTAATAAAAAGTATATAATTAATTATGAATAAAAAGATAGTAAATCTTCCAATTACATAAAGAATATTATATGTATGAGATTTTATATCATTATGCTGTCAAATATTGTCTTAATTTTTCTCTTGTTTTTTTCCATTTTCGTGTTTCATAATATTTTGAACACATATATATATAGTTAATAACTTAAAAGTTGATATATATATATATATATATATATATATATATAACATGACTCCATGCAAAATATATATATATAATGACGGATTAATTAGTTGGAGCTTAATTATAAAAAAAAAAATAATAATAATTTAATTGGAGCTTGAGTTGGTACAAAAGCCAATGCTTTTGAACTTCCTTCTTCATCACAGTGACCATGAAATAGCAATTGTGGGTTATCAAAGAAATAGCTTTGCAACAAGAACTTATATCAATTTTCTCTTCTCTAATGAAAATCATTATCTAGTTTGGACATGATTTTATCACTCCCAATACTTTCCAGCACTCCACCATTCCTCCATTCCACCGCCCGCATGCTGATCATGTTCGGTCGTCATTAGTATCTCTCGGGCTAAGAATGAAGAATTTTTGCATGAGATGGAAGATGAAAACCAGTACTGAGAGAAGACTACTTTTTATGATAGTCATTATTACATGACATTATATTATATTGTATTGTATAAAAAAGGGATATGAAGAAAGTTGAAGGGTGCAAAAGGGTTTTTATAGACTACAAAAAGTATTGCATGCAAGAAGAGGAGAGATCTACTGCAAAGTATTGCAATTATTTACTTATGAGGGGAATTGATGCAAATATTAAAGAAAGGTATGACAAAAGACAAATGTAACTGAAGAATTATTATTATTATTATTTTGAAATAAAAGAAAAAAAGGAAAAATACAATAAAGTCCAAAAATTCAATAAAATTACAATATATGCAATCAGAATTTTGTAATCTTATATATATAAGATATATATTTCTATTAATTAATATTTTATAATTATTTTTATTGAAACAAATAAAATTAATAGGATGCATGGCATTGGTTTAGTTTCCATTAATAGGAATATACGCATCATGTATTCATTCCTTTTTCTTGTCGAAATTGGTAGGTGAATCCCATATTATTATATTTATTTTTTTTTTTATGTTCGATTAATACTTTATATAATACATATCTTAAAGTACTTTGCTAAAAATTTTCTTTTATTTTATTTGATAAATTATTTAGAAACATTATTCTAATTATTTTGCTGTTATTTTTTATAAAAATAATTAAAAATATTTTAGAATGAAAAAAGCCCAATTGTTAGCTTGAAGAAACACATAGAATTAAAAATGCATCACTTATGATAGTAAATATTAAAAAGTTTCAAACTCATGTCTTAACTAGAATATATATATACTAGATGAACATTCCACCAAGGTGCAGAATTATTTAGTTTATTTATTTATTTATGAAGACTGATAAATTATTAATTTAAAAATTTTAAATAACTTTATGATAGATAATAATTATATTTATTTACTAGATATTTATATAATTAAATAATTAAATTTTAAAATAATAATTATAAGAAATACATAATAATTAGTTTACATTTCATTTTTTTTCTGGTCACCTATTAATTTTATTAAAAAAAACTAATTTAAAATTTAGTAGTTTTATATACATTATTTTATAATATCATGTTAATATATATAATGATAAATTCAATTAGAATAAATACAAAATGTAGACGTAAAACAAAAAGTATAAAGAAATTTACATAATTAATTAAAAACTCTAAAAATTGGATAAATATACAAAATTTAATAATATAGATATTATGCTTTTAGATATGTAATTTTTAAATTATTATATATCAATCAGAAAAAAAAAAAATTATTGAAATTGGATTGTTACTTTAAATAATAATCCTATATAAAAATTATAGTACCTTTATGAAAATTTAACAAATTGAACTTTAAAAATAATCGAAAAATATATAAAGAATGTTACATTGAAAATAGAAGAATAAAAAAAAAAAAATTAAAAATATAAAAAATTTAGATAACATCAAAATTTAATAAATTAGAAAAAAAAACATATATACAACAAATTTCTTATAAAAAATAGTAGAATACCAACTATTTAAAAATATTAAATATTTAAATAAGACAAAATTTTAATGAAGTAAAAAAATACTAGTAAGATAAATATAAGGAATTGTATATAAATATCAAATTGAAAAAAAAAAGGTAGAATATTAAGTGATGATCAAAAGTTTAAATAAAATTAAAATTTAATGAAATTGATTTTTTTTTTTTTTTTTTTTTTATGGGGGAGGGGGACTTGGGTGTCGAACCCGAAGGGGTAATTGGGGGTAGTTTCTTGTCACTCCACCACACAACCTCCGATTAATGAAATTGAATTTAATGATAAAAAAATTAAGATAAATTATAATTAATACTAGAAAAAGATTTTAAATAGATATAGGAAGATAAATATATAAAATAAAATAAAAGACAATAAAAACCTAAAAATTTAATAAAATTATAAAAATAATGTCATTAGAAAGTTGTAATTTATAAGATATATTTTAAAAATTACACTTAAAACAATTATAATATTCTTATTTTAATAATAAATTCTTTATCTATATTTATTATAATCCCTTCATTTTTACTAGTTAAAGAAATCAATGGACATTGTTTGCCGACATAATTATACTTTTATAATTTTATTTTAATAAAAATATTAATATTTTAGATAATATTTAAAGTCGAATTTCAATATCTTTTAATTTATGAAATTTAAGAACATCAAGATTTTAAAAAAAAAAATGCTTAATAAACTAAAAAATATCAGTATATTTAATATTAGAAACTGTTTACCATCTTTCGCTAATCAGTGTTTAGTACAATCACTATGTTTAAATGAAACAGTTTTCTTTATCAGATCATACCCAACCAATAAATTATTCTGAGCAATATTCCCAAATATAGGAATGCGAGACAAACCAGATGAAGCAAAACACAGGCACTTTACAGTGTCAGAAGTCGCCACAAAAGTGTTTAATGGTTTCAGCTCCAAATCCGCACCTTTGAAATGCAAGGTAATATTTGGGATATCTGAATCATCTAAACCTTCGTAGCACAACGAAAAGAATTTCAACGGATCTTCCACGGACTTGATTGATGATTTAATTAATTTACTCTTCACTTTAGATTCCAGCTGTTTGTGGAGTTCGTCCGGTAGGTAAGTAGTTGTTGTTCCTGAATCAATGATGATGTTGCCTTTCAAGGGATTATTATGATCGGCACTTGGAGGAGGACAAGTGTAGCTGTAGTTCAATCGTTCGGTGCCAACGCTCATTCCTTCGAGAATCAAATAGTAATAGAAGTCTAAGATTAGAGGCGTCGAGACGACTCCGTGGCCGGAAACCTCCGCTTCTTCCCCAAAACTGAGCATACCGGATTTGGATGGTTCTGTAAACGGTCCCAAACAGTAAGAAAATTTACCATTAATGGAAGAATTCAATTGCGTGATGATGGATTGATTTCCAAATCCGAGACCGACGACACCGGAACTCTTATTTGGGAACTTGCCTAAATTATCATGTCCACAACCGAAAACAAATTTAGGGAAAGATGACGCCGGCCTCCTTTGACCGTCGTCGGAAGAACCGAAGGTGATGGTTTCCGTTGCTAGAATGCCGTGACTAGATGAGCCATCCCCATAAGACATGTCATACACGCAGGAGTTGTTATTCGGATTTGTTCGATTTCTACCATCGGGATTAACTTTAGTTTCAATAACGTTGCAGTGACCACTAAAAACTTTACACGTTTCAGAGGAGCAAGGAAGTGATTTGAAAGATGAAGAGTTTTGGGGGTTAAATATGGGGAATGTCTCCTCGAAACAATGAGTACAAGGTTTACATTGTGTCCAGGAAAGATCACTGCCGCTATCAGCAATGGCGAATGTTTTAAACGGCGGTGTACCGAATGAGATCTCCATAAGATATTCACCGTCGTTCGGAACCATACCTGTCGTCGATGAGAAAAATTCTTTTCGTTTTGATGAACGGTGATATGCTCTCTTCATTAGTTCATATGGACTGTGAGAAGGATTGTACAATGGAGATTTCGGAGAATCGCGATGAATGAGATTGACTGTAAATCCACCATGGCTGGATTCTGCGAGAAGCAGGAGAAGTGCTGCTGTCACTGCCAAAACAAAGGTGGTGGTGGAATTAAGAAACTCCATTGTTGCAAAACGAACTACCAAATTTGTTTGTTTTATAATGGGATGAATACAAGAAGAGTGGAGAAAAAACAAAAAAAAAAAAAAGGAAAAAGAAAAATTGAACTGTTTTGGGGCCACTGATCAAATGTCCGCTTATTTTTCTACTGATTGTAATTAATGAGGTCAAAAGAGTCAAGGAAAAGTTCTTTGATTTAAAGAAGTTAGTTAACGATATTTTATTTGAAACATATCACTATTTATTTAAGGAAAATGGACAATTAAGAGAATTAATTATAGAAAAAGGCTATACCATACCATAATATCCGACTCTGATTCTTGTCAATATTATGGGATTTGCTATCTATATAACAGGTCTAACATTTATTACTAGAATTTTTATTTTTTAAAAGAAATATATATATATATATATTTAAGTAATACTATAATAATAATTTTTTTAAATTTTTTTAAAAAAAAATTATAATTAAAGAAGAGGTAAAATACACCTAAAAAAAAAAAGAGAACATCTTCTTGAGAAAAATGTGATACCTTCAGTTGGTTTGATTATTTTTCATCCGATTTATTAAGTGAGAAATTTTGAGTTTGATTATGTCTTAAAAATCTCTTTTATATAATTGTAATATTGAAAATTTACTTTCACAGATCTCTCACAGATTAGTTAATAAAGTAGGAGAGCTACTTTATATCAATTATTCTTGAAAACATATAGTTGCATGAAACTTTTGAAAGTTTAAGAAAAGTTTCATTAGATATACAAATAATAAGAAATTTATAAAAATAAAAGAATTTTGTTCTTATTAAGGCGAAATAGGAAAAAAAATTATAAGATTTTGCATTTAATATTATAACATAAAAGTTTATTTTTTAAAAAATAAAATAAAAAAATTAATTCTAAATAATAATAATAATAAAGATAGATAATATATATGGTTAATAAAATATAATTCAATTAGTAAGAGCTTATTCATAACACGAATGTCATAATAAATACAAATTGTGTATTATTTTATTATTAGTAATAAATTTTTTTAGTATTAAAAATATAATAATATAATATAATTATGTAATACAAGATTTTAATTTTTTTAACACGATTAAAATTTATAAAATTTTTATAGTTACATGGGACACGGCTACTTAATGACTTCTTATTTTTAGAAGATTTTGTGTTGAAAAACGTGGGCAATTAAATTTGGACCACTGAATAGTTTTCTTTCTTTTACTTTTTACTTTTTTTTTTTTTTAAAATGAATTATTTGTATTATTGAGTAAATATAAAAGATTTTCCTTTTTTTTAAAAAAAAAAAGTAAAATAAAGGAATCAAATTACTACTAATTAGCAATTACTCCCAATTTCTAACTCGGTTTACCAAATTGCCAAACAATAATTCAAAGTATTGTGAAAGCAATTTGAACCACCGTTCCGTTACAAAGGAAACATAATATTTTCCTTTTTTGATAACACAAACATTTGGTTTTTATTTTTTATTTGTATATATATAAAAAAAAAAATTTGCAAAATAATGGATTCAGATTTTTATTTTTATTTTGGCTTGAAATATTTTGAATGACCTAAATATATTCATACCTACATTAAGAGGAAAAAAAAAATTAAAAGATTTGATTTTTAACAATATTTCTCAAAGTGTCAAGAAAATGAATAATTCTGTTCAAAATAAAAATGGAAATATCATCTATTTTCCATATATATAAATATTCAAGTTCTTTTTCAAATTGCTTACAAAAAAAAAAAAAAAAAAAAGTTCCTTTTCAAATTACATTTCCTATTTTGTTCATTGGAGCGGTATAGATGGGTTACAATGGAGCAACTTACACAATATTAATTAATTGGAAGATTCCTATTCCTTAAAAATGAAAGAAAGATTCTTAACTGGATCCTGTTTGCATTAAAAAAAAAAAATTATGCAATACGAATGTATAAATAAATATCCTGTTAGTGTCAGGTAGATTCTTACCATCATATTTGTGCTGGACACCGTCTGCTTTTTTGCAATTTGCAGTAACTCTCACTTCTCCCGACTTCTTTTGATGCATAACTCAACATAATGAATGAAGAGAGTCGTATAAGAAAGTGCAAAACACTGCCCAACTGGAACAGAAATGGCATCAATACAAAGAAAAATTCTTCCAAATTGGCCTAATGTAAATTGTTTCTACTCCTATACTACTGCACCCAAACCAATTAACCAACATTTTCTAAGCAAAATTGACCTGATCTAAGGCAGGCTAGTGCAAAAGAACCAAGCAGAATAACATACATAATCGTCAGAAGCTAAATACAGAAGAAAAGCATATATAAGTGAAGCCAAACAACTATTTTAAGATAAGAAACTACAAGAAATTTCACTTCAAAGCACTAGAGAGATTCACCAAACACCCTGAGAGATAATCTTTTGAGATTTCATCCATCAGTAAATCGCTTATAAATATCCAAAGTACTAAGCCAAAGATGAACCAAATTCATAGAAAAATGGTGAACAATAACAGAAAATAAAAAACTAGGCATACACATTGCAAAACCATATAGCCTAATCATACATGTAAGCATTAAAAATTGCACTGCAACTAAGGTTCTTGTTTTCAAAACTAAGCTTCCTAATCTTTACTCTTCTTTTTCTTTTTGTCCTTCTTCTCACTCTTAACAGTTTCATCAACATGTGAATCAGGGGAATCACCGTTCACTACGTCTTTCTGTTTCTTCTTCTTTTTCTTCTTCTTCTCAGACTTGTTGTCATCGTCTGATGAGCCAGAATCATCCTTCTCCTTCTTTTTCTTTTCTTTCTTAGATGATTTCTCCTCATCAGAAGGAACAGCATCATCACCATCTTTCTTCTTTTTCTTTTTCTTCTCCTTTTTCTCAACTTCAACTTCCACTTCAGCCTCGCCCTTCTTCAGTTCAATTTTCTCTTTCACTTCGGTAGTCTCCTCAACTACAGAAATTTTCGACTTCTTAGCAGCATGATCAAGGGCAGGACTACCATCAAGATCATCACTTTTCCGCTTGTGCCCAACTTCTACATCCTCTTCTTTATCCTTGTGCTTCTTTTTCTTTTTCTTCTCAACCTCAATCACTGCAGTATCCACATTAGCAGCAGCTGGCTGCTCAGCAACAGCAGCAGCAGCAAGACCTGCAATAATAGTATCCCCTCCAGTAGGTAAAACCACATTCCTAGTCCACTCAGATGGAGTGTTCTCGTTAGGTTTTCCATGCTTATCCAGCTTTCCTTCTGCAACCAACTTCTTCTTCATAGATGCCCTTGGCCCCAAACCCCATTTCCTCGGGTAAGTATCCCTATCCATCACAACCCTCTTAATTTTTGCAACCACTCCATGATCACATGTAGCCATAACAGAAGTAGTCATCTCAGCAATGCCTAAGGCAATTGCTTCCCCTTTTGTAGTAATCAGAACAACTTCTTCCGCAACCTCAATATCATTCTCAAACCTCAGCAAACCAGGAATCATCAATTTTGCCCCATAACAAATGGCATTAACAGCTGAGTCCTTCACTACAAGCCTTTTATAACTAGTCAACAGAACTTCTAATGGCATAATCACCCTTCTCAAATAGCTCTCGTCCCTGTAATTATCATACATCCATTGTGCATCCATCACATCATGCATTGTAACCATATTATCCTTTTCCCCCATTATCCCAGA
Organism: Cynanchum wilfordii; assembly: GCA_025388415.1. NCBI lineage: Eukaryota > Viridiplantae > Streptophyta > Magnoliopsida > Gentianales > Apocynaceae > Cynanchum > Cynanchum wilfordii. Next base: position 870,369 of record JAHSUH010004827.1, on the reverse strand, counting down.
CCTCACCCTTCTCAACTCCTGCATATGTGCTCCCACACCCAACAACAACCCCAAATGCACACACATGGTCCTAACATAAGTTCCTGCCTCGCAGGAAATCCAGAAAACCACCAAATGCCTAGCAGAATCATACTCTAGAAGCTTACTCTCATATATGGTTCTAATCCTAAGTTGCCTTTTAACGGCAGAAATTAAAGGGGGCCGCTGAAATACAGCCCCAGTTAAACTCTCCAGTGCCCTGGCCACCTTGGCAACATCAGGCACTGCAGAATGCAAGCGTGCAACACAAACATATTCTTTTCCGGCACCCTGCTGGGATTTAACCAGGCGAGTAGCACGGTCAATACAAACAATTAAGTTACCAGTAACTTTAGGATCCAAGGTGCCGGAGTGACCGGTTTTCTCAGTTCGGAGAATGCGCTTGATCCAAGCAACGACTTCATGAGACGATGGATTTGATGGCTTGTCGAGATTGAGCACACCGTAACGGATGTATTCAGCTAAGGGTCTTTTAAGTGGAGAGTAGCCTGAAGGCAGGGGAGTGTAGTGCCCAGTCCTCACATTGAGGCGGTCGTAGTTTTTCAACAAAATTGGCCATTGAGATGTATCAGTTTTAGGGGTAAACGTTTGGGGCTTAATCAAGAAATCTGAAGCATCATCCCCATTGGTTTGAGTTTCTGGGGCTTCGTTCTCAGTTGTCTGCTTGCTTTTCTTTTTCTTCTTCTCTGAACGAGAAAGCTCGACATCAGTCATGGTGAGAGAAATCAGAAAAGATACAAGTTTAGCAACAGCGGGTGAAAAAGAAAAAAAGAAAAAAAGGGAGAAGGGTTTTCGAGAGGAATGATAGAAGAAATGCTAGGGTTTATGTATGTAGGAGGGATGCTAACTAGAAAGGAGTAGAAAATGATGGTTCTGGGACTGGGGTCTGTCCGAGTAGGGTTTAGGGTTTTCCGTCAAGTGGGTGGAGATGGCTACCTGAGTAATTGGGTCAGTCCTATTAGGCCTAACTAAGTAATTTTTATGGGCTTTAAGTTAACAAAAGCCCAAGCCATTTTTATGGCCTCATTATCTTATAATTAATACTCACATAAAAAAACCCAAAAACTCTTTGTCCATTTATATATAATGATACTTGATCCGGTTTGGAACCAAATAATACTCGCATCAAAACGAACACTTTTCTTCTGCTTCGAGAGAACACTGGAAAAACAAAGAGAAGAGAATGAGCGGATTACCTGCACAGGGACGGCACTGCATCTTTTATCTCATTGTCTCAGACCAGGAAAGATCAAGAGTCAGGAAATGTAGCGTCTCCACCTGATTCAAAGCCTAAGAAGAAGATTTATTGTGCCTGTCCCGAAACTAAGAATCTGAGGGATGAATGCATCGTCTTGCATCCTATGTGGAAAATGGATTGAAGCTCGCCGTAGATGCATTAGAGCTGAAGGCCCTTCGATGTTTGAAATTGGTAATGAAAATCAGTTAGTTATATAGATAGGTTGTACTAATTAATGAAAACATTTTCTGTGCAAGATGACCTGGTTTCTATCTTGCCCTACTTTTTGCTTTCTCATAATTTGTAGACCATTAGAGCTATTCACAGTATGAACTCTTTACAGATTGTTGAATGCAATTATGTGTTCCCCCTGATTTCGACCCAACTACGGTTGGTATTTGGGGGTTTTTATAAATATATATATAATTTATATAAATTTTTATAAATAAAATAATGTTTTTAAAAATATTATTTACATAGATAATAAATAAATATATTTAATAAGTATATATACATAAAAGAAAATAATAAATATATAAGATTTTTTTAATATAATAAAAATTTAAAGATTTATATCTTTTATCTTATATATAAAATTACATTTTCTGATGGCAAAAGTAATATTATTATCTTTTTAAAGGGTAAAATCATAATTTAATTTTTTTTTATTGAAAATATTCTTTGTTTAAAAATTCTATTAGTAACACTTCTCCTACCAAAAAATAAAAAATTATATTAATATGATACGAGATTTAAACATTAATCAATTTCTTATATTTTGCAAAGTAATGAGTTATGAATGTAGCACCATATTTTTATCAACATTTGATGTAAAAGTATACTACACAAGTTTCTGAAAATGTCCAATGCTCACTAGTGACATGAATCGCTATTGAAACACTGAATTGAGAGCTTTAATGGACACATAACCAGAAAGCAAGATTCTTTCCTCTTGGATAGATGATGGTGATCCCTGTGCTAGCACATTTCTTGGTGTTGTTTGCAATGAGCACCGTAAAATAGCTAAACAGATTCTAGAACAAAAAGGACTCCTTCCACTCTGCTATTGATAACTTGTGCACCATTCAATAGGCCACCATTCTCGTGTGTAAACCTTGACTTCACATCATCATGCCCTTCTATGTACAAAGAGCTTGACTGATTGAAGGCTTCCTCCAACCGCAAAAGACCTAAACCGTGAGATTCAAGAGCAGCTGTTAAAGGTCCAATTCCAACCTTCTTCTGGGATGTTTGATCAATAACCTTAGACTGTGGAGATGCTCATCTGAGATAACAGGATGAGAAAGTTAAAACATATATAAAGGTATAACTCCCACATAGAAGGCACCAAACTTGTGATAATCTTTTACCATTTCCATTGTCATTCAAGACACTTAAAGGAAGCAATCACTTTCGAATGACTCTATGGTGATGTGTATGAGCAATGAGCTCTTGGGCCACATAACACCCTTATCAAAGCTTATCGCATTTGAACCAGCAAAGTTATATTCAAGTGGCATTGCCTCACCTGAAATGAGGCTAATGTGAGAACAAAAAAGCCTACAGCAAAATACCATCCTTAATCGCCAATTCGCAGTCCCCTAAACAGAAATTTTTTAGAAAACTTAGAACAAGTTCCTGGAAATGGCATGATGCAATTTCAGGAGTTCTATTCTTCTCATAACCTCAACTTAGGTCGAGAGAATAGCATGCTTGTATTAGATATTGCTACATGTGAATGGACACAAGTACTATTTAAAAAAAAAAAAAAAAAAAAGTCGTTGGAAATATATTACATATCACCAAATCATAAAAAGAATAAGACATCACCCATGTCAATATATTCATAGAATTGAAGATCATGGAAGACCAGAACAAAAGGGAAGGGGGAGGGGACCTTTTGGAATCTCTGCAGGACCATCAACAACTCCCAGAGGACATAGTTTTCATCATCAGTTTCTTTGTCTGCCTCAACTGAAGGAGCTGCAACAAACACAAAGAAAGAAAGCCATGAATATCAACATGCAAATAAACATTCCCTCGTTTTAAATTCAAACAAATGAAGAACTACACAATCTGCTACACAAGTTATGTACCTTTAAGAACGTGATTCCTTTATTATAGGCATTATTATTTTGACTGAGTTTACTTATAATCAGCTATGTATATATATATATACTATATATATATATTGTATATATTTATATATATATATACTCATAGATATGTGCAGCTTTTCTAGGGGTTAGTTAACCTTTTTACTTTAAATATATTTGTATCTATCATCTATCAAAAGCAGTGAGAAAATATAAAACAATTCTTTCTCTATAACCTTGCAGTCCATAAAACCAGGTCACACTATCATGCCTCATTATTATAGTGAAAGGAGCATCACACTCTCTAAAATGACAAGGGGAATATAATATATATATCAGAAGTCCACATCCTGATATTAACGGGTTGAACTACTCATCAACCAGCACTTGTTCCACAAACAAGTTCTGGTGAACCATGGGCAGCTTGTTTTGTTCATTGCTTTGCCCATATCGTATACCTGTTTTTCACAAACGAAGAGAATAATAATTAAAAGTATATAATATTTTAATTTAATATTAAATGCATATGTGATTATGTAAATTAAAAAATATATATTTTTGATAAGTGTGAACTAATCTTTTGAAAAATAAATTAATATTTATAATTTTTGTCATAAATAAGTATAACAATATTCATTTCGATATATAGATGCCAGAATATTGAACAAATGAACAAATAAAAGACAGAAACAAAATGAATAAATTTTTAGTTGATTCAAAGAGGCAACTTCTTGATATATCTGGGAACAAGAATTATAAACCAATAACACGGGACTTCCACAAAGAAAATATGAGCAAGAAAATGAAATTCCAAGAATTTGTAAAAAAAACCATGAAAACAATCACCATGGCCGCCAAATAATGCCTTGTGGGCACAGCGTATGCATTAACTGCATATATTTGCAACAAAACTTATATAAATGGGATTATTCCAATAAAGTAATTGTAAATAAATGTAAGTATTATGTAATTGACTCGTGTTTGAGTCAAAATTTATATTTATACCAGTGGTACCACTTCGCCCCCAGGTGCGAAGTGTACCAAAATTTACATACATATATACACTAAAAGTGAGAATATAACCCCGACCTGGGGGATGTAATCAGGTAGGCATCCACCACAAATGCGAGCAGCTTCTTGATATGATAAAACAGAAGCAAAAACCTGAGAAGAGATTATTTATGGAGTGCTCAAAAACATAATTGACTCACATTTTTTAGTTCATTCAAGTAAAGGAGAAGAAGCTTACTTTCCCACCGTGGCCAATCATTTTGCTAGCTTCCATCTCTAACTCCTCTTTTTTATTTTGCAACTCGTTCTGTGGAACTGTCCCTTTATATTCTACAAATGGCCTAAGAAAGATGAAATCAAATGAGTCAAGATTGCTCAGCTAGTAAATCAAACAATTAGTTATTCAACTATAACTGATCATACTATAAGAAGTATGCATGTATGATTCATTGGTCAATCGTAACACATAAACTAAAACCTGAATATCAAAGAAATCCATACCCATCCGGGAAATGGTAACCTTTGCCTGGCTCCAAGTGACCTAATCCACTTTTCTCATACAAGCATCAAGAAGATGCCCAGCTGAGTGTAGCCTGCAATGATGAGGACCATATATATAATATAAACAGACAACAAAAAAGGGGTAGTGAGGTGATTGGAAGAAGAGGAATAGATCGTATATTGGCCAAAAATATTCAGAAAACTATAAGATCTTACAAAGATGAACATGGTAGACAATAAGCCATAAAAACTGTGTACATGAAAGTCAAATTTCTTTAAAATCTTAAATATAGAACTCAAACAAGCTTACTGAGTATTCAATGGTGTAATTCTAGTTTACACGTATGCTCCAGCCATTTTCTATCATGGGCTCGATTCTTAATCAATGCACAAGAATGAACCAGTCATGAAGAATTAACAAATCAGCAATAATTATATATAAGGAAGTTAAAGAATTAATCAAGCATACCTGGAATTGAGCTTTCGCCTTGCTTCATCCACCTGCAAGAAGACTTTTGCACCTTTTTCAAACTTCAATTCTAATTCTCCATTTTGAACATTCTCAAAAGAACCAAAATGATAAACCTGTTATATAATGTGTGAAAAAGCAATGTTATTTCATAAGAAGAAACCATAAAAATTACATCGACATGATAATATAAGAAAAGACCAGTAACGGAGATTGAGAACATACTATTTTATCTTTGGACCGAACATCTTGGACAATAAATTTGAGGTTTGAAACAGTAATGAAACCAGTATCTGAAGGTTGCCCACCACCTTGTGGATGAAAGATGGTAGAGTCCAATATCAGTACATGTCTAAAATCCTCATCCTTTCAATTAGAATTGGTAACAGAAATTAGTAACAGAAGCAAAGAAATCATAGAGATGTTATAGGTACATCATAATTTTCTAGTCTATCATTGAATATACTATTTAACAGATGATGAACAACTAACCAGAAAGGAAGAGAGAAGTATAGCAGTAGATTAAAGCTTCCACATCTCATCATAATATTCCAATTTTGTAGGGTTGAAACTCCGATCCATCACTGAAGAACAGGTTTAAACCTTTATACCTTTGCAAAAATGATCAAGTCTTAGTTGATTCTGGCAAAGTAAAAGAAAAGACAGAACAACTTAACTTATACAAATGGTGGTTCAACATAAGACATGGGTTTTGCATTCAACTTCACAAATTTAATGATTAAGAACACATGATCTAGTGTTGGCAGTATTGTTACAGAAAAACTTAACATCAAGGAATAACATATTCTAGTTTTCAAAATTAAGCTTCATCATCTTTACTTTTCTTTTTCTTTTTGTCCTTCTTCTTCTTCTCACTATTAACAGTTTCATTAACATGTGAATCAGGGGAATCACCATTCACTACATCTTTCTGTTTCTTCTCCTTTTTCTTCTTCTTCTCAGATTTATCGTCGTGTGATGAGCCAGAATCCTCTTTCTCCTTCTCCTTATCCTTCTTTTTCTTTTCTTTCTTAGATGATTTCTCCTCATCAGAGGGAGCTGCATCATCACCATCTTTCTTCTTTTTCTTTTTCTTATCCTTTTTCACAACTTCCACTTCCGCTTCAGCCTCCCCCTTCTTCAGTTCAATTTTCTCTTTCACTTCGGTAGTCTCCGCAGCTACAGAAAATTTTAACTTCTTAGCAGTATTATCAAGGGCAGGGCTACCATCACGTTTCCGCTTGTGCCCATCTTCTACATCCTCTTCTCTGTCCTTGTTCTTCTTTTTCTCTTTTTTCTCAACCTCAACCACTGCAGCATCCACATTAGCAGCAGCAGAAGCAGGAAGGTCTGCCACATTCCTCATCCACTCAGATGGAGTGTTCTCGTTAGGTTTTCCATGCTTATCCAGCTTTCCTTCTGCAATCAACTTCTTCTTCATAGATGCCCTCGGTCCCAAACCCCATTTCTTTGGGTAAGTACACCTATCCATCACAACCCTCTTAACTTTTGCAACATATCCATGAACACATGTAGCCATAACAGAAGTAGTAATGAGAGCTATGCCTAAGGCAATTGCTTCTCCTTTAGTAGTAATCAGAACAACTTCTTCCCCAACCTCAATATCATTCTCAAACCTCAACAAGCCAAGAACCGAAAGTTTTGCTCCATGACAAATGGAGCCAACAGCAGAATCCTTCACTACAAGCCTTTTATAGCTAGTCAACAGAACTTCTAATGGCATAATCACCCTTCTCAAATAGTTCTCGTCCCTGTAATTATCATACATCCATTGTGCATCCATCACATCATGCATTGTAACCATATTATCCTTTTCCCCCATTATCCCAGACCTCACCCTTCTCAACTCCTGCATATGTCCTCCCACACCCAACAACAACCCCAAATGCACACACATGGTCCTAACATAAGTTCCTGCCTCGCATGAAATCCAGAAAACCACCAAATGCCTAGCAGCATCATACTCTAGAAGCTTACTCTCATATATGGTTCTAATCCTAAGTTGCCTTTTAACGGCAGAAATCAAAGGGGGCCGCTGAAATACAGCCCCAGTTAAACTCTCCAGTGCCCTGGCCACCTTGGCAACATCAGGCAGAGCAGAATGCAAGCGTGCAACACAAACATATTCTTTTCCGGCACCCTGCTGGGATTTAACCAGGCGAGTAGCACGGTCAATACAAATAATTAAATTACCAGTAACTTTAGGATCCAAGGTGCCGGAGTGACCAGTTTTCTCAACTCGGAGAATGCGCTTGACCCAAGCAACGACTTCATGAGACGATGGATTTGCAGGCTTGTCGAGATTGATCACACCGTAACGGATGTATTCAGCTAAGGGTCTTTTAAGTGGAGAGAAGCCTGAAGGCAGGGGAGTGTAGTGCCCAGTTCTCACATTGAGGCGGTCGTAGTTTTTCAACAAAATTGGCCATTGAGAAGTATCAGTTTTAGGGGTTCAAGAAATCTGAAGCATCATCCCCATTGGTTTTAGGTTCTGGTGCTTCGTTCTCAATTGTCTTCTTGCTTTTCTTTTTCTTCTTCTCTGAGCGAGAAAGCTCGACATCAGTCATGGTGAGAGTTTAGCTACGAGTTTAGCTACGTACTGGGGGTGACCAAAAAGGAAAAAACGAGAAGGGTTTTCGAAAAGAGAGATAGAAGAAGAAATGCGAGGGTTTATGCAAGTAAGCAGGAGGGTAGAAAGGAGTAGAAGATCATGGTGCTGGAACTGATTCTGTTGGAAGTAGGGTTTAGGGTTTTCCATCAGAAGGGTGGAGATGGAAACCTGAGGAATTGGGTAAAACTCATATTAGGCCTCATTAAGTAATTTTTATGGGTTGTTCATCAAAAAAAAAAAAAAAAAAAAATTTGTTATGGGAAGCCCAGAATTCCCTTCGTCATTCATTAAAACTATTTGTGAGTTATTTATTTAGGGTCAGTATCTTAATAATTCTTTTCAAATAAAATTATATTTTAAAAAATATAAACTACTTCGTTCTTGTGCTTCCAACCTGCACTACCACCCTCTGCAATTCCCTTGATTTCGACCCAACTACGATTGTTTATTTATTTATTTATTTAAGAACCATTCTTTTGATGATCAGGCAATCACAATTCTTAGAAACACTGAAGGAATTTTGTGAAGGCTGTGACAATTAGAAAACATAACTTTACTTCATACAGATACAGTCACAATGCATAATTTCTGCTAGTGAAGCTCAATCCATCATTCACCATTTAATAGATACAGTAGATACATTTAAATTCAACACACCATGATACAAAATGATAAATGATCAATGGTGATCTGTAGGTATACCTTTGACATGGACAAACAATGTTAGAAGAATAGGAAACTAGCTTTTAAGGTAAAATTTCAAACAGCTCAGGGTGACACAGAGGGTAGTATCCAATGGTGTTCCTATACTGTATTATAACAACCTAAACCTCTTACAAGCTGACGTCCTCTCCTTGTTCCCGTGCAATTGAAGCTGAAAGTATTGCAAGATCCCGGTTTAGCAGCGTCAATGCAGATTCACATTCTGAGATTATTCTTATCACAGAAGATGGCTCCCCAGCCACTGTTTCTGATGATCCAACAGCCACCGCTGCATGCGAGTCTCGAAGATTCTTCAGATTTCCCAAAAACTGTCAAATTGGAGGGTAAAAATGAGAACAGTTGAGTAAATTTTATCTGCAAAGTCTGGACAAACATGGAAAACAAACGCATTATTTGATAACAAGGAAATTTCTTTACTTGTTTCTAAAGAGAATTTTCTTTCATCCAATTTTTCTACGTCATTTATTAGTCGTTCATTCCTTTTCCAGCACATCATCTCTTAGTTTTTGCATCGAAGACAGAATTTCGAATTTTACTCAATCAGTTGATTCCCCTTCAATATTTCCTTCCCGAGCACTCAAAAGTCTCTTTTCAGATATCAAAGGATGCTTCAAATTAATGTTCATTACCATCTTTCTAAATTATCTCTGTCAAAACAAGCAAAAACATGCAGAACAGACTAATTTCACAGATATCTTATATTTGCCACAGTGAAAATGGAATTTACTTTTTAATCTCTCCGGTTTCCTGCGAAGTCCATCTTTCTAATGTACATGTATATACAACACACCATTCTAACCATAAGTGCATCACTAGGGAAGGTATGTATGCAATCTTTTCTTTCATTCTTTAATCACAAGGAAGGTACTGATATTCGTGGTCTGATTATATCATAAGAGGACACCCTTACCAGTACATGCATAAACCTCTTTATTCCTTTGTGCACTTTATTTTATACAGAAGTAAAACATCATGTGTCCTTTTCTATGAGAGAAATGATATTATTATACCTAGTGAGTTGTATGTATCTCCATTATCTGATTAAACATTTTTCTCTTTTCCCCCTTGACAATATGGGAGTTGGAGGATGGGAGTGAGGAATGAAAAATAAATATATTCTGATACCTTCAAAAGCATTTTATAGGCTTCCAACAATCTATTGGCAGCTGGCCCAAATCCATGCAACTGTGGAACCTCCATCATATGTGTCCAGGGACGAATTTCCTACAAAGAAAGCAACCTTTTCAATGTCAGAACTGATGAGATATTGATTTATAAAACGCTAAGTTTCATAAACATAGCTATGATAAGAATTGTTTTCTAAATCATTATTGTCACAAGGCATTTTGAGGCTGGTCACTCATGGACAAGAGATGCATCATATTGAAATTAAGCAATCTTGATCTAAACAGCAGAGCACCCCTGAAGGAAGAAATGAATTGCTTGTTTTAGAATGCTCCAAAATGAACATAACCAGCATCTAAGTGGCAAACAAAAGGGCATCAACATCCTAAGACAATGTTAGGGAATTTAGACGGATATGAATAAAATTCATATAACAAGTAGACAGCTTGGTTAAGAGTAATATTAGGGTAACTTTATAAGAAACAAGCAAATGACTGGATAAGAGACACAACCTTAGTGTAAATTGTATTAAAGGATCTTGCAGTTTCCAGAAAAGACTCCAAATGCGCACGTAGTTTTGCCTCTACCTCTGTGTAGTCCTCATCAGGGTTATATGCATGCTGAATACCAAAAGAAACCATATCATCAATTCCTAAGCTTAGCATCTTAAAAATTGCAATCTCAAAAAATGAACAGGAGATGTCCATCTGCTCAAAATTCAGCTTGTTAAAGAAGACAATTGACATGTAAAAGTAAAAGACCTTTGATGCTAAATCATTGACCATCTCTTGAATACTCAGAAGTCTGTTAGATTGATCAGAAAGCTGCTTCTCCAAATCTGATATATCTGGTCTGAAATGGAACTTTGCATAAGGCTAAAGATGGTTACCGCATCTGGGTAAGAGAATAGAAAGAAGAAATAAAAACAAATATGGTGTTTCCAAGATGTAGATCAAGCAACTGAACCAAATCCAGTCAAGGAACATATTTTAAGCAATGCTTTTACCTAATTAATGACTATGTATTCATCTTTGCCAAATCCAGTCAAGATACAGCATATTAGCATAAACACCAGGCACAAGAATGTGTAGCAAAAATCCAAGAAAAGTCATTTTCTGTGCACTTAGAAATATTGTTGATTCAGTCTTATAAGAGTCAACAAATTATCTAAGTATACTACTCTGTCTCTCTCTGAGAGATGGAGAGGGGAGTTGGAGTCCCTGGAGAGTTGACTAAAGCAGTTATATAGCTAAAGAAATTTCTGATAATCATTTACAAATTCTGAATACATATAAAAAATAATTAGACATGCTACAGCTTCTATGTCGCCTATATATTAGGCCTTTCCTGGGGTGAGGAGCCAATTCAACAAGATCGTTTCATAAAATTCAAGTAGTTGCACTAAAAGAGTAGATGCAAGGACATTGGTTTGATTTATGTAACGTAGAAATTTATCAAGATCATACACCATCTTTGCAGTACATTATTAAGTATTTGAGAAACCATGTTACTAAAAATTTTCAAAGAATGTCAGTGAAAAGTATAGATGCTATACACGGCTGTAGTAGAAATTAAGCAAGCTAGCTGAAAAGAAAATATATTACAATTCATAAAATATCTATGTTAAAACCAGACAAATCTAAGTTTCTAGCTAGCAGAGTATTATATCCTTGTACCCCAGCAGATCAAAACCAGAAAAGACTGAAACAAAGTTGAAGCAGAGAGTGGAGACTTTCCTTACAGTGGATATATAGATTGAATCTGAACATCTGCAGGGAACAATTTGCACTCTTCAGAGAAAATCTGAGCTTGTCTCTCAGCAATGGAATCTATCAGTTGTATGTCCTTTGTCACCTGCTCATCAATGCTGAGAGAAAAGTAAAACAAATGAAAGTCAAATGAACCTGCCAAAGGAAAAAACTAAAACAATTTGATTCCTGAAAAGTAAGCATTTCATTATTTGTAGAGTTTTATGCGTCATTAGTAATCTCAACCTCCATTCAGGATTATCAGCATATATGCTTGCCTCAACAAGATCTACAATTAGACGAAGCATTTCTGTACGATCTTCATAACTACCTCGTCCCTGCAAGGGAAATGCTTGAATTCAGCAGATTTCCTACCGTACCAGTGACAAGAATCAGCAAGCATTTTATAGTGCTAAGAAAAGAAAAGCACCAGAGATCAAACCTCAGATCCACATCTTGCCATACAACCTCAAACATTCATAACTTTTCAAGAAAAATGACTGAATATTTTACAGGATAGGAGCTCATTATACAGTTGCAAACCAAATTACGAGTGTGTTCCGTATAAAAGTTAAGTTGCTGTGTCAATTGGAAAAAGAAGGGCCACTAATTAAAAGAGGTCTCTCACAAATAAGGCCAATTTAAAGCCTAGTCATCATTAATTTGAGAGCTAGGACATGCCCGCTAGACTTTTTAACCCAGTACAATTCTTGATGTAAAAAAAGATTCCACATTAATTGAACCCTATAAGGTCTTAATTGGGAATTTAGTCAAGCAAATAAGAAGCTCTATTTCTAAGTAAATGGCAAGAAAATGCATACTGAAGATATGGAAACCTAAAATTTTGCAACTCTACAAAAACCAATGCTCAAAACAATGTTTACCTAATCAATATTCACCAGTTCCTAATATAAGTTAGATAAATATCAATGAGAAGAAAGCATTTCCATGCATTCTATGATGAATTGATATAAAAACTAGAGATTAACAGCACCAGAAAAAACCATATTAATCAAAACAGTGTTTAGTTGTGTTAGAATATCAATATCCACCAGTTACTAATATAAGTTAGATAAATCACTTTTGGAAAACGTTGCCATGCATTCTAAGATGAATTGACATAGAAGAAGAGATAAATGGCACCAGAAGACAACAATCAAATAAAAATGTAACAATCAAACTCACTTGAATAGCTTCTGTATCAATAGTAGTAGTAATACCCAGAAATTTAGCGATCTCAGCTAAATCTGCAGAAAATGGAAAAAGTAATGATTACCTGAACTAGACAAAAACATAATCCCAAGAAAATTATAGCTTGGTTTCTCATTTTAAGAAAATAACCAGGCAAAAAAAAAAAAAAAAAAAAAAAGCTGAGAGAAGGAAAAAAAAAAAAAAAAAAACACCCCAAGCATCCTGGATGAATATTTCGAGGTCCATTAGGCTGAACTGACTCCGAGCATTCAGGTAATTAGCATAGCAGTAAAGGACTACAATACTAGGCAGTTCACAAGTATACTGAATACATAAAGCCGAGGAAAAACTTCAGTAGCCATTTGTAAAAAGCCTAAATATGAATTATCCTAGTTGCCAATAGCATTAATTTTCCGAAATTATTTTCATTAAGATTATAATTTAATGTTTTGAAATTCAAAGAAACATCCAGGAAGAAAAGTTTTTAATGAAAAACCAAACAACACGTACATTGAATGCGAGAAGTCTCTTCATCGCGATCCATAGCATCCCCTTGTAGATTTTGCTGTGAAAATGGAGATTTATCACCCAATAATCTCCAAATTTGAAAACCCACCAATATTTCCAGGAAAACAGAAAATTAGGAAGACAAGTCTTTGAAAAAATGCAATTAAAAGAAGAAAAAAAAAAAAAAAGGGAGAGAGAGAGTAGTAAAGCAGTTACTCACTTAAAGAATAGCCATTCAAGGAGGGCGTAACGTTCCATGCCGGCGAAGAGGAGAGACTGAGCAGGAGCATTCGCTCTTGGGTAATCCAATGTTGCTAATTTCTTCTGTATCTCTTCCATTTGCTTTGATGCCATTCTTAAGGCTTCAAATCAAAATTTGGGATCTCAAATTACCGGCAAACAACTCCGAAATTGAATTTAATTTTGAACAGTTTGCTGCGACTCTCTGCAGAGTGAGAATCTGGGTTATTCACATTTGTTTGTTTGAAAATTTTATTATACGATCTTTGCCATTTACAGATTGAAATTTACTTCAACTTTACTTTTCTGCCCCTTCTAATCTTAGAATTTTGCAACTTTGCTTATGAGATAATCTAATTATCTAAGATATCTTAGAAAAATAATGTCTTAAAATTTAAATTAAATTCATAAATAATATCTGATTATTTATAAAAATTTTATAAAACTAATTATTACATTTAAATTTCTTTAACTCAACTGTTATTTTCAAAATATATATATATATAAACGTATTTTTTTCTTTTTACATATTCAAAAAATATATACACATTATCAAAGCTTGTTTTTAGACATAAAAAACATAAATATTTAAAATTTTTCTCATCTGACTTCAAGAATTGATTTAACAAAATTTTGGATGAAATTGAGAACTATTTTGGGCTATTTGCTCTCAAAATAATAATAATAACAAAAAATTCACTTAAAGTGAATCAATTTTTTCTTTTTGAATGCGTCCTCGGACATTCAGTTCAGAGAATGCTCTTGATTTCGAACGTATGTGAGAAGTCGTTGGTTAAGCGCTGCTTTCCATGAGCGCCAAGAAACTGTATAATTTAGGCCTTAGGAGCCAAAACTCTGCCTACGCTTCTCTCTCAAAACTGTTACATTCTGCTAAAGATCCTACACAACTCCGTCAAATCCATGGCCGGATTATCGTTTTAGGCCTGCAACAATCTGTATACTTTTCGGGTAAACTAGTATCCAAATACTCCCACTTCAGACACCCACTTACTGCATTGACCATTTTTTGCCAGAAATCGCCCACTGATAATGTTTATCTGTGGAACACCATAGTTAGAGCAATGACACATAATGGGTTGTTCTCTCGAGCTTTGGAATTTTACAAGCAAATGAGAGAATTGAATATTAAACCCGATAACTATACCTTCCCTTCGGTTATCAATTCTTGCGCAAGCTTATTAGACAAAGAGATGGGAAACACGATTTATAATGATGTTTTGGATATGGGTTTTGAATCAGATTTGTATATTTGTAATGCTCTGATTGATATGTATTCGAGAATGAGTGAACTGGATAAAGCGCGAAACTTGTTTGATGGAATGCCTAAAAGAGATGTGGTTTCTTGGAATAGTTTAATATCGGGATACAGTTCAAATGGATATTTTGACGAGGCATTGGAAGTATTTTTTCAGTTGAGATTGGAGAGTGTTGTACCGGATATTTATACAGTGTCGAGTGTTTTGCCGGCATGTGGTGGTCTGTTGCTGGTTGAGGAGGGTGAAATAGTTCATGGGTTTACAGAGAAGATTGGGATCAAGAAGGATGTAATTGTGAGTAATGGGTTGCTGTCGATGTATTTTAAGTTTGATAGCTTGGTGGACTGTAAACAAATTTTCGAAGAGATGGAAGTTAGAGACACTGTCACTTGGAACACTATGATTTGTGGGTATACTAATTCACGTTTGTTCAGGGAGTCAATCAGATTGTTTTTGCAAATGCTGCCGGATTTTGAACCTGATCTGTTAACAATTACCTCTGTATTGCGTGCTTGTGGTGAGGTCGGAGACTTACATTTTGGAAGATACATTCATGACTACTTGGTAAAATGTGAGTATACTTGTGATATTACATCTCATAATATCATTATCAATATGTATGCGAATTGTGGTGATTTAATGTCTTCAAGAGTAGTTTTTGACAGCATGAATAGCAGAGATTTAGTGTCTTGGAACTCAATGATTAATGGTTATGTAGAACAGGGATTTCACAAGGAGGCAATAACACTTTTTAGAACCATGAAGATGGATTTTGAACCTGATTCTGTCACTTATCTAATGCTTCTAGCTTTGGGTCAACAGTTTGCAGACCTACATTTTTTAAGGCAACTGCACTGTGATATAATAAAGCATGGATTTGATTCCACCATAGTTGTGGGGAACACACTTGTGGATGTGTATGCCAAATGTGGAAAAATGGAGGATTCCATGAGACAATTCAAGAACATGGAAGTGCGAGATACTGTAACTTGGAACGCTATCATATCTGCATGTGGTCATTTTGAAGACTGCAATTTAGGTTTGAGAATGATCAGTTGTATGAGAAATGAAGGGATGTCTTTGGAAGTTGCAACCATTTTAAGTTCCTTACCTTTGTGTTCCTATCTTGGTGCAAAACGGCAAGGAAAAGAGATTCATTGCTGTATATTCAGGTTAGGATTTGAATCTAGTTTGCCAGTAGGGAATGCACTTATTGAGATGTACTCTAAAAGTGGGAGTTTGAGGAACTCTGTGAGAGTTTTCAAGTTCATGAAAACTAAAGATGTCATATCATGGACTGCATTGATATCTGCCTATGGAATGTATGGTGATGGAAAAGAAGCTCTAAGAGCTTTCATGGAGATGAAGGAAACTGGTATAGTTCCGGATCACATTGTGTTCATTTCAGTGTTATTTGCTTGCAGCCATTCTGGTTTGGTGCAAGAAGGGCGAGATTGCTTTAACCAAATGAAGAAAAACTACAACATCGAGCCTGGGCTTGAGCACTATTCCTGCATGGTTGATCTTCTATCGCGCTCTGGATTGTTAGCTGAAGCAGAGGAGTTCATCCTTTCCATGCCATTGCAGCCCGACGCAAGCATATGGGGAGCATTACTAAGTGCTTGTCGAACTAGAGGAGATGTTGAGATGGCAGAGCGAGCATTAAGAAACTTGCTTGAACTTAATTCCGATGATCCAGGATATCATGTTTTAGCATCAAATGTCTATGCTTCATTAGGGAAATGGGATCAAGTTAGAATGATAAGGAAATCCTTGAGAGATAGAGGACTGAAAAAGGACCGTGGATGTACTTGGTTGGAGATACAAAATAAGGTTTTTGTATTTGGTACTGGTGAGAAGTTCTTTGAACAGTACAAAGAAGTTTATGAGTTATTAGGAACTATTTCTGAACTAATGGCTAAAGAAGGTTATGTTGCTGATTTGAGATTTGCTTTACATGATGTTGAGGAAGATGAGAAATTAGACATGCTTTGTGGGCACAGTGAAAGGCTTGCCATAGCATTTGGTTTATTGAACACAAAACCAGGATCTCCTCTTCAGATAATGAAGAATCTACGTGTCTGTGGAGATTGCCATACTGTAACCAAATTCATATCAAAGATTGTGAAGCGAGAGATTTTGGTAAGAGATGCCAACAGATTTCATTTATTCAAAGATGGTATCTGTAGCTGTGGAGATTATTGGTAGTTTCATCTTTATCAACATTCAAGAGAAAGAAATTTATGCTGCTGATTCAAATGAAGTTACTGCTAAGTAATAGTTTAATACAAGTTCACTTATTTCAGAAAGGGCACAGCAACTTTGGAAAAGCTCTGTTATGGTCCAGCCGCAGCAAAATGCTTCTCACGCATAAGTTGGAATTTGGTGACCATTTTGTCTCGAGGAGGCCAGCATTCTTTGATCACTGGAGCATTTGAGAAATTGTGAATCCAAGCAGTCAAGAGTGGGAACCTCTCTGCATCCACCAATTTCAAGCTGATTATCTCGTCTAGAATGCTAAGTAAGTTTGCCATCCAACCAAATGCAATATCCAGGTACCCAATCATCTCTCCATGGAAGAATTTCTTATCTTTAAGCTGCTCCTCGATGAATTTTAGATCCTCATGTGCTGGAATAATTGCTTGCTCTTGCTCTTCCTTTTGTGCAACGAACACATTCCATATAGATTTGAGAACCTGCAAAGTATATATGCATATGGAAGCGGCAGAGCTTCTACACTAAACTATTAAGGAATGCAAAGGAGATTTTCATACCCTATCATCTCCAAATTTTGCCCAGAAACGTGCCATGGCTTTCTGATAAGGATCCTGAGGTAATAGAGGGTTTTCCTTCCATATCTCATCGATGTATTCAAGAATCACAAGTGACTCACAGACTGGCTTACCATTGTGCACAAGCACTGGCACCTTTTTATGAATAGGATTGTAGTGGAGGAGTGAAGGGCTCTTGTTGGTTAGATCCTCAAATACGGTCTCAAACTCTATTCCCTTTATCTTCAGTCCCCAGACGATCCTTAAAGCAAATGGACTTGACCATGTCCTGAAAAGCTTCAGTTCTTCTTCTGCCATAATGTTTTGGTAAGCCTTTGTCACAGAGCTCTAATTTATACAAAAATATATATGTATATATCTGAATAAAATGATCATGTATTAAATACAGGGTTTCAGACACTCGTAACTCGGCCAAAACTCGGGCTGATACAATAAAACTCGGTTTAAAATCAACCGAGTCACAGTACAAACAAAAGTTAATTAATCTCCAAATTTTGGTTTAAAGACAAAAAGCTGCACAAAACTAAAGATTCTTCCAAAAAAAAAAAAAAAAATTTGTTTCTGAAAGTACAAATCCTATTATTCTGGTACTCAATTATGAATTCACAACTAGAACAGTAAAAACACAGAACAAAAAATGGGAAAAAAAGAAAAAAAAAAAGGAGAGAGAAAATTCACGGGAATATAAACTTAGATGAAAATTATAAATTGGGATACGAAGAAGCATAGAATACTATAAAAAATCAAAGGAGAAGAAGTAGAAAAACCAATTTCGAACAAACCTGCCATCACAGCACCAGCACTTTTCTCTTCTGCAACAGAGGAGAAGGAGAAGAGAACAAAAGAGGAAGAATAAGAATGTGTGGCGGTGGAAAACGGAGAAAACGAGGAATGTAAAAAAAAAAAAATAATAATAATAATAATTAATTGTTAATCTGAAATCCACCAATCAAATTATGAATTCTTATGTTTATGCCGCGAAATATGCGATCTGCTGCATTGCAGGCCTTGGATACTCTTAGTCCTAGTGTAAAGTGTTAAAAGTTGCTTTTGTACTTTTATGTTAGATTTTGAAGGAGATTAAAGTAAAACGTTTCTTATTTAAATTTAATTTTTTTTTGTAATGGTTTCTTGATTATTATATGTATCAAGCCAAAAAAAAAAAAAAAAAAAAAAATAATTTTTGACGCAGTCCCACAACTTTTTGGACAAATATTTTTTTTTGGTTTGTTTATAAGAAGAGAGAATTGGAAGAAGAAGGGGTGGGGGTTGTTAAATGGAAGAATAGAAAAGAAAGGAACATTTTCTGAAATGAGTCCACCAAAAAGGCTCTTTTCTCCCAAAATTCTCAACCACTCATTTTGTCATATTCCAATCCAGCACAAAGTTTTTACTTTTCTCTCCTTCCTTTTCGTATATTATTCTTTTCGTGGCTTACATTTATCCGCATGTATATGCATATATATATATATATATATATATATATGCTTTTGAGGCTACCGATAGAAAGCATCATTACTTACACAACTTTTTTTTTTTTTTTAATTAATTTTAATTTTTCTTGTAGGAGGTAAGGTAAATCTGACAACTTCACTTAATTAAATCAATTCAATTGAACCTTGATTTTTCCTTACTCAACTTTGTCCATGCTGATAAGTACATATATCTCTTGTGCTCTAGATGCCATCCCATTAAATATATTATACATCACAAAATGTGTTTCATTTTTATAAATTAATTCATATCACTATCAAATTACATTTCATGATTTTCCTTTTTTTTTCCTTTTTTTGGATGAAATAAAGTATATATATATATATATATATATATATATATAGGAGTGTAAGAAAAGAGATTAAAGATACTGATCGAATTGCATATATATTAGTATTCTTACTTGGTAGAAAAGCTATGCCCTGGACCTTCAGTCATCATTATTAGATAGGGACCCTCGCCTCTTGGAATGTAAAGCTAAAAAAATGTGTAATATACGTACACACAAATATATATATATATATATATATATATATACATATTTATGAAATATGATGGATATCTAAACTATAATTGAATCACATATTAATTATATATATATATATATATATATATAGTGATATGAATATCTGATCAATAGGTCATCCTAGGTAAGATATGAACAGAAATGGCTTCCATTTCCGGCGGTGCATTCACAACCCAAATTCTAGCCGGATTGTTAGCCACATCCACTATTGTTATTCTCGTTGTACCACAAACTGCACAAACTCTTCCTCTTCCCGCAGCTATTTGAGTAGCACCTTTAAGATTCTCCGGCGACTTAATCACCTCTTCCCACCGATCACAATCAGGATCATACTTACTCAGTGCACCATTTTCCTCATCCACTACATACATAACTTGTCGTTCATAATCCATCGCTACCGGCCCTTGCCATCCGGCCAACATTCCCGGTGGCATTTCCTCCCATTGATTCGTCACCGTATTGTACACTGCTCCATCTTTAACTGCATGACCCTTTATATTTACCATGCAAAGTTTCCCATTATATTCAACCCCTTCGTTTGCTTCTCTACTAAACCTTCCATCTTTATACGTCGCTATCTTCTCCCATTTCCACTCCTCGTTATTAATATTACCATTAATGTTCCATTTCTCCACGCCACGTGCCACGTCTCTTTGGAAATAAGAACCGACCCCACTCGCCACGTAGACGACTGATGAATTCTTATTATTATTTTTAGTAGTAGTACCGGCGGCGGTGATGCACCACCGACGTGGGGTGTTAAGGGGAGGGCCAAAGAACCAATTTTTTGTAAGTGAGTCGAAGACTAAAGGGCGGCAGAGTGCGGGGAGGAAGTTATGAGTAGTGGCGGCTATGAGTAGTAGGAATCTGCCGGAGACGGTGAGAGATTGAATTGGGAATGTTCTTGAAATGAAGGAGGGATGACGGTAGAGGATGTGCGGATTTGAGGGAGGAGGAAAAGGAGTTGGGAAGGAATTCCATTTTGATGAAATTGGATCGAAGGTGAAGAGTTGAATATTATTGTTTGAACGAACACTGTTGGATGGGGAGAGGAGAGCGTATAGAGAGAAGAATTGTGGGAAATCGGGTGAGTAAATGAAACGACGCCATGAATGGCAGACTGAATAAAGAAGGAAGGGATTAAGAGATGAAAGACAAAGATGGGAAAGATGGTTTGGTAGTCCCGGAATTAGTACAAATTCAGAGCAGGGCTCTCCCCCCGGCAGCTGCCTGTCGTCGCCACTATCATCATCTTGCTTTCTTCGGTACTTCGCGGAGCTATCCATTGGAGCAGCAGTATTGAAATGAGAGGCAGCTCTTATAAAGAATTTGTCACGTAAGGGCTAGTGTCATTATTGTATTAGAAAGATATTCTAAATTAATTATAAGTAATTAAACTCGTTATCATAGCTCTACCAAAGTGATAAGAGGACTATTACTCCTCTTACACGCAGAGATAGAATGATCTATTAGACTAAACACTTTCATTTAATCGCGTTCGATCCCTGAATCTTCAATATGAAAGTGTAGAGCTAATTCCACTTGGACAACCACCTGATTCCGATAATAACTATTTAAACTTATATTTATATTTTATTAAATATATTTACATATTTATGATATAGAATATTGTAGTATCACAGTAGAAATGATTTTTAACAATTGGTTGTATGCTAGGCTTTCTATTCTTATGGAATGAAATTCAAGATTCAACCACTCACATTATAAAAAATTAAAATTTCTTTTTATTAAAAAAAAAAAAAAAAAAAAATGGGAAGAAGAAAGGAAAAGGAAGCTAAGCAAGTAGAACCTAACCACTACTTTACCTTTTCTTTCCTTTTTGAAGGTAAATATATAAAACCGGACCACACACGACTACTACTACTTTACATCAATATATATATATATATATATATATATATATATATGTAGTATGAAATAAGATTCTTGCAATTACATATACAAAAACATAAGAACAAACAATTACTAACTAACAAAAGAACACTAAATTAAGGAGTACGTACATCATATTCCGGAAAATGTCAAGGGCTTACTTCTGCAAAACCTATATATATGATTCAGTGCAGTAGGTAGCAAGAAAAGTCTCTTGGCTAATTATACACATATATACATATATATATATATACTTATATACATATATATATATATACATATATATATATATATAATATATATATATATATATATAATATATTTTTACATATATATATATATATATACATATATATATATATATATATATTATTCAAAAAGGAGTAGTGGGACTGAAGCAATACGAGATTTCTTGCCAATTTTTTTACAGGCCCTTGAATATCCTGCATGCCCTTTCTTTTTCCTAAAGTATAAGTAACTTGTACATATATATATATATATTATATTTAGGACATTATTACCTGTTCTCCTTTTGTTTGCCATTAAAATATCACACAACATTATATATAATATTAGTCCGTGATTATGACCTTTAACCAAAACACACGTCTGTTCTGTTTTCCAGAAAAAAAAATAAAAGAAAAGAAAGAAAAAGAACATATCATCATATCTGTTTGAATATATATATATATATATATATATATATTATATATTATATCTATCATCATCAAATTCTGGTAATAATTATAAATTCCGTCAAGAAGGGGACATTAATTAAATGAAAAATTACATATCTAATTAAAGCATCATATACACAGTATACTGTCTTAACATTCTCTCTTACTGAAAAAAAACTAAAAAAAATGCACTTATCTATCTATATATATATAAATATATAAATAAAAACAAAATCAATCCATGTATTCAAGAAGATGAATATATATATGTATAAATTTAAGCAGCTAGCAATCATAGTGTGCAAGGTAATTAAGTAAAATATACAGAATAATTTGTACTTACTTTTTTTCTTTTTGTTTCTGAGAAAAAAAAAAAAAAAAAAAAAAAAAAAAAAAAATATATGTCATCCATCAAGATGAAACGGATAAGTTTAACGGCATCTCAATTTCTTTGGAGGAAGTAACAGATGAATTTTGTCCGTCCGGCCGCGGGTTTCTACCGCCGTGTCCTAATTGATCCATGACGACAACGCCACCGAAATGAACACGTTTTCCGTCGGCATCACCATCACCATTTCCATATCTATTAGAATGATCATTATTGACTGCGGATGATGATTCATGATTTTTTGCATTCTTGTTATTATTATTATTGTGTGACGACGCGGCCGTACTCCGTGCATGGGATGATGAAGTTGTTCGCCTAGAAATCTGGTGGTCATAAAGACGACGGTTCCGAACGCAAGCTTTGATGCATGTGTACGTATAAGTTAGAACCCAAAATATCCACGGAGATCCTATGAGGAGGAAAGAAGCAACCGGAAACCATGGCTTTGAAACCGACGGTCTGAAGACGTAAATAAAAAGAAGGATTCCACCGGCTCCGACGAAGATGCATAACAGGGAAGAGATTAAAGGAACCCTACAATCTCCTTCCCTTGGCTCCTCCATTTATAAATCAATAAATAAATTAATTAAGTATATATATATATATATAATGGTGCGCTCTAGCTCTACCTGTTCTTCCTTAATTATTACCTATCTACGTACACATGCACAATATATATATATATTTGATGTTTTTTTCTTCTGATGATGATGAACCTTCTATGTTTAATTTTCCGGCCACCCCCAAAGAATTTCTTCTTTCTTTTTTCCCTCTTTAATCTTTTTTTTTTTTTGTTTTTTTTGCTAGCTGAAAAATTTGGAAGAATCAAGAACCTGCTAGGATGTATATTTTGTCCCAGATCTATAGGGTTCAGTTGCAAGAAATTGGCAAAACATGGTGAAGAGCGTTCCAAGCGGATGTCCTGAAATTTTCTCTCTTTTGTGTGAGGATATATATAAATTGTTAAAAACGATAATACTAAAATTGGTTTAGTTGTTGATTATTTAATTATTTTATTAACTAATAAGTTGTTGACAAAATTAGTGGATACATTTTTTTATTTTTCTTAAAGTAAAAACTATATATTATATATATAATTTTTTTTTTTTAAAGAGAAAGGTTTTAAAGAAGAATCAAATTGAGATTGACAAGTTTTAATAATAAATGATTGAATTGAGATGTTTTTAAAAGTTTAAGGACTTGATTGATATTTTTTTAATAATATCAGGGACTGATTTGCATTTGCGATATTAAAAGTTGAAGGACTTGATTGATATTTTTTTAATAATATCAGGGACTGATTTGCATTTGCGATATTATAGTATAGAAAACATAGCCTGGTTATTTCGTAGCAGTAATCGAACCTTCAAGAACATAGGGAAATCGAAATAGGAAGTTTGTAATTGTAAAACCCAGTAGTGCAGTGGAAATCAGAAGATGGGAATTATAGTTAAAATTCGTCGTGAAAACGTTGTTCCGATCGTATGGGCCTTGATTTTTATCGTATCGTCCTTTGAGGTGTATGCTAAATCTCGTCATCCGATCTCGGTAAGATTTTGTTTCTTCTTTTTGTCTAATTCGATTTTTTTTAGTCTACTCGATTTTTATGCACGCTTTGGGTTTTGGTTGAATAGGAGAACGAAATTCGTTTGAAGAAAACCCAGTGCTATGAAGATATAGAGAGGTAATTTTAGTTCAAAGATGCATCCCTTTTTTCTCATATCTACATTTTCAGCTTGCAGAAATCATGCAAGTATGCATAAATTTCTCTGTGGGAATGTCTAATTGTTCTTGGGCGTTAAATTTGATGCATAGTGGGCTCTGGGGTCAGCAATGTCGGTTTTCAGCTGTAGCTAGGGAAAATTGCGCCCTGAGATGCCTTTCTCCAGTCTGTTATGGGCTCATATACGAAGGTGATCCTGTAAGAACAATACTCTGTGATAACTGAAGTTATTTTCAGTTGTAAAATTAGATGAGTACTAATTTTTGTGATAGTCATGATTAGTTTTGCACGACATTGTCTGAGTTCTGATTTCTGGTGTTCCTAAATTAGATGGAAGAAGGAGAGAGGGATTATATCAGGAGTCAAGAATACAAGTATTGTATGCACAAGTAAGAATTATCTACTACTCTCTCGTTATATTAAATTTCCCTATCTTCTTAATTTATAATTTCTTGGTAACTATTTTCTCTTGTTAACCACTCTCATCTCATTTGTGCCCCTTTTTCTTTCTTTTTGTGGACTAAAACTAATTGATATGCAAGTTACTTTGAACGGATTGTTGTGTTGACACATGCTCAAAATTGGTGCATGCATAGTGAGAAATCTAACACTCTGAGATTGGATAGGAACATCGAAATTTTAAATACAGGAAGCCTCTTTTCTCAAATGCTTCTTCAGTGAAAGACTTGATAAATGTTAAAGCTGGAATTCATTTGGCCCTCAGAAGGAATGCTCCTAGGTTATTCTTTATCGCACCTGGCATATTCTACTAACGAAATCTTCAATCAATAACCAGAGAAATATTTTCACCAAAACTAATGGGCGATATTCTTCATGTCTTATTTTCTTGATGAGAAAGACATATGGGGATTGTTTTTCACTATTTCACGGTCTGTAACAAAAATGATTAGGGTCAAGAAGGCACAAAGATTGATAAAAAAGAAAAATAAAAAATTGAAATGTGGTATACTAAATCTAAGAGGTGTATTAATTTACTTACGACCTGTTAAAGTTTTCCAAGTGAGAGGGGAGGGGGTTGTAAGATTGGAGGGATAGCAGCATAGCATGATACTTTTTATTTAACTTGGTTTGCTTATTTGTTGGCAACCTTAGAGTTCTTGTATCTTGTTTGCAATTTAAAAATATTTTGATCTACTTGTTCATGCATTGGATAGATTAGGACTTTGGGCAGTTGAACTTTAACCCATTGTAAGTATGCTTGACTAAAGAATGGGGCCTTTTGGTAGTTATGCAGATTGTGCCTGTCTTTTGTAACAAATGGAAAATAGATATGGAGAGAGAATGCTTTTTCTAATAGTGCTTTATCTACACTTAAAATGTGTTGGTTCATTAGATAGAATTACTAAGTCATGGTGTCTCACGTACATGATTCTCCTTTTCATCTAAATGGTTTCTACAACTAAATTGAATAAGGATCTAGTAGCACAATAGTCATCATCAGGACATGTGCCATCTTGATGCACTATCCCCTTTTCAACCATTAGTAAACGTACTACTTTATGTTTGCTAGTTGACTTCACACTTCCTGCTGCTTTGCCTGGAAATCCTCACAACTAAAATAGCTCATTTAGAATGCACCCAAGGCCAATATTTTTTATAGCTATGTGAGTCCAAATCATTCTTAAGCAGACAAAGATGAGAATGATACTGCATTTTCGGAAGCTACTGATTGCTTTAGAATGCAGGTGGGAAGTTTGAATGTCTAGGACGTCTGATGGGGAGATTATATCAATAGTGTTTGTTTATTTGATTGCAGGTTTGTATCTTTTAATTGAATTGTATAGAAATAATGTACTTTTCTGATCTTTAATAGATTATCACACCTGTTGGACTGGAGAAATCATATTCTTTCCCATATTTTCGTTTGAATCCCTATATGCACCATATTATATGTTAATTTGGAGAGGGGGAAAAAAGGCAGGCTAATTTGTCAACCTTGTCAAAGAGTAGTTACATGATTGACCATGCCGATATAGGACAGGTTTATACTTACTGATGTGAGCATGCATTACATCCTAACATTAGTTATTTTTCTGCGTTGTTGGGAATTCTTTTTCTCTGTCGCTTAGAAGTTCACTTGCATTCACTTCTCTGCTGATACTGATCATGAAGTAAGCTAGTGCATTGTTAGTCTCATATGTTTTTATTGACTCTCTTGTTTGTTTTGTATTTCTATTGGCAGAGAATCTTTGGGAGAGAGCCTGGAGGGTATTAGAGGTTCTTTTGATCTGTAGGGGGGAAAAAAAATGCATAGTTACTTGAAACTTTCCTTGCAATGGGACATTTGCCACACACCTGTACATGGAAGGGATTGAAATAAAAAATTCTGAATTAAATGTGGTACAAATTTGTTGTTGCAGTTGAGTATCTTTGGTCTGGGACTCTTGGGGACCAAATTCCTACCTTTCCCTTGTGTATCATCTGATGAAAGAAAAAGATTGATATAAACCCAACAAATTTCTGTGGCCATTCTTTCTCTTGCTCTCCAAATTTATTTCGGGAAGTCTAAAGGTTAATATACTCTGTTTCAAACAAAGAAAAAAGGATGTAATAAAGAGTAATGCCCCTTCCTCAGCACTCTGCTAGTGTTTTTGAGTTGACTCAGAAGTTTTTTTGGTTAACACTAAATTTTTCATTTAGTGAAAATGTGATAGGCTAACTTAAGAATAAAAAGTGATATTATGTAATATATATTTTTAAATATTAACTGAAAACAAATTTTGAAGATTGAAATTTTAATTAAAAGGTATAATAGTGATTTTGCTTTATAATTTTACAAATTTCTTAATTTCGTGTACGAGGTAATAATTTAAAGTGACGGAGTATCATTTGTTTCCGGTGTCCCTGAACTTTGTCGTTATTATGGAGTTTTCCCCTATTGTTATAGAAATTAGAGGGGTGACCCCTTTATGAATCTCCTCTATGCTGTGAGCCCCAATTTCAATTCGAGGAGTATGTCTCCAGTTCAGGTTTTAAAACAAAAACTGCGCAAATACAGTTCAAAAAGACACCTCAATTCTTGGAGAAAGGAACCCGAAGGATATGGCAACGGCTTCATCATCCGTAACCAGAAGCTCCTCCAGTTCAGCTGCCCCGAAATCTCAGAATGATCTCCTTAAGAAAGTATGTCCCCGAAATTGATTTTATTCTTTTTTTTAATTTTCTCGGGTTTCTTTTATTTATTCTTTTTTTTTTTTTGGGTTCCGGTAATAACAGATAAGGAGTCATGAGATTGCCTTAGCTGAGCTTGGTTCTCTTTCTTCTTCAAAGGTTTGTTTTTCTTATTCAAATTCCACAATAGATTCTATTTTTATCTTTTTTATTTACATTGTTAAAACTGTGCTTGAAATCAGTAATGGATTAGAGTTTAGGTGTGCAGATGG
The DNA here is from genome assembly GCA_025388415.1 of Cynanchum wilfordii. NCBI lineage: Eukaryota > Viridiplantae > Streptophyta > Magnoliopsida > Gentianales > Apocynaceae > Cynanchum > Cynanchum wilfordii. The sequence continues at coordinate 842,676 of JAHSUH010004827.1, read as the reverse complement.
TTTTAAACTGTTTGATTATTATTATTTTTCCTACCGGAAAAGCAATTAGGTCGAGGACAAAAGGAGAAAAAAAAAAAATATTAATATTAGTTTACATTTATTTCCTTTTTGCTGCTGAATATCTATCTGCTTTTGTGTATACTGTTTGATTTTGTTGTTGTCATTATTCTAGATGTAGTTTTACAGGCTCCAATTGAGATGTAGTAAAGTAAAACTGAGTTGTAATTTTGTTGATTTTAAGCTTCGAACCCTTCGAGTTTGGCACCTTATTTAAGGTCACCAATATCGTGGTCATGTATGGAACCAAACATAATTTCCTTTCCAACCTTTTGTGCAACAAAAAAAAAAAAAAAAAGAGTTTAATCTGTAGTCCAATGTGATTATCAACATTTGTTCCTAATTGCATAGAATGTTGGCTCCAACATATATGAAGTTTCTGTTGTTTGTGCTTGGGATATGCAAGAAGTTGTTTGATAGATAAAAAACTGAGTTGAGTCTTAGGAATGATCATGTAAATGTTATAGTTAGTTTGTTTATGCTTGGTTATTCTTCTTCTGAAAATGCCAAGATGTTGCAGACAGTTAATTGTTTCACTTTCAGAGATGGTAGGAAGCCTTTGACAACAATAGGACTATCGAGCTTTCAAAATCTAGCTTTAATATGTATTGTAACTAGACCTTTTATACCCCTCTTATGTCATCTTATAGGAGGAGTTCATTCTTGTCATTGTGTGTTTAGAATTGGGAAACTAGAAAAGGCAGTATGAAAATGTTGTCAATTACGAAATCTACTGCTTCTCTCAGCCTAAACTCGCAGGAAAGTTAAGCTTAAATTCCTGGCAATTTGAACTCGAAAAAGGTAGTCCTTGCACACTTTCTCTCTACATGTAGTAAAATGTTTTGTATGCTGGGTAGAGTGCCACAATAACATAATAGAGGAAATTTTTGCCTTCAAAATTTGCTTGTGGAACCTCAAGTCTCATTGATGTGTTTTCAATTTGGCAAAATTTAATGCATTTTCTCCATTATGCCGGTATTATATATAGTTTTAAAATAGTGGACTGGTGATTGATTGTTCAGGGTGTCTATGAGAAAAATGGGAATATATTCTTCCGAACAACTGTCCAGAAAGGGACAGCATCTGAACAGAGTAAGCTATTTCTGCACTGATTGCCATTGCTGCTTCCTTCCTTTCCATGCTCATAAAGTTGTGCTTAACAATCTTCATCATTAATTGGACAGAAGAGTTGGATCGTGCCAAAGTTGAGCTAAAGAGGCTCACTGGATCTTGAAGTTCTACTTCATAATATAGATGACACTTTTTTGTGTTTGTTGAATTGAGATAAAATGTATTTTAATTTTTTGTTGATCTCCCGAATCTCTATATTTTGGTACGTGATTTTTGGCTGTGCTTAGATTATAAACATTTGATTCTTTTCTTCTTCCTAGTAGAGCAAAAACTAGCAAAATCAGGAGTGAACACTTTTCACAAACCAAAACAAGAATTGGAGAAAGAAAGAGAAGAGTGATCATATAATATGTACCAAACATAGAAGTTGTAGTATATGAGATATCATATCCAATATCTGTAAATCCAGTTCCAAAGGGCAAAGTTGCAGAATAGAAGCTCATCACTTTCTAGCTAGTTCTGATGTTTCACTAGTGGTAATAGCCAGTAAACAGCCTAAAACCATGTTATTTACATAGTAGATATATCTGTTTGTGTGTGTGAATAGTAGATCTATTTATTCTCGGTTGCATTCTGGAAGAGAACAATTGCAAGAGTGACAAGAGACGCATAAACTGAACTGGGAACTTTCTGAATCACTTTTCCAACACCAGGAACACCTTCTGTTGATTTCTTTGTCAGTAAAGCTACTGTTGGTGCCACTGCCAAAGTGATGATCAATCCCTGACTCACAATGATGAATGTATCTTTTGTTAGCTGGTGAATAAACTTCCTAAATTCTTCACGGTCCAGCTCTCCATCCAGGTTGATATCACATTCCTGCAAAATGGGATTAAGATTTGACCCCAAGAACGAATAGGAAGGACATAAAATCTTCTAAGAAACATGCGAAGATATTGTAATCTAAGTAGCCCACAAAAGTTCCACCAGTTTTAGGCAAGAAAAGCTAAAACCCACCGCAGTGATTGTTTATTGGGCATTTAAAGTAACATAACATAGCTTCAGGGACTAATATAGAGCATTTTAACTCACCTGCATCAAGGTTCTAATTTGCTCTTTTGATGGGGGATCAAAATGAGGCCCAGGCAAGCGCTTATTGATGTCACTAGGAGTAAAAAGGTTCAATGTCAAAAGAACAGCACAAATAATAATTTAAAAATGCAGATAATAATCTTAAAATGTATTCTGAGTATAAGATCTTACTTGTATACAAGTAGCACAGCAATATAAAGATCTTCAAATGTCAAACTTGCGCTGCCTGCTTCATTCTTGAAACGATCAAATACCTTGTCTGTTATTTTTTGTATTTTTGCTTCTCTCCACTGCCTACCTACATGAGATGATGAAAAATTTACAGTACAATTACTCAGTATTTGTATTGGGAATTGGTTTAAAATGTTCTCGCAATAAATATATATATATATATATATATATAAAAGGAGCCTTTGTCTTGATGACATTGAGGGTTTTCACACTCATTATGAGTGTTATGTAAGAGCGATCTCTAGAACAAGAGTTGAATTTCAGATTATTTGAGTTGTGATGACTATGAAGATCACGAAAATATATATATATATTGAACAGCAGATGGAGAAACTCTAAACTTTTTGGGAAAACTCAGAAGCCTAGGAATTCCATGGGCAGCAACAACTAATATACTAACATAACAGAAATCATAACTGGAATCCATCAATTTCAATCCAAATATTACTCGAGGGTTTCAAATTTCAATACTATATATCAAGCTCTATAGCATATTGAATAAAACCCACCATGCCAAAAAAAAAAAAAAAAAAAAAGAATAAAACCCACCATGATTTTGCATTCAGTACAAAAATTCACAAAAGCGAGAACTCCCTGACCCCTTCCTCACCACAACCTAAAAGCATAAGATGCTAATAGCCATTCATGGAGGCTAAACAAAAACCCAGAACTGAAAAATTATGCAGACAGGAAGACAAACACAAAAAGAAAAGAAAAGAAAAACATAAATTAATTCAATCTCTGATTAGAAACTAGAAACATTAACTGAAGATCAAATTACCTTGAAGATTTCCGAGAATTTGTCCCATGGCTTTCAAGAAGACCAATGTTCAAGAATCCCTGCAAGTACAGTGTTCAGGTATTATTTAGTCAATATATATATATACATATAGAAAAGATAAAAGCAGAGGAAACGTATAAATAGGATCTAACTTCACGTGAGATTTCCAGCCGTTGAAGCTATGGCAATCCGCGAATCAAATTTAGATACTCTCAACGATATTGTAGATCATATTAAAAAAATCTTCGAATCTATAAAAAAAGATAATTCAATAATTGATAAAAATATATATAATAATAAATTAAATAAGAATATTAAAAAAAATATTTAAATAAAAATACTTTTATATATATGTTATATAGCCCGTGCATCTTGTGGGTCAATGTAGAATTAGCGGTAAACAACGAGGGCTTGAGTGAAATTAATGACACGAGAAAACCCGTAAAGGAATTTGGGTTCACAGTTTCGCTCATTCATACATCCTAAAACCCAAAACCCAAATAGGGTTCTTTGTTATTTTCAACTTCATTCACCAAATTTTATTACAGGTAAGCTTTAATCTCTATATTTCCCCTCCTCTAAGCTATATGTGTTCGAAGATGTTCTTATTTTTTTTTTCTCGCTGTATTTTTTCCCAAAATATGAATGTAAACGCTTCCGAATCTTATTTGATGGCAAAGTAAATGGTATTTTTCTTCATTCTTGAGTTTTTTTTTTTTTTAAATTTCAAGATAAATGTTATTGGGATATATTTGGTTCTATTTGGGAGAGAAAGATTCTTTTTTCTTTTTCTTTTTTATTTATTTTATAGTATACAGTCTGCAAGAAGTTGTGGGAAGCTAAAATGTGTTCTAAAGATGGAAGTAAATTCTTCCTTGGGCTGCGTTCATTATAAAATTTTATAAAATTTTGAGGATTTAATATGTAATATTGATGACAGACAAAAGGGTCTAAATCTATCACTGCAATATTTTTTCTTGATGAGAGTTTCTAGATATTATTTAAGACTTGGATCCGGTTTAGACTCAATTATAGTTCAATTTGCTAGAAAGATATAAGCAAAATGATGGAGCACTTTACCCATGGCTACAGGAAGTATTGTACACGAATGAAATATTGAACTCTGTGCATTGAACATGAAAAATTTTACAGTCATTCAAGATTTTATTAGACAATAGTGTGTATTATTTGTTATTGTTTTTTTTGCCCGATTGTGTGTATACATTGTATATGTAAACAAGGACGCTTTCATTTTTTGAGTCCCTTTTTAGATTATCAATTCTCCTTTGAATTGAAATCTATATATATATGCCCACATGGGAATATCTTTGCTTGAACTCTATGTTGGTTAAAATGCAGACATCAGGATGCTTTGTAATTTGTGATTTGAAGGACAGACTAAAATTTTCTTAGCTCTTATCATTGAAGGTATATTCTTGGAGGAGATATTAGATGGCTCAATTTCACTTTGATGAAATCATTGAGGTTCATGATGTTGATGTGGAGGGTAAAAAGTATGACAAAGGTATTGCATATTTTGCTTCTACTCTTTATGATATGAAACTTTACATTCAATATCGGTTGGGTTGCAGACTGCCTTTTTCAATATGTACTTACGACCTTAATTTGTATAAGGCTCCGTTTGATTTTTTTTCCTTTTTTTTTTTAAAACTTATTTGAAAAGGTAAAATTTTAAGCAAAATTTCAATATTTTAGAAATATTTATATTTGAATTTCTTTCTAATGATACCTTTTCAATAAAATGTCTGTCCCAAGTACATCCTAAATATTCAAGGCTTTTAGGCTCCTCATTTCCTCCCTGATCTACAGAACAACTGTCTGTATCCTTTTTTTATGGTTGATATAAATGGAACCTTTTGCACAACAAATGTCTATTTGGAGTTCCTGCTAATAGATTGGCCTGTTTATTTGTGCAGTTTCACGGGTAGATGCGAGGGATGAAAATGGTGACATCTATTTGCAGTTAGATGTTCACTCTGAGATATATCCTATGCATTCAAGAGAAAAGTATAGGATGTTGTTATCAGAGACTTTGAGTTTGGATGGTTCAGCGAGCTATCCTCAGGTAATCTTTCTCTTTGTTCTCTTGTGGGTCTTTTTTCCTTTGTTTTGGGATGGAGAGAGAATAGTGGGGAAGGGGGGAGGAGATTGTGGAGTGAGGGATGTGTTGTGGGGGTTCATAGAGTGAGACATTATCTATGATGTGCATATGCTTAACCATTTGTGGAGCTACCCCTCTATTCTATAGCTGCTTGTAAAATACTACTAGGTTTAAATTGCAAAAATATGTAATTGGCTTATATTTAACTTGTGGGTCTAGGACATAACTGGTTTTGATATTAGGTGAATTGGTTTGTTCTTTGAGCATTTGAATTTCATGGAGAGCTCTTACTTTTTGAGGCATTTATTGGTTTCTAATATTGATGTTTCTTCCCTTTCAGGGCAAGCAGAAATCTCTTGCAGACAAATTTGAGTATGTCATGCATGGTCTGTTGTATAAGATGTCTGAGGAGAAATCAAAAGCTGGTGCTAAAGTGTATGCATTTCTAACCTGTTCAAGAACTCGTCTTTCATTTGGGAATGGGTTATATTAGATTTCCAAATTCAATTCATTAGCATCAGATCTTTAGTGTAGTCATCTGTGTCCATAATTTGTGTGGCCTACAATTTATGGATAATTTCTAAGATCATACTTCATGCTGCAATAGATCCAATCCTAAATAAAGGGACTGTCTGGCTGACTGATGTGTGCCTGCTAAATAGTCATCTGTTCAGTATCGTTGATCCTGATTGAACCTAGGGCAAAAAAGGGCCAAGCAAATAACATCTTGCTATTGGAGTTCTTTATTTTAACCAGTATCATAGTACAGCCTGCCTTAGGTGCCTGGTGGAATGATATCCACCAGTCACTTGAGCAATTCTGGACCATCTACTCGCTACCAGTTAATACTAAATGTTTTTATAGTACTGTTAGGTCAAGTTTGTAAATCCTGTTGATCCTATTGTGCTAACAGTTCACCAGTGTAGGAAAAAAAAAATTTCAACTTTTCCTTTTTTTAAGCTGTTATGTTTGTAATTCAACATGTTCATTTTCTTGTTTTTGCAGGATCGCATACATATCATTTGGAGGGCTTCAACTGATGCTGAAGGCCCCTGTTTCAAAGATGCTTAGGTTTAAGGTTGACCAGAGGTTGTTTCTTCTTTTGAGGAAGACGTGAAATCTTCATATGTTTCAGTAGGCTGCTATGATCTTTGACTTCTCTGAACTCAATCAATCAATTTGGTTAATGTATTATCTGCAGATTACCTAGTTATTACCCGGAAGAAATGCTGTGTCGTCCATGTCAATATTTCTGTATTTAAGTAAACCTTACCCTTAATTTTATTTTATATTGTGCACCCTCATTTTGATGCTCAATCTTGTCTTTCTCCCTAATTTACTCCATCTTCTTCCCCTCACGAGAGAAACCCTTTATTTTTCTTTTATAGTTCTAATAGCTGAGCTATTCTTTGTGTGACAAGAAAATGTTGGCTTTATATGCAGTTAAGATTGTGGCAGTAATGAAAATATCAGTACTCTAAACAAAATGAAGAATAAAGATGAGGCTTAATGACAAGATATATCATGCCATTACAAAAAAAAAAAAAAACTTTTCTTAAAATTTTATTTATTTATTTTTAAAGAAATATAATCAGCTGTAAATTCCCATGACCATGATAAGATTAAAGAGATGAATTTTTTTAAATTTTTTTTTTCCTGAAACCAAAATCATTAACCATATTGGAAAATTTCTGTATTTTGAGGGACTAATTTCGCATTTCACATTATCACCCTTCATCTCTTCACCGTCACCGTCCCGACTTCCTCCCGCCCACTTCTCCGTCCATCATCGCCGCTTCTCTTCACCAGCCTCTTGGATTCCGTAAGTCAATCTCTCATGCTCGTGTCTGTGGGATTTATAACACGGACAATGAATATTTGGTGGATTTAAGCTGAGTTTCCGTGAAATAGACAATGGAACTTTCGCTTCTGTATTTTATGCCTTTCCATTTTCCGCGCTAAATTACTCGGACAGATGATTTGTATATAGATTCTTTCAGGTTAATTGAGAGATACTGATTATGTACCACTATCGATAATTAACATTTTATATAAAACAGATGCAACAATTGGACATGACTTCTAATTTCTTCTCGTACTCTTAGTGTTTGAATATATGTCTCTGTGTAATTTATGCTTATATCTTGTTCAGGGTGTGTGATTTTGGAGTCAGAGATGGCTAAAGGAATTGTTTGGGCAACAGCAGAAGATCTAGCAAATAACAGAGGAAGAGTACTCTCACTATATAGACAAATTCTAAGGGCCCTGAACTCTCCTGCGTTGCCAATGAATTTGGCGGAAAGATTATCCAAGAAAGCCCAAGCACGTGCTATTTTCATGCTAGGTTCTGAGGAAAGATCAATACATAACATCAAAGATCTTATGGAAGCTGGCGAGTACTCTCTATCGCTCCTGAGGAAAGGCGAAATTCCCAAGTACATTCAATGAATGAATCATTTCGTACTATATATCTCACAATGTTCATTCATTTGTCTCAGGAATATTTAGTTTTAAGGTAAAAATATGATTAGATTACTGATGCTATCTGTCAACTTAGTATGAAGGTTGGTTGATTTTAGTGAAGTCCAGTTTGCTCATTGTTGAGATTGGATGGTGTGGTTGCTTTCTCATTATAATCTCAAACATGAAGTTAATAATGATTATATCATTTGATTCATAACTGTTTCAGTAATTTTAATTTTTAAATTTTGGAGGTTTCTTCTTTAGCATAAGCTGGCACTAGAATGATAGCTTTGTGAACAGATAAAGAAAACAGAATGCTGGAAACTGTTTTCTTCTAGCAACCAGGGTATACTCACAAGAAAATATAAGTAGATGATTTTATATACACACAGACACCAAACTCATCAACATAAACAAGTTTGTTTTTCTCTTAACAATAGAACCACATCTAGAATTTAAACATCATTCTTGATGGAAGAACTATATCCAGTTTGATCATCGTAGTATTTGGACCACAGCATAACACCTCCATATTTACTGGAGTCCTTGAGTGGTGGAAGGACTTTTGAGGTTAGATCATCAGCAGGTATGAAGCCACTTCCAGCGGCATCAGCAGCTGCTGGTAACCCAAGGAAGATCTTTTTAGCTGGGATTGTGTTCCATTGTTTCCATGCATCTTGGAGGTTTGTTGCTTCACCACTGGAATATTGGCAAGGAGGGTTGTTGTAAAACTGAATCCAGACGTAATCAAAAAGACCTGTTTTAAGGGCTCCTCCAATCCATGCATCAGGATAAGGGCACTGAGGAGCTGCAGTCAAGTAGACCTTCTTGCCACGGATGCTATAAGAAGAAAGGTACCTAGCAAGATCATCCCAATGCTGGTTCGTTCCTCCTTCAATGTCAAAGTCAATTCCATCCAAAACAGCATCCCCAAGAGGACGGGAGGAGGAAGATCCACCCAAGTAGTTATCCCACAGGTAGCTTGCAACTTGTTTGGCATCTTCAGCTGAGGTAAGATAGTAACTCCCTGCTCCTCCTCCAATAGAAAGGATTACCTTGATTCCTTTTGCTTGGCAGGATTTAATGTCGGAACTTAAACCAGTACAACCATTGGTGGATGGATCACAATGACCAGCAAGATTGAGCTGGGGAGTCTGCCCGTTGCCAAATACTGGAAGAAAAGCTAAGATAACAAACTTATAGTTCCCAGTGGCACAAGTTTCTGCTAAAGTTCCTTCGTTTCCATTCTGTCCCCAGTAGATGGCAATGCCACCAGCGCTAGAACCCACTGCAAGTGCTAATAACACACAAAACAAGACTGCTACCGAAGCTGCTGATTTGGAAGCCATTTCAGTGTAACTGTTTCTCAAATATATGTGATTGTGAACTCTTATGCCATCCTTTCTGTAGTGATGCTTCTTATATAGTAAGAATTTTTGGTGGGGGAGGGGTAATATTGGGCAATTCTTGAATCCCCGTAGCCGTAGCACAACAGTTGTTCTATCTCTAGTCTCTACTATCATTTGGTTGGCGTACACGGAGTTGTGACATTGTTTGGTTTCAGACCTATAAAATTCAAGATTTCTGCTTTCTTTGACTTCTTTCAGGTCTTTTTTTGCAAAGTTATTAATTGACTATATTTCTGTCCTTTCCACAGTTAGTAATGGCAATAAATGGTAGGTTGGATAATTCTTATTTCTCGCACACCCTTAATTGTTGTTTATTAGTAAGTTAGGTGTACAATATAAAAGTTAAATATCATGGCTATTTAGATTTTATTTTCTTTTTAATATTTATTCTTATTTTGCCGCCTAAAACCGTTAAAGAAGCAGTTGAGGAAATGAAATTGTACAATTTTCACTTCCACACTTTACCAAGATATCAGTACTATAATGATAACGCTTTCTTCTTTTCCTTCTGTGCGGAGTTCAGAAATCCATTATGTCAACTTCCCGGAATTTTCACACCATTGCCAAAATGACAAGGATTTATCGTTTCTTCAGAAACTTCACTACTGCAAATCCGTGAAAGAGCTCAAAGGAATACACTCTTTGGTCCTGAAGTCATGCCCATCACTTCAAATCCAGCAGCTAATGTACGCTGAAATCCTGTCTTTATGCGCTTCAATTACCCCATTAACAGACCTCGGCTATGTCCACTCCCTTTTAACGCAATTGTCTAATCCAAAGACCAGTCTTTATAACAGCCTTATACGATACTTTTTGGGTTCTGGAAATAAGCAAAGTTCGGTTATTGCATTGTTGTGTTATCGTGTATTAATTGAAAAAGGAATAGTTGCTGATAGCTATACATACCCTTTTGTGTTCAAGGCCTGTGCTCACTTATGTGCCTTGATGGAAGGGAAGATATTACATGCGAATGTAATTAAAAATGGGTTTGTGATGGATTTGTATGTTGTGAACACATTGATGCGTTTCTATGCTGCCATTGGCGCTATTGAGGATGTTAGGAAGGTGTTTGATGGTAGTCCTCAATGGGATTTGGTGTCATGGACTACATTGATTCAAGGGTATGTGAACAACGGGTATTGGAAGAAAGGACTGGATGTATTCTTTAACCTATGTGATGTGGGATATGTTGCTGATGGGAAGCTGATGGTGGTTGTGATTTCGGCATGTGCAAAGTTGGGTGATTTGAGTTTGGGTGTGAAATTACACAAGTACATTAATGATTATCAGGTGAAATTTGATGTTTTTATTGGGAATGCCTTGATAGATATGTACTTGAAATGTGGTGTTGCAGATTCTGCCCGCAAAGTTTTTGATGAGATGCCGCTTAGAAATGTGGTTTCTTGGAATTCTATGATATCAGGGTTAGCACAGAAAGGGGATTTCAGAGAAGCCTTGAGTATGTTTAGGAAAATGCAAGATAAAAAGGTCAAACTGGATGAGTTTACTATAGTTGCTGTTCTAAACTCGTGTGCTAATTTAGGGGCACTTGACTTGGGGAAGTGGATTCATGCCTATTTGAATAGGAATCAGATTGAGGTAGATGGGTTAATTGGAAATGCTCTTATAGATATGTATGCAAAGTGTGGAAACATACCTGGTGCACTTGGAGTTTTTGATGAAATGAAGCTAAAGGATGTTTATACATACTCTACCACTATTATTGGGTTGGCCATGCACGGGGAAGGACAGATGGCCCTTGAACTTTACGGAGAGATGCTTGAAATTGGAATTCAACCAGATGAAGTAACATTTGTTGGAGTACTGACAGCTTGTACTCATGCAGGACTTTTGGACGAAGGTCGCAAATATTTTGCAGACATGCTCAGGGTGCACAACATAAAACCTCAACTGGAGCACTATGGATGCATGGTGGACCTTTTAGGCCGTGCAGGGCTCATTAATGAGGCAGTTGAGTTTATTGAAAACATGCCCATTGAACCAGATGCATTTATTTTAGGAGCATTACTAGGAGCTTGCAGGATACATGGAAAAGTTGAACTTGCTGAAATTGTAATGGAACAGCTTGCTAAAATGGAATCTGACAAAGACGGACCATATATACTGATGTCAAATATATATGCCTCAGCAGATAAACAGAAGGAAGCTTTGCAATTAAGAAAGGGAATGAAACATAGAAAATTAAGGAAAGCTCCTGGTTGCAGCTCCATTGAATTGGATGGAGAAGTTTATGAGTTCCAGAAAGGTGACAAAGCTCACCCAAAAACTGAAAGTATATACCACATGCTCAGTACAATATCCTGTCACTTATATGATGCAAGTAAATGGTGAATGATAATGCTGCAGCAGAGTAAATTGATTAAAGAAGAGTGATCCTTATATGATATTGAATGCATTGAGGACCACCACCTACATCTAATTCAAATGTATGCCTTCTCATACTGCAGGATCTGACACCATGCAGTGTAAGCCTACTGATCTCCTGCAATTTAGATTTCCTTCAAACAATAAAAATTAAGAAAAGAGCAGTGATGTTGAATTTCATTCAGTTTGAGGAACTAGGAAGAAGATTAGTAGTTTTTACTTGGGGACCTGAAAGTGGTTTCCATTTAAAGAACCACTGAGCATAACCATTATTGTAAGGTGGAATAAGAACAAGCTCTAAACTATCTTTCCCATCAATCTCTCTTCAATTGTTATATCAAGGTGGTAATGCTATATTCATTACTTGACATTTTTCTTTCTCATTCATATGCAGATTGATGATCACTGGAAATTTGCATTTGCTAAGTGTCTTTCCAAGTAGTAAGAAACTCAGCATCTTCATATAATCTGCTCAGAGCTACCGTGTCAGAAGTCTCTGGACTCTGTATATTCTTGTCCACAGGACTAGAGGTAGAAAAAAGAATATTTTATTTTATTTTATTTCCCATAGTAAAATACATAAATTAAAAATTGAATTACATTGCAATAATGTTATAAACCCTCACTGAAAAGCAGAATCAAAAGTGTCTTAATTATTATTTTGCCTATAACTTTTGATTTTTGTACATACATTTCACTTCAATTAGTACCTTTGGATATTCTAATATTTTGGTGATATCTTTAGGTATATTTCCACTGGTTCTCTTGGAAAAGAAAGAAACGGAGTATGAGATATTTTTATGTTGGAAAAACTGGAAGATAAATTTGGAACTAATCTGATTTGACAACTTTTCTAATTGATGAATTTGAACCTTGTAGTTTTGTAGGACTATTTATTGGTTAGATGTTCTGAACAATGTAGGTACTGATTGTATGAACATTTTGAACTTTTAGGTTGACATTTTTGGATTATTTTTTTCTGTTTCTTTTTACAGCACACAGTGCACCTGCCTTCAGAAATATGAATTGTTAGTCAAGAAGGTTTTATAAATTTCATTCCAGAACTTGACCTGGGATAGATACTCAACTTTGGTTTCTGCTATTTCTTTGAGAATGAGGCATGATTGTGTTTGATCTTGTTCAACCTAAAAGTGAAAACTCAAGTGGTTAAGGGTACATCCTTTTGCAGATGGAACCTATACATATTTTAGTAGTTCCCCTTTGAACTTCATAATCTGCTTTCCCAAATCTATCAAATTCCCACTACATATGTTCATGATTTCTACATGTGGTTTTTCTTTGTGCCCCATAAGTTCAAAATTCTGTATGTCTGGTCCATACCCAACTACCTGGTTATGTGACAGTCTCCTAGGTTTATGCACGTTTTTAACAAAAACTAGACAGCAGAAAGAGAAGGAAACACATAGCTAGTTTGTTCCCTGGAAACAAAAATCGAGTTTGACACCAACAAACTAACTAATGTGCTGGAAAATGTAGAGCTACCTTTAGTCATACGTTCTCTTCTAGAACACCTAGGAATGTGGAAACCAATTATTAAGAATTTAATAAAAACTATGGTAGTTGTGCCATCTCAAACAAGCACATACAAAGAGAAAAATTTGAATTTATCATTTCTCTGTTGGATTGCCTGACACGAAACCTTATTGCCCTTGTATCTTTTCAGAAAGCAAACTTGTATAATTACAAATTTCTTGCAAAATGTATTTAACTCCACCTCATATATTTTCAGTTCCTCAACCACCTACTGATGGGGTGCATGGGATCTTAGGTATATATCTAGGCTGAGAATCTGTAAACTTTGTAGATCCCTAGCTGGAGAAAGACATACAATTTCCAATCTTTACTTTTAAGTTTCTACTGTTTTAATTGCCCCCCAAAAAAAAAAAAAAAAAAATGAAGATATCTTTTCAGGAAATTTTTCTATGTGGGGCTTACTGCATACACCATTGTATATAGAACATACTTGCCTAATTACTGTCTTATTATGGTTCCCTTTTTTCCATTTTTCTATCTGTGCCAGCAGCCTAATTGGAACATAATAATTGATACACTTTGCATATATAGGTGGGTTGTCAACCAGCATGTGATAACTCTACTTTAATTGCTCTGTTCAGATATTGTTGAGAAGCATGTTTTGCATTTCCTAACCTCTATATGAGACATTTGATTCTTAAAGTAGAAAGAGCATGACAGAGAGAAAGGAGGGTGGTAACTTGATAGAAGATTTTGAAATAACCAGATTGATTTACTTTTATAAACTTATTATAATACTTTGAGAGTCTTGCTTCTCTTTTCTTACTTTTATCCACCATATATACCAATACATCAAAGAAGCCCCTGAGAATTTTTACTGTTTAGTTTGTCCATGTTACTCCTCTGCAGGCATCATCCCTTTTTGCTTTTAGACCATCTGGAGCTACTAGTCCTACTAGTCTGTCTTTTAACTTTTTTATATGATTTTGACAATAATATCAAACTCAAGATTTCATGTAATATTCAAAAGTTGTTTACTGTTTGTACCAATATCACGTAAACAATAGGACTCTTTTAAGCCACAAATTCAATAGAAAAAGGTGGTAGATACCCTAAATGCAATTTGATACCTCAAAAGTTTTTGGTAAATACTTTGTGTGCCAGTTTTTTTAAAAGTTAAAGAATTCCTTTTCTTTTAAACTATGTTTATGTTATTTCCTTAGATGGCTGTGCATTATACTTGCAAAAATAATTGTACTCCAACTATTCTTATTATTATTATTTGACCATCCAATGATTGATAAATGCCTTATTATCAAATTAAATGATGATTAAAGATATCACCCTAAGAAATCTCAGGAGTTAGGGGGGGTTTAATTTATGGGAAATCATTTCTTTTCTTTAATTTTATTTGCTTGAAATATGGATGGATATAAACTATAATTAAGGACATAAAAAAAAAAAAAAAAAAAAAAAAAAGGACACAACCTTTCCATGACCTTAATTCTTTATTCAGGTTCCATCAAATCTTTCTTTTTTGTTGGAAGTTAATCAGTTATATTTATTTAGACAAGGACGAAAGTATCTATTTGGCTTTTAAACTTTACAAATTTTGATAATGTTATGCATTGATTCTTAAGTGTGCCAATTGTACTCATAAATTTAAGAAATTGAGTACAGTTTTATATATATATATATACAAAGGATTCTGTTTATATGCTTCTGTGTTTACATTTATTTGATTAACATGACATATTATTATTATTTTTTTTTTAACTTTTTTGTATTCAATAGTTATTTTGGATCTCAATTAATTTTGATATTTGGAAGAAAAGCTGTCCATGATACCATTTTTTCCACAGAGCTTTTAACCATACTTAAAGAGGAATCACGTTTATAAGTATAATTGTATTTAATTTTATAAGTTGGCCAGTGTAATTGACAATTAAAATTTTATGTATGATATTGTCAAACTTTGTAAAAGATGAGTGCCAAAATTGATATATTAGTCTTTAGTCAAGTTTTTTTTTTTTTTTTTTTTTTTATAAAAAAAAACACATATGTATGTAATATATATATATATATATATATATATATATATATATATATATATATATATATATATATTTCAAAGCCGAGTACTAATAATATAGTTAACATGATTTTAATGTTAGTAGAACGAACACTTTGTATGCCTAATTAATATATATATATATATATATGGAAAATTAGTGAAATTTTTTCTCAAATCCTGCATAATTTTGTAGGGGTAAAAGACCAGATTAGCTTAATCTTGAAAAATAATATAAATATAAATTAAAGTAAAATATGTGATCAAAATATAACTGTTGTGGACTCGTATTCGAATCAAAATTATTTACATTAAAATTTATATTCTGAAAAAAAAAAAAAAAAAAAAAAAAAAAAAAAAGGAAAGAAAGGTGAAGGGTTGGTTAGGAAGTCGGGTTTGCATGGAGTGGGACCCATAATGGATGGAGACTTGTAATTCTGTTGGAAAACAAAGGGTTAGATGGTAAAGAGGGAGTCCCGCAGCTCCTAACTAACTAACACACTTTCCCATTTTGCATGACTTCACTTTTCCCCCTCCTATTTCAATATTATATATATGTATAATCAACTTTTGTTCTTTTTATTGTCTGCTATTTTTCTTAATATGATATTTACTTACCAAAAAAAAAAAAACAACTTTTGTTCTTAAAAACAACAAAAAAAAAAAATGTCTCATTTTGACCTCCCAAATTTGAATTCAATGATGACTTTATAACGCAATTTCAGCATGAAGTTTGAAAATTTCCTTCTACGAATTCTTCTTAAATTAGTCAATAAGAATAAGTTGTAGAGTTTATTTTTTCAAAATACATCTTTCATATTTTATCAAAAAAAAAAAAAAAAAAAAAAAAAATAAAGGTTTATTTTTTTTTTTTAAAAAATCATATCTTCTATCAAATCTCGAACTCATGACCTCCCCAATCATAAGTGAGGATGCTACCAACTAAACTACACCTTCTTGACAAATAAAAGTTTATTATAACTCATAAAATAAACCATATTATTTTGAGAATTACCTTTAAAAAGTATCTTATATTAGAAATTTTTTTTCCAAGATTATTCTATTTTGGGTAATAACTCCAAGTTCTTATTTCCATATGGGGAGGGTAAAAGAGTAAAAAAACAGAGAGGTCATAGTGAGTACAAATGGAAAAAAAAAAAAAAAAAAAAAAATCAGGGTGGCAGTAGCAAATCAGAATACGGAGATCATGACTGTGGACCCCACATCATATTGGGAATCTCACTAACAAACTTAACCAAAATAAAAAAATTAAACCAACCAAGTAAATTAATTAATCATGAAAAGAGAAACAAATTGTAAAAAAAAAAAAAAAAACACGGAATCTGCCATGTCATATTCTCTAAAAATAAATAATTAATTTTATAAATCAATCTTTTTAATATTTAATTTTTTTTTAAAATAAAAATTTCTAATTACATTAAAAAAATTATAAAAGCATACAAAATATATTTTTAATCACTTAAAAACTATTTTGTTTTTATTTTTACTATTAGTAACTTAAATAAATAAGACTATTATTAATTAAATTACGATTATTTGATATTTTTTATGGTATGTTATTTTGTTTATTTTTGTGGTGTAACCAAATAAATATATATATTTTTTTAAAAAAATGTTGTAATAAGCCCTAAAGTTTGGAGTTTTCAGTTCCCCTAATCCAAACCATAACCAACCTTCCTTCCTCACTGCTTCATTTCCCTAATCCCCAGAAAACTCTCTCTTTCTTCCCTCCCCAAACGACAAGCAACAAAGTAAAAGTGCAGAGTACTAACTGAAGGTAGTTTTGGTCTAAAAGTTAGGGTTTTTGCTGTTTTTTTTTTTTTTTTTCCTCTGCAAGTTCAGATTTGTTTTTTTGTACTCATATATGCTTTCTTTCAGTTACTATTAATTTCCATGTACGTTTTTGTCCTTTACAGTTCTTTGTTTTGTTTTATTTCTAGCAGGTGTTGCAGGGGACTGGGGGGGAAAAAAAAAAGGAAGAAGAAAAAAAAAGAGGAGACTGGAAAAAAGAGGTTCTGTGAAGATGCTTGTTGGTAGTGCTTGTTTTGATCCTCATACCATAGAAGAAGGAGGTGGTGGGCTAGTTGAAGATGGCTTTTCTCAGACTCATATACCTAATAATTGTAGCCCTAACTTCTCCATGGAGGGTCACTCTTACCATCACCACCACCAACAGGATCCGTCCCAGCAGCAACAAAAAGTGGATGCTGCTGCTGGTGGTTTAGCCATGGAGATGGGAATTCATCAGCAGCAACTTAATATGGAGATGGAACAGTGCTATAATAATGCTATTAAAGTTGCTAATAGTAGTTCCCGTCCGGTTGACACTGATGATCATGTGATGCAAGAGACGGCGGCCGGACACGACCTCAATCGGGCCGTACTATCTTGTGATCATCGTTCTTCAAACTGGGAAAACATTAATTTGGGTTACCATCACGAGCAGCAGCAAATGCATCATGAAATACACAATATCCAGGTCCAGCACCAGAACTTCGGTACTGTTCCATTGTCTGCAGATGTGGAAGCTCCTAATTTTCCTCCGACGCCTGATCTCCTCCACATGCTTCCCTTGCCCAGATGCTCTCCTTCCTCTCTGCTACCACCAAATTCATCCATTTCTTTTGCTAATAATACATCAACCTCAAAATCCTCTAATCTTTTGAGCTCATTAGGCCTTCTCGGAGACATTTCAGCAGCAGCTCATCATCATGCTCACGACCGTACCCTGGCATCTTCCGTCGTGTTCGATCCCATTCTGCCCTTGAACCTCCCACAACACGAACCCCCTTTCTTAAGGGAGTTGATTCACTCTTTACCACATGGCTATAGCTTGGGAGGTTCATCAAGGTCTGCAGGCTCCCTGTTCAGCGGCGTAGATGACGGAGAGACCAGCGGCGGGTTCTTCCAAGACGGAGATCATCATGGAAGGACTACTTATGATAATGGCGGTGGGGTTTTCGAGTTCACTGCAGATTTGAACTGTATGGGTAAAACCCGAGTATCTAAGAATACCAAACACTTCACCACTGAGAAGCAGAGAAGAGTTCATATGAACGACAAATTCAATGTCCTGAGAAGCTTGGTTCCCAATCCAACCAAGGTAAGTTAATTAATTAATTAATCCATCCGTTCCCCCATCTCTTTAATTAATTTCATGATTTTTTTTTATAAAAATTTTGTTTGTAATAATAAGAAATTTATGAATGAATGAAACTAATTAGAATGACAGAGCATCAATCGTGGGAGATGCTATTGACTACATCAATGAACTAAAAAGAACATTGGGTGATCTGAAAATTCTGATGGAGAAGAAGAGATGCAGCAGGGAAAGGATTAAAAGGCAAAAAGCAGCAGAAAATGGAGGAGAGGTAATTAAGACGGACATGGTCGTCGACGATCATCCTTACAATATTAATATTGGGTCAACATTGAGAAGCTCTTGGCTTCATAGAAAATCCAAAAGTACAGAAGTTGATGTCCGCATAGTTGATGATGAAGTCACTGTAAAACTCGTTCAACAGAAGAGAATTAATTGCCTTCTTTTCGTATCAAAAGTCCTTGACGAGCTTCAGTTGGATCTCCACCATGTCGCCGGCGGTCTCATCGGCGATTCCTACAGCTTTTTGTTCAATTCCAAGGTACAAAAACAAGTTAATTCATCATTAATCCCTGTGTAAAAAAACTTTGCTTAATTAATTAATTAATCAAAACCTATTGGTTGCAGCAGATTTCTGAAGGCTCCACAGTTTATGCACATGCAATAGCTAACAAACTCATTGATGTTGTGGACAAGCAGTATGCAGCAGCTGTTCAACCAACTGGAAGCTATTAATAAGTAACTGGACGGATCCAATATATATTCCTTTCTTGTTTAATTGGGGCATATATATATATATATATATATATATCTATATGTATCTGTGAACAGTAGTTTTATTTCCAACTTGTTGAAGCAAAAGATTACAGTCTTTATATATTCATATTTAAAAGTCTGTAAATAGGATCAATTTCTTCAGAACTCAGCAGTACTACTGCAGGTCATGCCCAGATCAGTAGTTTAATTTTTTTTTGTTTTTCCTTTGCTTAATTAACTAATCTTGATTTCCTATTATTGTTTGTCTGATGATCGATGAAGTGGGATGGAAAGAAAAGAAAAGAAAAGAAATTATATTCAAAAAATGGGTACTGTCGACCAAACTTCTTGAAAAGAAAAGAAAAGGCAGTGGTCAAAATAAATAACAGCTTTCTGGTTTTGGGGAGACAGCTATATATATATATGATGAAGCATTTTTGGGTGTACTACGAATCAGTACTGCTAAAGTGTTTTTGTTTTTGTTTGCGTTTCAAATTGATAAACTTTGTGCTTTCTTTTCCTTTAACGAGCCAACAACAGCCACACCCCATGGATATATACACATATACATACACGAATCAGAAATTTTGGGTGCATTTCAAGGCTTACATTTATCAGAGTGATATATTTCAAGGCTTACATTTACGTACATATATATATATATGGTCATTTAATTAGTTCATATGGGAACATTAATCTATTAATTATCAGAGTGATATATATATATATATGTATGCATATATACAATTTCAATTCTGTTTCCTAATTGACCAGTATTTTGATTCCCCGTTTTGCATAATCATATTCTACTCAAGAGTGGAATCTGCCGCCGCATGCCAAGAAAGAAAAGTACGCCGGTTTCATATATATATATATATATATATTAATCAGTATTTATGGTCGACAAATTACAAAAGAATCGATGGAATATCAAAAAAGTATATTTTCTTCCATCTTCATGTAATTAAATACTGGTAATTATTTACAACAGAGTTTTTTTTTTTTTTTTTTTTTTTTGGAAAAGAGAAAGAATTAGTCACAGTGGGTCGATCAATCAGTCAATGAAAATGTACGTACGTGCATGTGCATGGATAATTACGTACGATCCTTAGATGGTACAATTCCTGTCCAGCTCGTCGTTATTATAATAGGAATTACCTTATAAAAAAAAAAAAAAAAAAAATTTCAATGTATCCATGTATTTTTTATAAGGTTAATAGTGTCAACAATAAATTTTTTTCCATTCGATTATTATTATATGTAAAATAAATAATCAAAAATATATATGTCATAAGATAATATATATTTTGATATTAGGCTCGAATCTTTATATTTCTCCGCCTATTCTTTTCGTCATGGATCCGAGGGCATTTTGGGCTTCTCTCGATCCAATGGATTTTAATTTCTTCCGAGGGGCGTTTTGGGCTGGATCTCGGAATGGATTTGAACTTCGAGGGTCTTTGGGCTTGATCTCGATCCATCTGTATTTGATTTGATTTCTCCGATGGTCTTTGAACTCTCGAGAGCCTTGGGCTTGATCTCGAAGGGAGGATGCGCCAGAAACTATGGACGATCCCCGACGATTCGGGAATCGTCGAAGTTTCTTTTCTTCTCTGCCACCACCGATTTTACCTCCGATTTCCACCTCTTGAATGCTTCTCTTCGTCTCTATTTATAGATGAAGAGAGTGACAACCAATGGCTATTAGTTTGCCATGTGTCACTCATCGCAGGAGTAAAACCTTTCAATATCTTCAATATTTATTTAAATATATAAATAAAATTTCAGTGTCTACAAATAGTATCCATGTATTATTTAATAACTGTTATCAATACAATTATTTATATTGATATAAATTTCAATGGAAAAAAAATGTAAAACCAGAACTGCAATATTTTAAATTATAGTTTTATATAATATTTTGTGTGTTTTGTTTTTTCAAACAATGTATTCTCAGCTTTTATAGTTGATTTTGTCCCGTCTTAATGAAATCTTTTCGTTTCCTCAAAAAAAAAAAAAAAAAAAAAAAAAAAAAAAAAAAGAAAAAGAAAAGTCTTTCTCTGAAATTTCAAAAATAAAGAATATATGATTAGAAGAAAGTATAATAATAAAAACTCAACCCTTAAATTTTATTTATTTTTAAAATTATTATTATTTTTATTTTTATTTTTATTTTTATTTTTACTGTTGGTTATAATAATATGTACAAGAAACTAACTAATTTTATAAAAAATAATAATTACCTTGTGTTTTAACATATCCGACAGGGGCTCATTGCAAGAGCAGAATGAGAAGGACATATAATATAATATAATATATATATATATACACACATAAAAGAAGATTAAAAATGATTTCTGGGCTGTCTATTTCTTTACATATGCAAGATTAGAAATATCTCTAAATTAATATTAATACTATCATTAGCTTTTTAAACCCGATAGAAAACATCTCATTTTTTTGTTTTTTTTTTTTTTTTTTTTAAAAGTTAAATTAAATAGGAGTAATTGGTGAATTTAGTCATAATAAATATATATATTTTTTTAATTTTTAAAGTCTCAAACTTTTTATCTAAGATAATTAAAGTCTTTTTTCACAAATCTCATCAATTTTTTTTAAAATTTAACGATTTGTGTGATTTTAGTAGATTAAAGAAATGATAGTTAAATCACTTTACATGAAATATCTACAAAATTAGAGTAAAAAAAAGTTGCAACACTCATTCACATAATATTTTCAAAAGGGTAAAAAAAGATTTATAAAAGATATATTTCATGTGACTTGATTACATTTTTCTTTTATTTCATAAACTACACAAACAAACCATTAAATTTTAATATTTTTGACAAAATTTGTGAAAAAACCTCAGGTTTTTTAGGTAAAAAAATTTGGAATTGAAAATATATATATATTAAGACTAAACTTACCAAATATAAATTTATTTAGAAGCAAATTCACCGATTATTCTATCAAATTGTAAAAAGAAAGTTAGATAGTGTAAAAACTCAAAGAACCGGTCACTATGCTCCATAATTGTGGGTGATCAGCTGCCTCCAGGTTTAGAAATGATTCAAGTTTTTAGCCAAACATTGTAGAGCACAAAAAAAAAATTAATGTTAATTTTGTTCATACTGAATTGCGTCAGATTGTATGTATAGACTACTCGTGATTCTCGCCAGCCCTTAGTTTTCTTCACCAAAAGGGATCTGGTTTTTCACTAACTTCCAACTGGGAAGAGATTGTTTAATTTTGTAATTTGCAATTTGCAAAAGGCAAAAACATGAGCAAACTTGATCATACCACACACACACAAACTTATTGTTTCCAATTATAACTTAATTTAAACTCCTGGCAACCGTGAAAGAACAAGAAAATTTTTGATTTCTAGATTTGTTCAATGCCTAGTCCCTCAATCCCACGTTCTCGTTCTGCTCCTAAGATCTCAGGAAATGCTTCAGTATCTCCTTCTACCTCAGATGTACTACCTGCTCCTTCTATCCAGTCATTGTACTCAGAGAATTCCCCCAGGACTTACTGGCCAAAGAAACTTAATGGTTTCCTCCGAGCAAGAAAACCCAGTTCTTCTTCATCCAAGAACCAAAAACTAACCGAAGAGAGTCTCAAGGAATTTAACAGGCTGCAGAATGAGATTCTACTAGAGGAGAAAAGATACTTGGCTTATAGTCCTTATTACAGAGGACTTACAGATTCTTCCCTTGTGATCAACCCACAGATGAGGGCTTCCTCCCCAAACCCTGCACCTGATACAGAGAGCCATGCAGCGACTTTCTTCAGCTCCAGCTCCAAGTCAAGCATTGTTCTCAGGATGCAAGAATGGGGAAGCTCTTGCTTTGTTAGCCCCAAACACAAGGAAGATAGAAGCTCACTATCGAGCTCCGGGGGGAGAAGAAACAGAACAACCTCTCGGTATACACAAACCACCACTTCATCACCAACACCAACACCATCGTCATCGTCTTCTTCGTCAAGAAGGAAAACAGTAAATATGGGAATGACAAGAGAAATAAGCAAAAAATCCTTGAAACAACCTATCAATGAAAACAACGAGATTATAAACAGTGTCAAACGGACAAGTGATGTCCCTTTTACTGTGATGTATGAAGGGAAGCCATTGAGGGAGAGATTATCGCAATCACAACCACAACCACAGCCAAAGCCACCATCACCACCTCATCCACCACTGAAGAAAGTCGCACATCAATTGGAATCACCGCCATCAACCCAACCTCAGCCAGCACAACCACCGCAGACCCCATCAACAAAAATATCAGAAACCTTAGCATCTCAAACACAACCTGCCGATAGTAGTAGTGCTATCCCGGTAAAAGAGAGCACGATGGAAAGTGAGATTAAATACATATGGGCCGACAAGTACCGGCCGTTTACCTTGAAAGACTTCTTGTGCAATCGAAGCACAGCACTTCAGTTGCAGAGTCTGGTGAAATATCTTATCTTAGATCCTTGTTCTTATCCACCCCCTCCCCCCGTCTTTTTTTCCTTCTCTTATACAAGCTAGAAACCAAAATATAACATCTCTGTTTCTTTATGTTGTAGGCCATACCAGGAAACTGCGGCCATTTCATATTTGAAGGACCGCCAGGGGTAGGAAAGAGAACTATGATTTGGGCATTACTTAGGGAGGCTTTTGGACCTGATAAAGTGCAGGTGACTTTTCTAAGGTTTTGGATCCATCTAGGAGACAAACCTAAAATGGTTCCTTTTTCAGACAATTTTTCAAATTACAATGACATGTTATGGTTTCTATGTTGTACAGGCTAGAGAAGAATGCAAGAAGTTTATTCTCAAGGTAAGAGAGTTCTCATACATTTTCTTTTAATTATCTTCTACCTTTTTCTACTTCAGCCCACAAATCAATAGATTTAGATTTATAATTATGTTCAATAAATATATGAGTTCTAAGGAATTCAACAATAAGGAGGAATTTGAGATCTCCTGAGCAGAAATGCTAAAGAATTACTCTCAAGATTTGTGTAGTTCTTCCCCCAAAAGAATCCCTTTAAGAGGAGACTATTCTTAGAAAAGAATCCTTAAATCAAATGAGGGAAAGGAAGGGAGAGAAGGATGAAGCTGAAGCTTACCGAGAGCCACATTTTTCCCACTAAGATAACTGATCTCCATCGCAGGGAGAAGCAGTGAGCAGCATATCTGTAAATATAAAGCAATCACCTCAACACGTTGAAGTGAATCTCTCGGAGTTAAAAGGATATGAGAAACATATTATTGTTGAACTCATCATGGAGCGCTACAACAAATCAAACAAGGAATGCAGAGGTAAAACAATCAGCAATCTATCATTGCAAAAACAAGTTTTCTTTTATAAAAAAAAAAAAAAAAATCTATGTGCTTAAGGAAATCACCATGTGTTTTATTTCATACGGTAATCAATGCAGCAATTATCCTATATGAGGCAGACAAACTTCCCACTGAAGCCCTGGTCTACATTAGATGGATACTAGGGCGGTATCAAGGTGGGAATAAAGTCTTCTTTTGCTGCAGAGATGCCTCCAAAATCCAGCCACTGGAGTCACTTTGCAACATCGTCAAACTCCTTCCACCTTCCACAGAAGAGGTAGTAATATATATATATATATATATATATATATATATATATATATATATATATTTTCAGATATCTAAGTACCAGCAGACTGGATCTTAGTTGACAAGTTTCTCATGGTGCTTTGGAACAACAGATCATTGAAGTATTGGAATTTATAGCAAAAGAGGAGGGAATAACATTACCACACGAGTCGGCAGAAAAGATTGCTAACAACTCTAAGAATAATCTAAGACAAGCTATACGTTCATTTGAAGCAACCTGGCACTTCAAGTACTGTTACGATCATATACATTATTTGATACATTTCTAGCGCCTTTTCTTGTTTAAAGTAATGCATTCTTTCTTTCCCCACCCCGCCACATTTCTTACACAAAACCACATTTGCAGCTCATCTCTGAAGGAAGATCAAGAAATCATGACAGGTTGGGAAGATGACATAGCAAACATTGCAAAAAGCATTATTGAGGAGCAAAGTCCCAAACAGTAAGTTTTGGTAACAAGACTTGATGGGTTGAGTTATGTCAGTATTGACTCTGACTAGATATTATGGTGTCCCAAAATTGGCAGAACTCATTATACAGATTCTTTAGATATATATGAAATCAATTTTCATGTGCTTTTATTCTCTCCCAGGCTATACAATATCCGAGGAAAACTCCAGAATCTTATAGAACACAATGTATCTCCAGAGTTCATTTTTGAAGTAAGAGCTTCCATGTCCATTACATTCATCCTTAAAGGTACAAGATTGAAACATTAACCATTGGTTCTTCTCACAGACACTTATAAAAGAACTGAAGAAGAAATTGGATGGGCAACTACAGAAGCAAATTGAGAATCTTTACGAGAAATACAATGTACAAACTTCCATATACATTAGTTACAACCTTCAATCTAATATCTCTGTTCAAGCACTTATGAGAAACAACCCAATAACTGAACTTCTAAATCTTGTGTGTAGAGAAACGAAGACAGTGAGATGCCTTATGCCCAGGCACAAAACCGACAGGAGCAACAAGGCAGGAGACTAAATGACCCAGTTCGAAAGACAGTCCAGCAATTTATGAGGATAGAAGGTAAGAGTCACTCTTTTTACCATACCTTTTACAATAGATTGCAAGATAAGGTTCATCTACCAAAACTTACCATTCCTTTGCATTATGAAACTGTTTTTGATCTGTGGTAGATTTTAAAGAACAGTGCAGAGTTTTGTTTTAACATTATAGTGGGTATTAGATGTCATTTCACTAATGCTGATCACAATGAATTCTTACCGAGTAACAAAAAGAACTAGGAAGTTGTAATCCTTGTAATTTAGTTTCCTATTCAAAGTCTGTTCTTTCCTGAATGGTTGAGTCCAATACAATATATACATAGATATATCTTTGATCGATCTACATAAAAACCATCGTGTCAACCATAATTCTTTGGTAAAATTAGAAAGATTAATATCGATAATATGTCCTCTTCATCATTTTTATTAGAAATAAAAGAGGATTCCTTTCATCTTGTCATTCAAGAAGATATTTCACAAGTTTACCGGCAGGTAAACTCCCTACCTGCTCTAAAGCACAAGTCAGCATAACATGTGACATACAACACCATTTCGAGTGCATTAATGAGACAAACAGAATTCTATAGTTTCAAAATGGTGATTGAAGGAAACTACCAGGGACATGTTTAAAATATGTGGCTCTACCTACACACAACAAATGAATTGAAGTGAAAGAATGACATATTGCTTTGTCATTAATAATTATGTTTCACAGGTTTAACAGTACGTTTCTCTTTTCCTTTCAGAGTTCATAGCAAAATTCATGAGCTGGTATAAGGCTTCAGTTATTAAGAAAGAGAAACAAGCTTGTGCACTCTAAAGGACTAAAAAGTGATTGCGGTGAATAATTCCCCAGATAATACTACAGCTACCAATAATCAGTTGGTTTCACAAGACTGAGTCGTATCTAGAGCAGTTGAAAAATAAATGTTGAATAAAGCTACCTGTGAGCATTATATTGCATATAAGCAAAAAGACTATGTAAATGCATGTTTACTGTCAATTATCGCTGATAGAGTAGTTTGTTCACTGTTTAGATAGCTTTTATTCCATTATGATTTTGACATTTGAGTTTAGTATGATATACACATACAAGTATAAATTACATAAACTAAAAAATAATTCACCATGACACCATTCCAAATTCTGAATCAAACCAACAGATGACAGTATCAACTAAAAAAGTTAAATGTAGTATAAGTAGTTATAACAAAGTTAGGAAAAAGAAAGCCAACTAACAGATTAATTACAAACTATAAACTACTCAGGGTTCATTTCCAACTTTCCATATTAGAAAAGTAAGGGAGGTGAAGTGAGAAGATGAAAGGAAACTGTGTCTACTCTGGTTTAGGGGGATCTAAAAGAAGGTAAAGTAAGTAATCACTGGATCTTCTTGATGTGCAGGGCTCCAGAAGAAAGAAGGGAAAAGAAAATTGAACGTAAGAAAAGTCGTTGAGATTCCTATACATAAGATTAAGGTTTTTCAGCATATTACTCTTCAGCAATCAGAAAGCACTGTTGCTTCAAAATAGATGATCTATAAATATAAGAGAATTAATCTTCCTGTTAATATAGTAGACATCTAAATTGATACGTCTATTGAAGCCATGAAGATACACTGCCAAAGTTAATCAGAATGTTAAGGAATTGGGTTCCATAGTAGTTCAAATCTATCATTCCAGAATGTAACTATGAACTAACATACATCTTAATTTTCTTATGCACTTAAAATATTCCACTCAACAAACAAACTTCAACTTACATTAGAGAGTGTTGATTATACAGGTATGCCAGTATTAGCAGGTAAAATGATTCAAATTAAGGAGTAAAATAGTCTAGTTGAAATCCATCAATGTCAAAATCTAGAGTAAATATACTAATAAAAAATGGCAAAACCCTTCCCGGTCAATTCAGGAGTTCTAACAGGGAAGATATAGTTGATTCAAGAAAGAAAAAATTCAGGTAAGGATTTCAAGCTTAACCAGTTGCGAAAAAGACGACCAAATTCAATGGAGGAACACTTTCAACAAAATTTAGTACATCATAGCTCTCAGAGATTCATGTGAATTTATCTTAAGCAAATAAACATGTGACCCAACAAGCAAGTGCAACTCATAAGTAAAGTGGTCTGACCCATGACTGAGAGGTAACAGGTTTGAGACATTCAATTGAGGTTTATCCACAAAGATCCTGTCGGCCAAATTAGCCCAGACATCGGTAAAATTTAAGGAATCATATCATAAACAAACGAAGTCAAATCCAATATGGACAATGAGATTGCACACAAATCATTGAAAATTACATTTACCCGCACCTATTAATCTATCAAATTATGTAATCTACTTCTTAGCTTGTCGAGTTACTGATCAGTTAAGGAGTTTTGTTTGGATCCAATGCCCTTGTATGCTTCTACCTTCAACCATTCATGACAACCAACAGAAGATAAAGATGAATCCTTATTAGATGAGCTCAGTAGCATAGTTTGCTAGACTATGCACAAGAGAGAATGAGCTTATTAATTAATCCAAGATGGAAAGAATTAAAACTCATGCATTAGTACGAAATTTAACGATATAGCATCTCACACTTTCGATATGTCTAAGAATACAAATTAAAGCAACAGTTGACAAGCTCATTACGTAGAAACACATCTTACAGAGCCATCTTTATGCAGCAACTTCACAACTAAAAATTTCATCATTCTAAACTATTAAAGCAGCAATAGATGTGCTACAAACTTTTGCTAATAACTAGATCAATGGAAAATTTTCTAAATTTTAATTGCCATCTGTTACTGTACAAATCCCAGATGAAAGATATACAAAATTGATCTATGTGTAATGCTAACCTCTTAGATATCACCAACTCTATTGCACAGCCAACCTTTGAAGATGATCCAAGAAGACCTCAAAGCTAACATCATCAGTAAATATGATATCACCTCCAGGAACAGGACCATCAGAGTTGTATGTAGCAGAAGGATTCAACTTTGCCAGCAAAAAACGAGCCTGCACATGTTTAAAACTACTGTTTTAGTAACTAAGAGGACAAGGCTTATTAAGGAATTATTGTTATTTTATACAAGGAGGGGGGGGGGTGGATATGGATGGTTGCATGCTTTTTGTATGTATAAAATTTCCACCCATCCAATTGCCAATCCCCCATTGATTCTTACATTTACACACAGAAAACTCATTCTCTTAGCAGTTGATAGAGGATAATTCACAAGACAAGATAAAAATGATGAGACCTGAGAACCATGCTGATCACAGATGACCAGACGAGGAACTGGAAATCTTTCCCTGATAATAGAATTTGCATCTTCTCTTGGAGCTTGCAGCAGCTGAGCAAATGCCTGCAAGCAAATGTGTAGTTTAGATTACACATGGTTAAGTGCTAATAAAGTATGTGCAGCAGAACTGCCCTTTTTTAGCCTCAAAAAATATGTTTATTTGATCAGATGCTCAAAATCTAGAGCATTACTGCAGCAATAATGAAATCCAGAACTAGATTAAAGACATATAAGTGCCTAACACAATCATCAAACAATTAATGCATCTTACCACAAACTCAAAATGGATTGTGTTTTTTTTTTTTTTTTTTTTGGTCATTTCATAAAAAACATGCGTGCTTACTGTGTAGAGGCTTACACTACAATAAAACTGTATTTTTGATTAGTTTGACTTCACCAACCTATACCCTAAATGCCTGCCATTTGTGTTACAGGTCCTACCTATGGAGGTTGATTGACAATAAGTTGACCTTCCTCTTGAATAATTTTTCTTGTTATTTTTCTTTTCTCTTCCTGAGGAACCTATGATTACAAAAAAGATTGAGGCTCTTAAAGGGGGTACTCACCTAGAAGCTCAAAGAAGGAGCTATTAACACCTTAAGAAGAATAGATGAGTCAGAGAAAAAAATCTGTTTTTCATTTTTTTTTTTATTAATCCAAAACAGCCACTTAAATAGGCTTCAAATATAACAAACCCTAACCCCTAATTAGATTAACTAATAGGTAACAACTATAATAGAAAAAAGCATACCTACTTAATTAGATATGAATCTAAACATAATATCACTAAAATGGAAACATAATATCACTAAAATGGAAACATAATATCCTGAAAATAATATAAAAGGCGCCTAAAGCTTCAAGAATCCTATATGGAAAGTGTCTAATATGGACCCCTAAGAATTTGCAAGATATGTGTATGTATCTTGATAAATAAAGTCACAGGTAGTTTCCAAAATGTCATGTCATGTCAATATATAGCACCAAGCGACAACCAAACTAGAAAATAGATAAGATGTTACTTTCAAAAGGAGCAACAAGTTTCCAGGACGAATAGCCGCTCAATTCAAAAGTTGAAAGGTATAAAGATAGTAACTTTAAAAATTCAGTAAAACTCAAATGAGAAGTACAGTCAGGTTGAGTAGTCATTAAGCACTAAAATTCAGTTATTATAAGGAATAATTAATAAAAGGAATCATTTTATATATCTTCCTACTCTCCACCTCACTTTTGCAACTCAAACCAACTCCGCTCACACTTTCAGAGACTGATCTATTTTCTTTGACAGCCTTCTCAACACTCTTGTCACAGCACCAGCACCTTCCATAAATATCACCAAGTATTTTCAAGCAGCAATTAAACATATCAGCTACTGAGGAACGCTTAGACCCAAATACTACATGGTAAGGTAGAAAATAACCAACAAATGGTTAAAGACAATAAATATCCAAGTTCAACTGCTGCCTATCTGCCTTTTCATGTTGATTTAAAATGGCACGTTGAAAGCTGACTTGTAAACTTGTAATAGATAGATAGTACCAAACTAATTTGGCCAAAATATGAGAATAGAATAAGCACAGGAAAAGAAACTTGAAAAGCAGATCGCTTTCACCCCTTTTGTTCCTTTTTTTTTTTTTTTTTAATTTTTGGAGGGGATCAAAAAATCATCTACCTTGTTATTAGAAGATTTTCATGTTAATCTTTTAAGTCCATGATCACATTCATAAAACAGCAGCCTTTGGACACACAATATGTTGACCTAACTAATTTTGGAGTTAGAAACATTGCCTGATGTTCAGGCTGCTCATGATATCCAGCTTTTCGCCATTGTGCAATGGTTGATCCATGAAAAACAACGACAGTAAAATAAGAATCCAATAGAAGGATTCTGTCAGCAGCAATGGCAACCACATCAAGGAGAACCGGCTGTGGATCAGAATGAAAAGAGTAGGAGATTAAAGAGGGTTGAATCATCACTACTGAATTGGCAACATTTTCCCGATTCAAGATCATTCTGAAATAAGCTGTTTCATCTGGACTGTTGTTGAAGACCTGATCTCAAGATTCCACATGAAGGAAGAATATCAGAAGCCAAACAAAGACTGGAGATACACATGTAGGCTGAACCTAAAGAACATTACACAATTAAAAAGTACCTGGACAAACTGAGAACGCCGTAAATGAAATATAAACTGGGGAAAAATAGAAAATCTAGGAGATAAGCTGAAGGAAGTTGGACTGTCCTTTTGATAATCACCAAATCGTGAACATATATGTATCAAAGATTTGTCTAACCATCTTATAGGGTCAAATTCGGCCTGCCAAAAACGAATATCATAATTAAGAAGGGTAATACTTCACTTAAAAACAGTCTTAAAGAAAAATAAGAGCAGGTTAAAATTTCTCCTTCTTTGCATATGACAATCAATAATTTTGCAAATGCAAGCTGGACAAGTTACAATGCCAGTTACCTATAATGAATGGGAAGTGTGAAAATATGAAGCAAAGGTCAAACCGATCAGCCCACCAGTACAGGCAGAGGTAGAAAAATCAAGAGCTATCAAGGTTGTATTGAAGTTTAACAATTAAACTGTCTAAATTTAAGGGCCAAAACTAAGGGGAAGGTTCACCTGGCAGTGTATCCTCACCCAATACACTGACAACCCTAAAGTACAAGCAAAATGTTCAAGAATTACTTTTTGGGCAGGGAGTTGATGCAGTGGAGTTCAACAATGATTTGCTGATTTACAGTAATTAAGAAGTGTCAGCATCTACATTAAATAAAACTCACAGGCCCCAACTCTCAGAAAAAAGGACAATAATATATTGCTTTCATCGTCATGAAGAGAATTCACAGTGTATTTCCTGTAGAACATAACAAACATGGATATCTAACTTGAAGGAAGCATGCATAAAAATCCCAGCCAATTAAGTACTCCCCACCTTTTGAGGTAAATGCATTAAACTAGTTTAAGAAAAAGAGTATGCTATTAGCACTGGAGAAATTACAGCCACGGAGAAATACCAATGAGGACGTGATTGGGATCAATGCACTCACATCAGTACAAAATCAATATGAAATCTGAATGGAGAACATATCAACTTTTCTACTTTTTTTTACAAAAGGAAAAGCATGATCTAATCAAGGTGTCATTTACTCAAGTTGGCTGCCCGAGACAACCTCTGATCCAGACAAAATTTTTAACTTTGAATCAATCAAATAGCACCATCAACTTTGAGAAAAATTCAATCCAGAAAGACCAAAGGTCGAAATTGTTGCAGGCACCTAGAATAATTGAAAGTAAGACTATTACCTCAGATTCCATTTTGAAAGAAACATGCCGAGCCAACACAACTGCTGCTGCTTCTTGATCAAATCCAGCAATCAAGTCCTAGGAAAAACAAAATAATTTGGGAGCTAAGGTACATGGCATGAAATACAAGAGGTAGTTACATGATCCATCAAACAGAGCTAAAATAGAAAATAACACATTCAACTATGGTCCAGATTCACAATTGATATATACCCAAGATTCCCAAAACCATATGTAGTATAGCTCCTTGGTGTTATAAGTGAATTTGCACCATTAATATGAAAAATTATTTCTTCATGTTCTTTGAGGAAAACAGGGTGGTAAATATAAAAATTGCACTAAACCATCTAGTCTCAGCAAATCAGAATGGGAAAGGAATAAAAAGCACTAAATATCAGATATCTACGCACTGATGCTTCCAAAACCAGAACATGCAATAGTTTGCAATATCCATTCACACGGTAACTTATACCCTTAACTGGCACTTTGATATATAAATTCTTTCTTTGTGTTCATTCAGAAGCCAATAAACATCAATAGAGAATGTATGAATTGTATGCAATCAGCTGATGCAAATACACTAAAGAGAGAGAATAAGAACATCACGTACTATTGAATAAGACAACGCAGTGTGATTTATTATCAAGGGCATTTGTAACTTAAGAAGAAAATCACAAACTAGAAACAACTTACTAGAAATAAGTAATATTACCCTAGATTGGATAAATTTTTGTGCTAACATTGATTTGAAACTAAAGGCCAATAGACAATTTAGACATTTACTATCAAATAATCATAAAGAACTGTAGACCTCAGGCTTTGCAAGAATAACCACTTCTGCTGCTCATGAGCACAGGCTTTGAATATACAAATATTAATGTTCGATTCACCACAGCATGTTTCTCCAATGCCTAAAAATTTTGTAAAAGATATGAAGTTCACCTGTATGCATCCGGAGCCAGCAACCCACCTTCTCGAAAGAGTAGTTGCACGAAGCCTCATACGTCCACTACTATGTTGATAACTGGATAACAATATCTTCAGTGAACAAACAGTACAAAACTTGAAAATCATGAAAATATACACTTAATTTTCTGTAGATAATAATACATACTAAGTTAAGAACTGGAAGTAAAATTGGTTGTTTGCAGATGCAATAGCATCAGGGTTCTCCTTTTTGACAATATCAAATATTAAGCACAATGATGTTGTTTTGTCAAGGCCACACATCTTCCACGCAGTGGTGTTTCCTTGACCAATGACATTCTCAGAGGCCAAAGGACCTTTCTGCACAGGAACACCAATTAGGAAAAGCCCAAATAAAGTTAGAGAAAAAGATACTTCAAAAGCTTCAGCCTACCTTCTCAAGTGATGCACAAGGGCCAATAATTCCTTGGACTTTGATATCTTTTGAGCAGTTTACTTCAAATATACCACTGTAAGGCATGAACCAAACAAAATTAACAAAGTAATAAACACCTCAACAATTACAGTGTCAATAGGGTCAATCACCATTCTGTCTACTAGGAGATGCAATCTTGCTAAATTTCCAGGAGCAGAAGCAGAGTGTGCAGGAAATATAAAAAGAAAGAATATCATGTGCTTACATTACACGTAGTGAAAGAAAACTTTGCAGTTTCATAAGGAATGATGGATTTTATAAGTCAACCCTCAAGAGAATATGATATGTAACGCCAAGGGTTTTTAACAAAAGGAAATGGCATATACTAGCAAGCAACAAACTCTCTTATATTATACATAGATCAAGAGGGACCAAAAAAGCTTTATCTACATCAGATACTGATTATGAAACTCAAGAATGTAACCTAAAGTGGTGGTAGATGAATCATATCATATGTACAAATTCATCTTAGGAGGAAAACAGGACCATGTCTATCATTCTAACTACTTGACCAAAAAAAAGCTATAACAACTACGCTAAGGGTAGTGGTGATCATCTGAAGTATTTAAATAGTCAGCAAATCATATTCACTAAAACTAAATTAACATTTAATGTAGATCTTTGTTGGGATAGAAACACAAATACAAGCAAAAAAGAATGATAAAAAATAAAGTACACAACAACAAAATCTATGTGGTTCGGTCGAAAGATTTACATTCACTATTGTATTAGAATTGTATTCCTTGCACCCGAAATTAGAGTTTACAAGTTACATGAGTAATTATAAGAAGAGCCAACAATTGGCCAAATGTCATACAATTGACGTTTAGTTTCATCTCTTTTGTCTTTTATTTATTAGGGAGGTGTTAAAACTTTAATTAGAAAATACATGGAAGAACTTAACAAGTACCTGCATACACATAAATAACGCACAACATCACCATAAAGAAAATAATTGTAATTATGTATCAGCAAAAGCAAATGGTTCTAAAATTTTGTAGCTATGGGGTGTAACTTTCTCAATTAATTGCTATTTTGCAAACATCATCGATTTAATAATGAAGACCAGTAAAATGGAAAATTGATACATTTTTTTACAACTTTATTTACTAGCAAAAAAAAAAAATGAAGGCAAAATAGAAAATTCAGTTAATGCATCACCTCAGCATTCACTTCAAATTTGGAAGACATAATATGCTATGCATTACAACATAAACTGTGAGATAGCAACAAAAAAAACTGGATGATGAAAACTATAAAAGAATCAGGAAACAACTTAAAACCTTAGCAAAAGAGAAACCAGTTGAACATAAATGAAACATATCACAAGGAAGATGTAAAAATTAGCTAAAAGTTCAAATATAGTTAAACTCAGTCAAATATGATATTTTGATAGAAAGCCATTCAACCAAATCTTACTTTGCTGCTAGATCAAGATCATGCTCTCCAGACTGAAAAATGCGTTTTAAAGAATCCTTGAAAACAGAATGCCCAAAACTCTCTGCCAGAACAACAAGCCCGCCAGTTTTCTCCACAGCAACTTTAAGTTCTGCAACCCCAACCTATAAATACACAAAATATCATACTTCGTGAATATAGGTTAATAATGAAACTCTATGTAAAACAATTGAAGATTTAAATGAATGTGATAAAGCTCATACTAGAAAAAACAATAATGTTATCACAGGACAAAATTAACAGCATACACCCCTTAGTTATCTTTGAAATAAAGTTAGAAGTGTCAAATACATATTATACATATATACTCCCAACCTAATTTTCCAGAATTATGTTTCTCTGAAACAGATGTTCAAGTTTCATCATGAATATGGTCAGACCCCTTCCCCCGTCCCCTCTTTTCTTGACCAACAATTCTTTGATGTTTTACTTTACAGTAGACTTTATTTAATAATCAAAAGGATGAATCAAAAACTAACATGCTGATCTCAAAGGAGGATCTCAATATAACATTATTCGTAATATTACAGAAACTTGTGCAAATAGCTTTTAGTGCACATGAAAGAACAGATCAAATAACTCCATATAATCATAGGAGATGCATGCGCATATTCTGCTATGTAATAGGAATGAACATAGAGAAAAGCATGACAGCAACCTTCCATTGAGATGAGAATCATTTCACATGTTAAAAGAGGGACCACAACTTTTTACTAGCAATGAACCACAAACTAAAGGGCATAACCACATCCACTGGTGTATTTCCATACA
Source organism: Cynanchum wilfordii (assembly GCA_025388415.1). NCBI lineage: Eukaryota > Viridiplantae > Streptophyta > Magnoliopsida > Gentianales > Apocynaceae > Cynanchum > Cynanchum wilfordii. The sequence continues at coordinate 806,730 of JAHSUH010004827.1, read as the reverse complement.
TCATGTAAGAAGCAGAATACTACACCTGGTCAAGAGCACAAGCAAAAACATCTAGAACATGTCCTTGATGAACTAACTGCTTTGAAAGTCCCTCATAAAACTTCACAGCTTTATGGTAAAATGGTGCAGAATCTTTGTCCAGATCTTTATGAGAACGTATTGGCTCAGATAAATTTTTTGTTACAATCTGCAATATTTGTTATAAAAGAACATAAGAGTTACTAAAAAGAACATGGATACACTGCAAATCACCTGCAATTTCATTTATTCTATTCAGGTCCTAGATAGCAAACAGAAGCAGCATAAATGAACTTACTGAGCCTGGCCCTTCTGTTGATGGCCCACCTAAAAATGCCATAATTCTTGCCCTCGAGCCTGGAACACATAATCCCAACAAATGAGCAGCAATACTCAATGCCGTACCCGTGCTCCTAGCTCCCCGTTGATCAGCAGGTGGTTGCCAAGGATCTTTCTGAAGCTCTTCCAATATCTTAAAGAAAAAACCATCATGAAAAATGAAAAGAAAGCAAACGTTGAGATGTATCAGCAGCTGATATTTTATTTCATGGACTTATCAGTATAGCATAAAGGAAACAACTGCTGCAATATAGCAAACTGAGAATATTGAGATTAAACACCATAAAGAATCAAGAAATCCCTTTAAAAATAGTAAGACTCAGCCATGATGCAATTTAGAAATAACAGAATAACCAATATTCTTATACTTAATCCAGATGAGAAATTCAAGCAAATGCCAAAATTTCAGAAAACCACAGCTTGAATGCCTCAAATAACAGAACACGCTCAGATCACATTAGCAAACTTGCATATAGATACATTAGTACATATATATTATAAATTTTCTGAAAACACAATCCTACCGCATTAAGTGTAAATTCACACTGTGATGCAGGTAACAAAAACCTCGCGATACTATCTTGTGAAAGTCCATCTCTTGCACCAGCTATAACTCCAGCAGGTGGCTTTGGTTTCTTCCCAAAGAAACCCATCTGCTCCAACAGCTGATCCTTAGTCACCTCCTTTGATCCTTTGAAAACATAAAACTTAGTGCATGGATCAAAACCCAATTCGTGAACATGCACATTTGTCCCAAAAGTGATGAAACCAATAAGACAGTTCTCAGGCACCATCCCCAGAATCTGCTAAGAAGAAATGTCTATGGCCAGTTAACATGAAGAAATAAAATGGAAAAAAAAAATAATAATAAAATTAAAACATAGTGCTCTATCCTAATTTTGGGTATAACATGTATCCCATTATTTAGTAAACAATATTGGGAGTTTCATGAATCACAAAGAATGAGCTCTCAGGTAACTGAAGATGGGTGGATTTAGAAATGAAAACACCAAAAATCTCAAGTCTCAAGATGAAGTTAGCCAATTCACTCAACCAACTTATCAGAAAATGTTATGCAAAAACTAATTAAGCTAAAAGAAGATAACTGCTCGCAGCTTGAAGAATAAGCAGAAATTGTCGTCAAAAACTCAAAATAAGCCAAAGTGATTATTTTCCTATTTATTTGAAGATAGATTACCTAATATTCATTTCTATCTTACCCGTCCATCAACAATTCCCTAAGAATCAAATTCTCTATAGCTCATATTTTGTGACCCTCCTTCTTCTTGACCCACTAGATAAGGTTTCCATTTTTCACTACTTTTGGTTTATTTTTATTTATTTATTTTAATCTTATTGTCAATGGTAAATGAGTTTTATGTTCTCACATTACAGTATTTTTTAAGGTTACCTCTCAGAACCTATTTCAATTTTCTGCCAATTACTTTCCTCTTGAATATTGTGACTACTTTTATGGTCCATGTAATACCTTCTCTTACGGAGTTTAATAAATAATGCCATGCAGCACTAACTTCCTAGTACAGAAAACATTGTCTATAAGCATTACCACTCTTTATTTACACTATAAAATTAAAGAACCAAAAACAACTGCAAACACACTGAACCACATGATATGACCAAAACCTCTGAATGCAATAGATAAAATGCAAAGCATAGCCGTAGAAAAGCCAATTCCAAAACTCAGAAGTACAAAAGGCATGAAAGGTGGCCTAAAAACGATTTGCAAAGTGTAAAATGCATTTGTCTGGATCAGAGGAGCAACTAGCAAGAGAGAAATTTTCTCATCCTGAGCATGTTGAACAAATTTTGCCAACACTGGGAAGTCAAAGCTAAAATAAATTGAACATTTATGATAAGCAGAGTGCCGCAAACGCCCAATTCACCTCAGATCAATGAAAAACAGAACCAGTAATTTCTGGGGGGTTGGGGATGGTTAATAATACAAAAACATACCTGAAGCAAAGCAGATTTCAAAAACCCAAGTTCCTCCTCAATAACAGAAATATCCACCACAAACAGAAAGACAGGAGTAGAATCCTTATCAGAAGAAGCAAAATTTGGGTCTTCATACTCAATGGTAGTGTACTGCGGGAAAAGCTCGGCAGGTAGATTAGCATCAGATATTGCTTGGTAGTGAGGAGGGAAGTGATTGCGATGGAGGCAAAAGCAACAGATCCAAATTTTATTATTGGGGGTGGAAAAATCAACTATGGCAAAAGGATTCAACACGGATCGGCAGTTTCGGCAGCGAAGGGGAGTGTAGGGCAACGTAGGCACCTCTGCCGGCAGCGGCTTTAAAGGCGTGTAGATAGCGGAGATCGGGATCACGCACTGGGCTGATTCTGATTTTGTTCCTGGTAATACATTCCATGGCATTCTAACGGCATCTTGAGCTTCTAAATCCAAGAATTCCGTCATGATCTGGTTGTCGACGGTGGTTTAAATTGGCGGGAGACGGCAGAGGAGGCCCGGTGGCGGAGCAATCAAAATTCAAAGGTAAATAATATTAGTAGAACGCTCCCGAAGTCCCCCAGTGGTGTAGTGTTGCTAATTTCTGGTGGCTATTTCCATTCATTTGTTTATTTTATGACTTTCTCGCCAGAAACCAACTAATTCCCAGAAATGCTTTGGTTCTTTTCCTTTTCTTTTTTTTTTCTTTTTTTTTTTTTTCAACTGGATCTTTAATATAACAACAAAAAGTGATTTGTCATAAAATTTATTTCATATATATATATATATATATATTAAATAATTATTTTCAATAAAAATAGTTTTTTTTTGAAATTAGATTCCAAATCTCTAACTATTATTTAAGAAATTAAGATATTCTTTAAGATTTGATGAAGATATTAATAAAAATAAGATATATTATATTTTAATTAATTAAGTCAATTTTTTAAAATAAAAACTAGTTGTAAAAAAATTTTAATTATTTTAAATCATTTTTTTAGGTGGTATCCGGCCCTTTCCACCTTAGACTAATCCACCCAGGAAAGTTCAATAATACGGATATATCTCGAACTATGGAATTTCGGGTGAAGTTTAAACCCGAACTCGAACTCTTTTGGTTGAGGGAGAGACTCCTAAACCATTAGGCCAAAAGAGAAACTTCAATTATTTGAAATCATTAAAAATATGATTTAAAATTTTTCATCATTAATTTTTTAAATTAATTAAGTTGTTGTTTATTAGTAGCTTAAATAATATTTTAAAATATATTTTAGAAAAGGTGGGCCTGAAATCTGGATCAAAGAGAGCCGAATTGCTGGACATCCCTAGCCGAATTGAATGGGAGTCCAGATTGCCCGCATTGTCCCAGCCATTGTGTTTTGGGCTTTTGTGAACAATTATAATTTCTTATTAGTTTAAAATGTTTATTGGATCTTGTTATTTTATGGTTTGTTATATAAAACTTGTTGGGCTATTAATTGATTTGGAGTTTGGTTTAATAGTTTCATACGTAAAGTCTAGAGTTTTAATTTTGCTTATGGAGAGACATGGAGAATTTCCTCATTAGAGATCCAATGTGGTTCAACACTAATTTAATTTTTTTATTATCTTAAATATTTATCATAAATTATTAAATACATCTTTATTTTTAAATTTTTTTTTTTTTTTTGCATTACATTAAAGGATTTTTAACAAACTTATTTTCAATAAGAAATTGACATATTTTTGGATGGTATATTTAAAATTGATAGAATAAAATCCAAGAATTTGACGGATCAAGTTGGGTACAAGAGTCCAAGTAGTATGATCTCAAAGTTTCGTGTCCTTAATTAAAGTCCCACAAAACATCACAATCTCTATCTTCATTTACTTCTTCTCAGTCAAATCACCCAAATTGACAAATTCCAGTACAAATCACACACACACATATATATATATATATATATGTGGGGTCCAATGTAAAATTATATATATAACTTCTCAAATCAAGTTCATAATTTTACAAAATCCTCAAAAATAGTTCTTAAATTTTACAAAACACCATTAGTTCTAGACGAATTAATTATATTTTGTTCGAGTTAGGTTGGTGATCTTTTGGCAAAGAAAGCTCAAGTCTCAAATTTTAAACAATTGTATATATAAGTCACGAGCGTTATTTACTACTTATCTACGAATTTGAATTAAATGCACTTTTAAAATGAAGGTTTTAAACAATGAAGGAATGAATTGAGATTTTTGAATAGTTTAAGGACTTCATTGAAACTTATACATATATTTGTAAAAGGTAATTACCATTTGACCCGTATGTATATATATATATATATATATATATATATATATATATATATATATATATATATATACATATGTAAGTATATACAGATATGTATAAACTTTGTAAGAAATCATGCCAAAAGATTTTTCCAACTATAGAACTTTCAAACCATATCTCATTTATTGATAAATTTTTTTTTGACGCCATATAATAATGCTCAATTAGCCAAAATTAAAACTGATTAAAATATAGTAGTAGAAGGATTTTTCACCAATAGATTGTCAAGATTTTCTCAACTTATTTGTTAACTCAAGATTGTACAATGTGAATGAATAATCTTTTTGAGTATACGGCATATCTTAAAACATTTTTAAAATACTAATAAAAGTAAGACACGTATTATTTAAATTAATTTAAAAAATTTAATATCAATATCTTAAAAAATCTCTTAGAAGATTTGTGTCAAAGTTATTCCAATTACATGTTACTTAAAATATATCATATGAATAAATATTTATATATATATATATATATAAATATTCCCAAAAGTTATTACACATCTTCCCTATCCAAATTGCAACATAAAAAATAAAAAATAAAAAAACATAAATTTATACGAAATCTTTAATTCAATTCTGTTTTGTATTTAACTTAAACTCAAACAAACAATTACTGAATCATCAATTAATAATACAAGTCTTATCACAATATATATATTTACTATATATAAAAATAAATAATTATTTCATTGGAGTTGTACACAATAATAGTATTTACATCATTACAAGGATTCTTATTCTTCTGAAATCCGACGTATGAGTCTGAACAAAGATAAAAAGCCCTCAAAAATGAAGAAAAGAAAAACCCACCCCACCCCCCCTAAAAAAATTATATATATAAATAAAAATAAAAAATAAAAAACTCCAATCCAAGAAATCCAATCCTGTGTGCCCTTGAAAACATTTCACAATCATATTTATTTAATTGATTAATTACTCAGTCCTGATCTTCCTGAATAGGATAAGACTTTCTAATACCAAAACCGCCACGGTTTCTTGATAATCTCTTCGAATAACGACGGCGGTGCTTTCCGTCAAACTTCAACCTACCAGTTTCCTTAAATAGTTCTTTTTCCAAGGGATCAATAACGCATTCGGGTGGCGGAACGGCGTACCTCAAAGAATCGTAGCAATACGAATAGTACATATACCTTTGTCTATACTTTTTCATAGCCGCCCTTTGCTTGGGACTTATATTCGAAAAGCTCGCACTTTCCAGTTGTTGGTTATCCTTTTCAGTACAACTACTGATACGGGAATCGTCGTGTAAAAAAACTTGTTGTATGGGGTCTACAACGCATCCGTGCAATGCGAGATCAGTGAATTCGGCTATAAATGGAGCATATTTGTAGTTTGCCTTATATTTTCCACCAGAAGTTGCCCAATCTGATGCATCCCATATGGTTGCGTATAAAGCCATAGGTTTTGATGGGTAATCTCCTCCCATGGCATCATTTCTTCTTATCTCCCGAATTGGAACGTCATCTATGTAAAATCTGGTCCATACACATCCATGCATATTCTTTTTAAGTAATTGTTTATTACATAATATATATATATATATATATACATATAAAATAAAATGTATCCAACATTTTTTGTTTCGGGTTAGGCTGAGTTTGCGTGGAATAGTTGTCCACGGAACATAGAATATTGTACAAAATGGAGTTAATTTGAAATAATATTTTTCTAGAAATTTATACTAGATATCTGAAACGGTCAATGAGAGACTAATTCAATGAAAGTGGTTGGAAAAACTATATATGTATAGAGAGAGAAAGAGAAATAGAGAGAGAGAAGAAAAAAAAAACTCACATGATGTTCTTGGTGGTCCACAGGATGCTATAGCGATGAAATTCCTTAGAAGGGTCGAACCAAAGATGGTATCTTTCTTCTCTTCCTCTACTGGTGCTACCGTTGCCATACATATTTGTCTGAAACCTCCATGCTTTTCCTTTAATATTTCCTAAAAACTCAAAATCCAGTTCATCATGTGTCTTCTCGAATACATCTCCGTTTGTTGTCTGCAATATTACATAATTCAAATCAATCACATCATCATCATAAAACTAATTCATACCATGAAATTCTATATAATATATATATATATACATACATAGAAAGCCACAACAACGCCTGCAGTGTACTCTGAGGGCAACTTAATTCTTGCGCTAAAAAATCCATGGTTGTAAAGATCAGAAGACTTGAAACCAGAACCTGTTGATATATATATATATATACATAAAATTAAAATATTTGTATATATAATTGATGATCATATATGTATATATATATATATATATATATATATGTGCATGATGAGATGATCACCTGTGTATTGGTTGAGATGGAGGCTGACGCTACTGTCATGATCAGTTGAAGTCTTGATATTTCCTTCACCAAAGAGAGAACTGAAACCTTTGCTACATGAAACAGTTTTGATATCAGAATGAAAAGAAGAAGCTTTGGCTGTAACGATGAATTGAAAGTGGCAGAAAATAAAACACACAATCAGTAATATCAGACATGTTTTTCTTCTTCTGCAAATAATAATATTCTCGGATTTCGATTTCTCCATGAATATAGAGTACTAGTTCCTATGTTTGTCTGAACAAAAAAATCGACCAGTCCTGTAACTAATTGAAGAACGTATTTATATTAAGAGAGAGAGAGAAGGTATGAATTGTTTATTTGGAAATTGGTTTGTATTTGCGGCCATAGAAAGAAGATGCTTGTGCCATTATCAATATATGGTGGGCTTTCATTGGTTAAATTGGTAAAAGATGGTTTTTATTCTTTTTTTTTTAAAAAAAAAAATTAAGGCTAATTTTGAAGAATTTCTGGCTATTATTAATCATGTAATTTGAAAGATATTTAAATTATATTAAATGATGATGGCCGGGAAGAAAAGAAAAAGAAAAGAAAAATTAGCATTATGTTTTACTAAACACGGTTAGGAAAAGGAAAAAAAAAGAAAAAAAAAGAAAAAAAAAAAAATGGTAGTAGTACTATTAAATGACGCTTTAATTATGAGAAAAAAAATTGATCACGGGTTCTTGAAACGAAAAAACGCCACCTATATATATATATATATATATATATTTAATGATCTTTTGACGACTTCTTTATTACCCATTTCATTTTCCTTTACTTGTACTTCTACTACAACAGTGATAGCGTTATAATCAATTATTTAAAATATTTGATTTTTTTTTTAAAAAAAAATTAATCTTATTTTATCTAATCAATAATTATCCAATTAAATTTATTTTCTTCTGATAATATTACTTAGTTTATTAAAAAAAAATGGTGGTATTACATGATACATAAAAAACAGTCTTCATTAAGTATATTTATATGTCAAATGAGTTGTGATCGAGTGGTCAGCACTTCATGCTCTCAACCTAAAGGTTGAGGGTTCAACATCCAATTCAGCTATAGTGCTACTTTGACTTTAATTAAGTTACGCATTTTCAACCCGGCAGCTTGGGGGAGTTAGTCTAAGCGGACTTCTAATGCTTCCTCCAAGGCGGATGATCGAGGGTTCGAATCCCCCTGGAGTGGTTAGCGCCATATTAAAAAGATCTAAGAGAAGGCCCTACCCTCGAGTAAGAGTTGAACTCTGCGAGCGCTCCGTAGGCCGAGTCTGGATTAGTCTCACCGAAAGTGGGGATACCGGGCGCCCCAAGTGGGGTAATACCAAAAAAAGTTAAGCATTTTCCATAATTTTGGCTTTTTTTGGGTAAAAGAATTAATGGTTATATTGAAAAAAAAAAAAAAAAAAAAACTTTTTCTTTTCACCACGTGAAAAGTATATGGGTATGCATTAATATAACTTCCCAAATATCTCAAGTGCACTCCATACCATGGAAGGAAAAAAAAGGACCAAAATGCAAAAATCATACATAAATATAATCTTTATATATTAAAAACAAAATCACTTTTTATAAAAACTTACCGAAATTCTCTTTTCATATTTTCTTTAGATAATATATATATATATATATATATATATTAATTTTAGTCTGCAAAATTCTATTTCAAATGTAATAATAATAATAATAAGCTATATCCCTTATTTTTTATAGCACTTGTTGCTTGTATTAAATATATATATATATATATATATATATATATATATTATTACTAATGTTATAAAACAAGGTTCTTATATTAATTTATGAGAGGCGATTATTAAGTAATAATTTAATAATATATTTAAAAATTGTAAAATAACAAATAATATTGCATCTTATTATATATATATATAAGTAAGCAAATTTATTGGCCGAAGAATCATATCTTTCTTCCCTCTTCCTTAAAAGAATTTAATGGTAATTGAGAATTTTGGCATCTAAATTACATAAATTATAGCATTTGACTTCGCAAATGGTAGAGGAAAAAAAAAGAGTGATCATTGTATCATCATTATAATGATGAGGAAAACAATCTGTCCACGTGTCCAGACAATCACTACAACTTTGCTTATACTATGTTTAAGAAAAATATAAATTAAGCACAAATGAGAAAATATATATATATATATATATAAAATTAATCATTCTGGGATTGACCAAATATACATAATATATGTATATATGTTGGATTGCTTCTATACGGCAGCACTGCATCAATGAAGAAAATAATTATGTTTTCGTTCATTCGAAGCAACTTATTATGATGAAAAAAGAGAAAGAGAAATTCGTTCTTCAGTGACAGCTATATATTATCTGGATTGCATTTCTTCCTTCTTTTTTTTTTTTTTTTGGGTTTTTCGAATTTGATCTGAATATATATATAATATATATATAAATTCTAACCTTTTATTAAAAAGTGTAATAATTAAAAATAATAATAAATATTGGAATGTAAGAAAATTAATGAGGAGAAAATTAGTGGGAGATTTTTATTTTTTATTATTATTTATTTTAACCTACTTTAAGTGATATGATAAGTTTAAAATGCGTTATTGATTAAAAGATTTAGGCCTAAGAAAGATGGGAGTCCCTTTGCGAATATCATACTATCCACTTCCATCTAACGAGCGAGGTAGGAATACAAATCACAATATTATTATATATATATATATATATATATATATATAATGGGTATTGAAACAAGAGCGATATTCTCACATGCTTTACTTCCGAAAGAAGCAAATTTGTTGAAGAAGAATAGAACAGAAATTTAGATTTGCTTTGGTAATGTCTTGTTGGCATTAAGTAACAAAAGGATTTGCATGGTAAAGTGGTTATACCAACTTAACTACTATTCATATATTAATTCATTACACACACACACAGATATATATAAGGAAAAAAAAAAACTACCAATCATTCAATTCCCCATCCCCAAAGGATGAAACCAGCACCAACCAATTTTGGAGTTGATGGAAAATGGTTGATGTTTTGTTCAATTATGCCTCCACTTTGTTTTCAAGTTATTATTTTTTAAATAATTCAGTAAATTTTATTTACGTTAATTTGATTGATATAATTAACTAGTTAAACACAATTTTTTAAATTTAAACTTATATATATATATATAATTTCGGGTTATATTTTGTACTCTTGATTCAGTTTCTTTATACTGAAAGAGTGCATCTAGCGATATGGACTAACTTTGGCGTAAGAATCTACCGGTAGGAAGTTGCTTTCTCCGCCGTCTTGAATTGATTTAATTATGGGTTTTCTTCGCTCTTCATTTTACCTTTTTTTTTTTTCCTCTTCTTATTTTCCTTTCCATTCAATATTTAGCTTAATTTGTTACTATAAGTGGAGCCACCGGTATATTTTATCCAGAATTATGTGTTCATTTATTATTATTATTATTATTTTGTGTGTGTTTTATCCTGGCAAGCAACCCAACTCATTATAATGATAATATATATATATATATATATATATATATATATATATATATATATATATATATATATATATATCTAAGTATTCTTGATCTGAAAGAAGAAAAAAAAAAGGAAAAAAGAGAGAGGAGAGAGAGAGAGAGAGAGAGATGAAGAATCCAAATGATCCTCCTAATTAGATAAGGTGGGTTCTTATCATAATGAATAATGATGATTATGATGCTCTTGAATTATATATATATATATATATATCTATATATATATATATATATATATATATATGTTAATTTCTAAAAAGGTCCCCAAACTTTTAATTAATTCAAATTAAGAGGTTTTCTTTTTCTTTTTCTTTCTTTTCACTATGTATAATTATAAAATAGGTCAGGAATTCATCAAATTTTGAATTATATTTTTTTTTAATTTTGAAAAGTCAGTACCCTACGTGGTCCTTCTTCCACTTCCCTCTCAACTCCTTTCACCAATCACGGTTTCATCTCTCTCTCTCTCTCTCTCTCTCTCTCTCTCTATATATATATATATATATATATATATATACAATATATAGTGAATTTGACTGGGACATTAATGGCGCACTAAGCCGAATTTAAAAAAAAAAAAAAATTCAAACATTTGGTTAAACTTATTCATCATCTTTAATTATGTCTTCGTAGTTAACAAAACTATAACAATAAGGATACTCAATTTTCAATTAACAAAAAGTTCAGGTGTTTTTGTTGAAAAATACAAACCACGGGATGCATTTGGGAAAAAAAAAACAAAATAAACAAATAAAAAAGAAGTAAGGTTGGACAATGGAACAAAAAACAACAATTCGAACTGTGTAACCCAAGTAAAGTGAACAAACCGGCCATGATAAAGAAACATATATATATATATATATATTACATCTGAGATTGTATATGTTGTCCTCAAGCCGCTATATAATATATACATGCATATATATATATATTATAAAACATAGGAGAATATATGCCTTTCTAATTAGTTCTACATGTGTCTGTTGACTTGAAATGCTACATTATTATACATGCTGAAGTGCTCTAATTACATAAGTCACTTATACTTGCCCTATACCCAACTAAACCTAATCCCAACCACTAAATATTTTTCAACTCATATTCTTTATTTCTTAATCTTCTCCATATATACAAGGCACATCTCTATATATGTATATGTGTATGTATATATATATACACACTATAATATATAATTCGAGTCAGTAATTTTTTTTTTTTTGGTCAAAGAGTCAGTAACATTTACTTGACTAATTCAACTAACATAATTTGAATATAATATATATTCGACTCGGTAATATTTAAAAATTAATTAAATTAAACTCAATTATAATTTGATTACAGTTTTATCTAAAGCATCATAGTCTCCAAAATAAATAAAACAAAAATCTAGTTATAAAAATTAAGATATTAAATTCTTACATAGTTTATGACTTTGTCCTTCTATTACAAACCTTTTAAAAATAATATTCTTATTCAAAAAAAAAAAAATTCTTCTCATAAAGAGGTTAATTAAATCTTATATATATATATATTATAAATCACATATATTTTTAAAATTTTGAAATTATAATATATAGCATATATATATATATAAAATACATCGTTATAGTTCCAGTCTCTTTCGAAGCATGAAGCTTAGGCAACGTTCAATTCCAATCTTGCCAAAAATTAAAGAACAAGTTGACAAATACATACATACATATATATATATATATATATATATATATATAAAATATATATATATATATATATATATATATATATATAAACCATAACCTTTTTTATATTATTATGATTAATAAATTTATCCTCAAGAGATGATCACATCAATTTATGAGCTCTAGACTTGGTTGTTTGGTGGTGATCATTAGAATATGTGGTTTTCTTTTGGATAACTCTTAATTCAAGCCACTCCCTCAAGGCCAAACCTACAACCGTCCAAACGCACCATAAGCACCACTTTGTATTTTTTCATAATCTGTCCCTAACAACAATTACCTCATTCTCCCTCTCCCTCTCTCTCTATATCTATATATATATAATATATATATATATCTTTAAAAGAGAGAGAGAACTAGTTTTCTAGTGCTAGCTGTAACTCAATTGTAGTTTTTTTTATCATGAAAAAAAACAAAACAATACAAAAGCCAAGAAAAAATAAAAACTGCAGCCCAAAAATTAATGATAATTTTCATAAATAAAGTTAATAAGTTACAGATATTCGAAGGTCAATAACAACAACCATAGGATGAAACAAGAGATGACAATGGGCCGGACAGCAAGAACAATAATTAATAATATATATATATATATATATTATGATATGAAGTCTCACATGACTCACCTAAAATATGTCTAGACAATTATTAAATAGATATTTAAAACTTTTTACTGATCGCTTTTAAATAAAAACATTATTTCCAACTTTAATAGAAACAATACAAATTAAAACACGCTGAGAGCCCCAACGCCAGTCTTGCTCTGTTACTCTCCCGGATGAAAGGATGGGCCTGAAGCCTTTCCAAGAATGGGCTTAGCGGGCCACAAGTGAGTCCAGAACTAGACTCACACCGTCCCTGCTGTCATGGGCTTTTTTAATTATGACTATTATTTGGCCTTACAGTGCGGGCATACCTGCACTTGTGAATATATCTTGAACTGTGGAACTTCGGGTGAAGTTTAAACCCTTAACCTCTTCAGGAGGTAAGGGAGAAACTCTTAGACCAATGACCATGAGAGATTAGAACCTTCAACCTTTTGGTTGAAGGAGAGACTCCTAGACCATTATATCGGGAGAAGAACTTCATTATTTGACCTTAATTAAAAGGTAATTTTGTTTAAAATTTAATTTTCACCAAATTTGGTAATTTCCATTTAATCTTAAGTTACAAAAAAAGGGAGGGAGTCATATTTTATAAATAAAAATTATTTATGTTGCTAAAAAATTTATAATAATTATTTTTATTTCCAATTCCCTAAGAGGGAAAAAATTATTAGATATTTATTACGTGTGTTTATGGAAATTACTAGAAAAAACTGGTAAAATACTATTTAGTACATTAACTTAAAAACACAATCAATCGTCCAGGAAATAATTATTGGAAGTTGCTTAAAACAAATAAGTAATTTCCAGGAAATAAAATTATAAAATGACAATTTCCATATCATGATTGATCATGGCCGCACCAGTCCTGCTGTATATATATATATATATATGAACAGCAGCAGAATGATCATAAATCACAGAGAATTATAGACAACAAAAATGGTTAAAATTCCAGGCCTTCCTTGGGTTGTGATTGTCGTGTTGGTTGTTATCGTACTTACAGTTCTTACTTGCATCGATAACTGTAGCCAGAAAAAACCACATGCTGCTCCAAATACTAATGGTATGGATAAATATATTTTTCATTTTGTTATAAATAAAGAAATATAACATAAAGATTTTATTTCTTGTTTGTTTATTTATCAGTTCGTTATATATATCTCTAAAATAATGTTATAATTTTTTTTTTTTTTTTTTTTTTTTTTGCAGCCAGTGCGCATACTCGAGCTGCACCTCCTCCATTGCCTCATGAAGGCCCTTGAAAAAAGGGAAAAATAATATATTATTATATAGTATATAATAATTTCTTTATTTATGTTTTCTTATTTTACCATGTTCAACTCTTTGGCTCATATGTGAGATGATATTTCATTAATAAAATTTCGCATTTTTCATATTTACTTCGTTATCAATATAATCCTCAAATATATACATATATATATATAAATATCTCAGTGAATTACATTTGTTTGTCAGAATTTGATCTGACCAATATGAGACTCTTCGTTTAAATCGTTGGGACGTACAATGCTTGATCTTTATTGTTTGACTCCTGTCCAGTCGATTGATACATACATATAATATATATATATATATATATATATATATATATATATATATATATATTAAGCTTGCTGGAATTAATATGTTGGAGTTTGTATTTCGAAAGATAACTGTGTAAGATAGAAAAAATGCAGGCGATTAAAGAAAAATTGCATGAGAACAGCGAGATGCGCAAGATCAAAGAAGAAGCTAGGGAAGAGGAAAAGGTACAAAATCTTTGCATGATTAATCCACTATATATCACTACCAAAAAAAATAAATAAAGACGATTAAAATTAAAAGTTTATATCAAATATCTCAGTTTGATTCATTTAAAAACGCCATAATAGTCTATTTTGTTTATAATATTAGGTTTTTTTGGGGGGTTAATTAAATTGTACGGTTAACACACAGAAGGAGAAAGAGATGGCGAAAGCAAGGGCGGAAGTAGCTCATGAGGTTAGACTGGCAAAAGAAGCAGAAGGTGCTATGAATATGCATGTCAACAAAGCTGTTGAAAGAGTTGAAAAGCATCAAGCCAAGTAAGGATCATCACGCCTCGATGATCACCACGATCATTCTCCGCAGGATCCTGCATCCATGCGCCTCTGATGCTGCCTCCGATCCCTCGGAATTGTAATTAAAAGGCCAAAAATTAAATTAGCAGAAGATAAACTTCCAGTTTTTCATAGTTTTGTGTAAAAATCAAGTACCTTATCCATTAGGCCAAGGGCGCCCATTAATCTCTCCTTACTGTCCCTGGCTTTTGGAGAGGGGGAGATCAACCTAAACCATCTTTTTGATTACTTGTCATTACGTTATAGTTTTTTGTTATTCAATCATATCTCTACTTACCAAAGAAAAGAAAAAAAAAAACTAATCGAGTATTTAAATATTGTTTCTACAATGAATGTATTCTACATGATTGAACAGGCATTTGGATTATCATCACTAAATAACTGAGGAGCATGAACATAATGAACAAAGTAAGGGATATTATCTCCTTCTTTGATTTTGGAGCCAGCCACTTTATCAACTTCCTTGAATTCAACTACTTTCTCTGTTACTTTGGTTTCAATTAATTTTCCCTTTTCTTCCTTTTTCTCCTTATTGATGATGATCTCTGAGTGTTTGTGCACTTTCTTACGCATATACGTTTGAAGCTTATCTTCCTCGATCACACCTTCAATCGTTATAGTTTGAGCTTTTATGTCTGTCTTCACGTTATGAATTCCTGCACGAAGTTTTCATCAATATATAGGACAAGCGGCTCACCAAGAAATTACATTAAAATAAGATGATGATGAACAACAACCTTTGTGCTTAAGTAATCTCCTTTTGACTTCACGTTCGCATTCATTGCAATGCATGTAAGCCTTTATTTTTATCGTCTTTATGGTTTCCTTCATACACCAAATAAGTAATTAATCAGAAGTTACAGTACATACTTCATTAATATATATATATATACACATATATATATATAACAACTATGATTCAAAATATTAAACTTATCTAGTAAGTTAAATTGTATAAGTACAACTCGAGTCAAATCTAAATTAGTCGAAATATTAATTTCTAGTATCATTACCTTCAATTCTTTCTCTTCTACTTTGGATTTGGTCTCGGAAATTATGTCAACATTCTTCTTGCTCCATTTCTGCAACCTTCCTTGAATCTTCTTTTTGTCAATAAACCCCTTCACTGTTACTTCATTTTTCTCATATTTAGCATCTACACTATGAACTCCTGCCGCCAGATAATTCACAAAATATATATATATAAGGCCATGATAGTAATTAATTAAATTAGATTCGATAAAACAAGAGAAAATTCGATATACCTGGGGTTCTCAATAAAGGTCTGCGAATATCTTGTGCACATTTTGGACAATGTAAATTAACTTTGTATACTGCCGTAATCACTTCTTTCTTTTCCTCCTTTGACATATATATATATTGCTGTTCTGAGACTGATGAAAAACTGGGCGGAAGGTCTAGAAATGGAAGAAGAAGATGATGATTGCACGGGAAAGTAAGGCAGAAACACAGCAGATGGAATTCAGGCATAAAAAATAAAAAAAGGAAGATTTTAGAAATGGTTAAAGTGTTTTTTAAGGAAAAACGATTAGGAAGGAAATTGAGAAAGGGTTGTTCACTAGCATGTGGAAAAATGTAATGTTATGGAAAGCCGCACGAACAATTAATTAGGTGCTTGCACAAATCCCCATAACAAACAAACTAACTGAGTTGTGACAACAATATGATATTTTCATATGACAACAATTCAAAATTTTATTTTGAATTAAAAAATAAGTCTATTTTTTTTTTAAAAAAACGTATTTTGAAAAAGAAATTGAATCTAACATAAATAAGTTAAATTTTGATAATTCGGTATCTTCATTAACTAATTCGGGAAGAATTTGTGGGAAGAGACTTCTAAGACTGCAACATATATTTGAAATTACAACATAAAATTGTTCCGACACACTAAATGAGATATCTAAATAATGGAAGTCAAACCAATTATACTATTACCAAGTAATCTTCCAACTTTTGATCAATTGTATATACTTTTACACAATTCATATCAAATAATCAAAGACTAAACTAATCAATCTCTTTAAAGTGAGTTATAATAAAGTTGGACAACAAATTTGTTTCTAACTTAACTCAAAAAAATTTTAAAATTTTTTATACATTTATAAATTTTATAATAATATGCACATAAACAACATGAATTAAAATAATATTAGTCTAATAAAAATATAAATTCACAATTATAAAAGAAATTGTTAAATTTTTTAACTCTTTAACTTCCACCATATTAACTTTTGATTCAATATTGAAGAAAAAAAAAAAAACCCAACACAGCAGCTTGGGGGAGTTGATAAGTGGACTCCTAATGCTTCACTTTAGGGAGGATGGTTGAGGTTTCGAATCCCCCAGAGGTGATTAGCGCCAGCTTAAAAAGCTCTGAGTCAGGTCTTCACCCCAGGCCGAATCAGATGCTTAAGCAAAAAAAAAACCTTCCTCTTCTTCTTCTTCCCTTTCTTTTTTTTTCTGCCGTTTCATGATATATATATATATATATATATGTAACATTTTTCTTGATTTGTTTTGAAACATATTACGTTGTTGTAATCCAGTATTACTGCAAAACTGATTCAGTTACTGGTTGTGGGACCCACGATCAAATTTTTGCTTGTGGACCATAGGATTTCGACCAGCTGTATTTTTTTTTCCTAAAATAGTTTTTTATCCATCAAATCTACATGGTAATTAATAGGTGATTGAAATTATTTTTTTTTTCCACATGAGAATTGAAGAAAGTTTATCTAGTCAAGACGGTGTAGCTCAGTTGGTAAGTTCCCTCACTTATGACATGAGAGGTCATGAGTTCGAGACATGATAGAAGTTAGAATTTTTTTTTTTAAAAAAAAAAATGTTCATCTTTTTTCTTTTTTAAAAAAAAAAAATTAAAAAAAAGTTAATATATAACTAAATACTTAAAATCGTAATAGTTAAGACTCTGATATCTATATTTTTAGACAAGTTTTGTCTGTTAAATTTAACTATTTTTGTTACAACAATAATTATTATTTCACTTAAACAAATTCAAATTTCAAATTAAAAAAAAAAAACGAAAATTGTTACGCTTTTCTCCCTATAAATATCGATGTTTGTTAGTGAAAATATATATGCACAACAAAAATTCAGTCTCTCCTTTTCTTTTCTTTTTCTTTCCCCCAGAATGACGAGATCAAGAATGAAATTAACCTTCATCGAAAACGGAGCAAAAAGAAAAGTTTGTTACAAAAAACGCAAGAGGGGACTGATTAAAAAAGTAGAAGAACTAACAACCCTTTGTGGAGTTGAGGCCTGCATTATTATCTACAGCCATTTCGATGCCGAACCCCAAATTTGGCCTCCACAACATTCAGCCGTAAAGGAAATTCTTCAGAAGTTCAAGAGCCTCTCGTTGCTTGAACAGAATCGGAAAATGGTGACACAAGAGAGTTTCATCACACTCCGGATTAAGAAACTTCTTGATCTGTGTAAGAAACTCCGAGACGACAATCGGCAGCACGAACTTGGACTTTTCGTGTCGGAGTCCTTCTCCGGTGTGGCGATAGAAAACTTTAATCTGCCTGATCTTAAGAAGATGAGACGCCCAATTCATCTCATCATTGATAATGTCTCTCGACAAATTGATGCCATTAAGGAAAAGGAATCTTCATTTCCTACACTCTCTCTCATGTTGCCAAACATGGAAACAGGTGGACTATACATATATATGTGTGCACACCCTCACGAATTCTTCCTTAAAGAAATTAATTACTTCTCTAAATCATGATAAGTTATTTTAATGGTACACAAAATTTTTGTGTTTAAGACAAAAATATATATAGATATATATCATTAGTGAGTTTTAAGCCGAGTCAAGTGTGTCACGGAGTGTCTGAACCATGCTCTAATTAAAATAATGGTTTTTTTTTTTTCTGCCTTTCTGACAGGGAATAATCAACCCGTTGTTGTAGAAGAAGATGAAGAAGTAGCTGATGTGGGGTATCGCCAAAATCCTACTACAAGGGGCATCATGAATATGATGATTCATTCTCCAGGTATACATATACATATATATATATGAATTATGTTTTGATGCAAATCTGATTTATGGTTGCATGCAGGTAATACTGCAAATAGCTACTACCCGTCGGCAGTAATTGCACCAGAAACGAACAATTTTCAGAATTCTGTAATGGTGCAAAATGAACTGAGGTTTGGTGCTAGCTACGGCTATGTTCCGATGATGGCGCAGCAGAACCCAACATGGAACACTGTGGTTCAGAATCAGCAGTCAACGACAGGGTTATTATTCCCCAATGCTTACTTCATGAATGATCTCGGCCGGAACTCCAGCTCATCAGGCATGAATCCGGTGGTTCAGCCAGTACCTTCTCGTCGTCATGAACAGTCTCCATCTGCGTCTAATACTACTGACTGGATCTCGTTTCTGTTGAGGGATTTTCAGGGTTCTGCAGGAAATTCTGGATTTTTTAGTCCCCCATGAATGAAAAAAGAAAAAAAAAAACTCTACCTACTTAATAGGGTTCCTCCCTTTTCTTTTGTTTCTTTTTTATGTTTTATTTTGTCTGGATTTGGGCTATCTTTAATCTTCTTGTGACATTGTTTGCTCAAGTTTATTTTTATTTTTATTTTAATATGATCTATTTTGTTTGTCCTTGTTTTAAAATGCGTATATTTACAGACATTTGGGAGGTTTTAGACTCTTAATTGTTTTAGAAAATTGATCATACCACCTAGTCTTAATCTCTCAAAATCTTTTTTTCCTATAAAAAACAAAGCTAAAACGGAAATTACTTTCTGTAAAACTCTTTCGATGTTTAAGTCGGAAAAAGTTACTAGATTTTAGAGAAGAATTTCACTTACAATTCTTATCGTCTAACTTCTAAACAAGTTAGGGAACTTACGCAATCAAAAATAGAGTTTCCCAAGATCTTTGAATATTTAGATATACAAAAATACTGAGATATCTATAGTTAATAAATATTATAATATATATAAATATAATATAAGAAATAAATATTATAATATCTACCAAAAATAATTTTATATTATTGAT
This sequence comes from Cynanchum wilfordii, assembly GCA_025388415.1. Lineage (NCBI taxonomy): Eukaryota > Viridiplantae > Streptophyta > Magnoliopsida > Gentianales > Apocynaceae > Cynanchum > Cynanchum wilfordii. The sequence goes on along the minus strand of JAHSUH010004827.1, from coordinate 786,650 downwards.
TCGATCAACAACAAGCGTTATATTCAAAATGCACAAATTTAAAAAAGAAAGATTTTGTACACCTCACACTTTATATTCAGAAGATTGGCCAAAAAAAAAAAAAACACAAAAAAAGAATTAAATTGGTTAGAAAGTATTAATTAAGTTGAAAAATATTCACCAAAAAAAAATTTGTTGAAAAGGAAAAAAAATAAAAGAAAAAATAATCAATGTTACATTGGTTGCAATTAAAATAAGTTACAAAACTTTCAAGTGACAAATAATAAAATCTGTAACAAATGTAATGGCGAATGGTAAAAAAATTAGAAATAAAATGATTGAAGAATAAAATTGTAAAAAAAAAAAAATTATTTATATATATTTTTTCATATTTATTTATATATATGGAAACAAACACTATAACAATATTTTCAGATTTATTTATTTATATATGGAAACAAACAAGCAAATAAGTACATATATCACCACATTTATAGACTCATCATATATAACACGAGACATAATTATATAAAAAAAAAAAAACGAAACATATAAGTATATATAGAAAGAGGACACAGCCAACGTCTTTCAGGTCCGGCCGGACGACGTTCCTACACCACCACCGTCGCCGGTGGTGGCATCAATATTGTCCTCATCGGTTGCCGCCTCATTCAAGTCGAATGGAAGAATAGTAATTTTCTTCGGTGGTTGGCAATCGTTAATCGGAAGCTTCTCAAGTCTTGCAGTGACTTTCACTAACTCATCATCAATGAATTCGCCCATATCCACGAGATCTTCCATGCTCAAAATACCAAACATATTTTCATAGCGGCGGCGGCCGACATCCAAATCCAAACACCTGGAAACCAACACAGAGATTTTCTTTTCCCGATTCTCGTACCTTAAAATGCTACCTTTCCTGTCAACTTTTTTGATCATGTGTTTCGCGAAGGTTATGTGATCAAAGCTGTTCTTTTGTTTCGTAGCCTGAGGAAGGTTTTCGTATTTCGAGATCACCCGATTCATTTCATCCGGCGCGGATGGCCAAAGTTTGGGTTCGTTAATTCCTAATGCGTTGTTGACGATGATGATGCAACAATCAATGCCACATAGCACGCTTAATTCCTCTGTAGCTTTCACTAACCCTTTGCTTCTGTTTCTGTACGCGATCTTCCTCTTCTTGCTGTTTTCAAGAAAAGCGTACTTCAGCTTTCTTCTAGGCATTGTTCGTAGCTATTTTTTTTTTTTTATTGCAGAGAAATTTGAGAAACTGAGTAGAGATGGAGAAACCCCCCTGGTATATAAATCTTGCTGGTCCAGCTGTCCAGTTCCATTATAAATACTAATGGTGCGGTCCATTTCCACAATGATTTTCTTCAAATAAACTAATTTATTTAAATTCTGATAAGCTAAAATATTCCTAAAATATAATTATTAAAATGAGGTAAAAAATATTGATGTAATATAATGATTGGGAAAATATATTTCTTACCTTTTTTTTTATTCAAATCAGAAATATGGTAAGGACATCTGTCCCAGTTTATTTCCTTATGTATGGATATTTTAAACATATATCCATACATTTTTAGAGAATATTTACATTTTTTTATTTCTAAAAACAAATATTCACATTTCGATCGAAGTCGTATTTTAAGTAACAATAATATAAATATTTTACTATATATTAAAGATTAATAATTAATTTAAAATTGTTAGATTTTTTTTTAAAAGACACTAGTTATTTTAGATGAGACCAAGGAGAGTCCTTTAAGTTAATAAATGTTCAGATTAATTTATGTTCGAGTCTGGTTGATCTCACTTATGGATTGGACTATGTAGTAATCTTTCAGTGACTATAAACCCATAAGTATACATGTATCTGTAATAGATTTTTTAAGTAGTAACGTTTCGAGTCCATGTATACTTATGGGTTTATAGTCCATGTGAAATAAAATGTCGTTGGACCGTCAAAACATGAAGATTTTGTACTTTTTCTTTGTTGGACTATGTAGTATTAATACCTTAGTTTTTGGTCTAATTATAATGATATGGCCAGCTATTTCCAAAGAGTTTCCGGCCAACCTCCAAGCTAGGCCCATACTTTCATGCCTACTTAGGCTCAAAATCTTCCATGTATATCATATATCTTTTTTCTTTTTTTTTTTTTTGGTAATTGTATATCATATATCTTATATCTATTATATATAAGATTACAAGTTTCTAATTGTATCCATGTAATTAAGTTGAACTTTTAGGATTTTTCTTTTTTCTTTTAATTCTCAATTAATGCTTAATTATTTTTTTTTCTTAAATTTTTGTTTTATTTATTTATTTAATAACTTTTTACTTCGTGTTTTATCTTAATTTTTTTTAATATTATTTTTAACTATTTTAATTTTTTTATTATTTAAAACCAATTATCTTATTTTTTAAGATCAAAAGAGTTCAATTTTTTCTAATCATAATTATGCTTAACTATTAATTTTTCTTTACTATTTAATTTTTTCAACCTTTTATTTTTTATATTAATATTTTTAACTTTAATTAATTTATTATTTATCTCTATAACTTTTTAAAATTTAGTTTTAAAATTAAAATCTTAAAATAATAGATACCTATTGAACTATGGTATGATACCTATTGAACTATGGTATGATACAATAATTTAATAATATTAATTTAATAGTTAATACAAATGTATATTATGTATATATTCATAAAATTTAAATTGAATAAATTATACAATGAATATTTTGTACATAAATAATGATAAAATTATAACAAAATAAGTAAAAATATAAAATTTTTATATTCTTTATTTAGAAACAAATATGTTTTTTAACTTAACTTTTGGTACACTTCGCACCTGGGAGCGAAGTGTACCACTAGTATATATATAAGATTACAACTTTTCTAATGACATTAGTTTGTAATTATTTTGTTAAACTTTAGGTTTTATGGTCTTTTTATTTTTTTTCTATTTTACTTTTTTTTTAAACCCTCGTAATGGCATAATGACATGTTTTGTAATTATGTTTAACTTTTTAAATTTTATTGTCTTTTCATTTTCATCTTCTTAAATTACAACTTATTAAAGTGTAATTTTGTTAAACTTTTTAGGTTTTATGGCATTTTTGTTTTCTGTTTTTCTTTTTTTCTTTTTTTAGTTTTAAATTTTTCATAATGACATAATCACATTTCTGTAATTTTGTTAAACTTTTTAAGTTTTATGGTCTTCTATTTTTTTCCTATTTTACTTTCTTTTATTATTATTATTATCTTTATAATGGTATAATGATATTTTCCATAATTTTATATAACTTTTAAGATTTTATTGTCTTTTTATTTTCGCAAATTTATTTAACTTTTCTAAATTTGTCATATTTCATTTTTTACCAATTTATATTATTTATTTTATATAATTTTTTTTATTTTTTAATGACATTTTTAAACATTATTGTAGTTTTTATAATATTTTTTTGTCATGAAGTCTTAATGATTAAAGATATTATGTTAATGACTTTTGATTTTTTTTTTCTTTTTATTTTTTCACTTTCTTCTTTCCATTTCAATTTATATTATTTTTTAATTAAAAAATAATAATTTATCTTAGAAAGAATTTAAAAACTTATTCAATTTAAATCCAAAACTTATATATGCAACAATTGTAAATATTTGTTATTACAATTTAAGTTCTATTTTTTAAATTTAAATTTTTATATTCTAATAATCATAACAAAAACAATATAATTTCTTTTATTTATATTAGATACTTGACAATTAATATAGACATTTATATTAGATTATAATAAAAAAAATAAGACTTGCATTTAAAAATACAAAAATATAACAATACTCAATTCAATATCAATACAATTAAATTCTTAAATATAAAATTAATTTTAAGATCAATTAATATATTAAACCAAGAACATACAAATCTTTAATTTTTTATTGTAAATTAAAATAAAAATTATATATTTAACCTTTGCTCTCATGTATATATATTTATATTATATATATTTCTTATTTACACAAATAATAATACATATAATATATAATAATAAGTAAAAAAAATAAATTTATACTAAATTAAAAGATATATAATATATGCATCTCGCACCTAGGGGCGGGATGTATATATATAAAATTGCAAGTTTCTAATGACATATATCTTGTAATTTTGTTGAATTTTTTGAAATTTATTGTCTTTTTTGTTTTTTAGAAATCATCATCATGACATTGTTGCAATTTGTTTAATGTTCTTTGGTCTTTTTGTCTCATTTTGTTTAATGATTCTAGAGTTTATTTTTTTTCTTAAATTTTTAGTTTTTTTTTTTTTTTTTTATAACTTTTCACTTTATCATTATTAATTTTAATTTATATTGTTTTTTTTAGGCCTTATCTCTATTTTTTTTTTAAATTCTTTTAACTTCTTAATTTTTTTTTTCACTTTTCATTTCCTCTTTATTTTCTTATATCTTATATATATATATATATATATCTTATATTATCTTATATCTTATATCTTATATCTTATATTATCTTATATCTTATATATTATCTTATATTATCTTATATCTCTATATACAATTTTCTAATGGCATGAGTTATAATTTTATTAAATTTTTGGATTTTAATGTCTTTTTTGCCTTTATTTTATGATGATGTTTAGGGTTTTTTATTTTTATTTTAAGTTTTTTTAATTAAACATTTATGTACAATAACCTTTCATATTCTTTAGGATGATGTTTAGGTTTTTTTATTTCAATTTTTTTAATTACATTAATGTCTAATAACCTTTCATATTTTTATTATGATGTTTAGGAGTTTTTTTTTTAATTAAATATTTATGTATCATTTCACATTCTTATTATAACATTTCAATTTTTAATTTTTAATTTTTTTCTAATTTTTTTGATACTATATTTTGTATCAAAATATTTAATTAAGACCGTGTTTTGGAATTTTTTCACTTTAATTTTTTTTAAAAAATAAAAACATTTATTTCTAACCACTTCGATATCCTTTATTATGACTTTTTAATTTTTATTTTTTTAATTTTTTTTAATTATATTTTGTATCAAAAAATGTAATTATAATGTTTAAGAGGTTTTTTTTTCCCTTAACCCTCCTCATGAGTAGAGACATTAAATTTAAAATTTATAAAATCTTTTTCCTCTAATTTATATTAATATTTTTGTTATTATAAAGTATTTTTAAATGATAAAAACAAAATACATTTTGTTATATATTATATTTTTAATATTTTTTCTTTTCTTTTTTTTAAATACATTTGATGAGCAAATATTTATCCATATTATATAAAATCTTTTAAAAGACTTTCTTTAATTGCTATTACATAATTAATCTAAATTTTTGTAGTTTGTTTTATCATTATATTGATTTTTTAATTTATAGGTATATATAATTTTTTTTTTCTACTTCAATAAAAGTTTTTTAATGTAAGATTTACAAAATTTTATATAATAGTATTTTAATTCTTTTGATATCTTTTAACTTTTTATTAGTAGTTATGATTAAATAATATATTTTAAATATTACAATATTTATATAAAATGTATAAAAAAATAATTGATAAATCAATGGAAAAAGTTAACTATAGATTGAAAAATAAATTATAAAACAGGCATCCCACACCTGGGTGTGGGTTGTCTATCTAGTATATATATATTTATATCATCTCTACAATGCAAGAAATTAACTTGGAATACCCAGAGTGGTATTTAAAACATATTATATATATATATATGTTTCATTTAAGTATTTGAAATTAAGTACTTCAGGGCAGTTTGCGTAAATCCATTTTAAAATCTCAGTTGGATTCTACTTATTAATGAGTCAGAATCAATGAAACAGTTTTACATATGGGAAATCAGACATATGTACAGAAACAAAAGGGAAACAATATATATATATATATATGTTGCTTGTAGAAAATTCTCAGATAAAAAGTTCACCTGGTTTCCACTATGGTACGATCATGTAAAATTTGAATTTATATAACAACCAAAAAAAAAATTAAAAAAAAAAATTGAATCTATATACGTAAGAAACACTTATGCATGGACAATACATTGGGTTGCTATGATAAAACAAGTTGTGAATCTTACACAAGTTGATAATACAGTGATATATGGATGAAACATAAATTGTAATAATAGATGTTGCAACATAGACAACATCAAATGGATGGAGTTAAAAAGACACGAATATTAGTTGTTTCTCTTTTATACTTTGTTAAATTTCTACCTCTACCACATGTAATTTAAATTTTTAGATAAACTATGAAATTTAATCAAAAGATGAATGAGATATACATACAAAAGTATATATCTAGTGACCTGTTTCTCAGATGTGCTTACTTGAGTTTAAATTTAATTAACATCTCTTAGAAATGGTGAAAAGCCCCTGTGTAAAGTGGGTTGCTACATCCAGCTGCAATCCCAGAAACTATATATATATAGCAATGAGAAAACTAAATAAAGACTACTGTCTTCATCATACATATATATATATATATATATATATATATATATATAAAAAGAATAATATATAATGTATTTGTTTTAGTTAGCTAGACAGGATTAATTAATGCTTTTAAGTGGAAAGAAGTCACAGTTTCTTATGCATTTGGAATATTTTATGTATAGACACAATTAATAATCCTTTAAACAACTTCCAAAGATCAGACGAGACCTTCAAAAAGTTCAATGTTTCACAATATGAAAGACACAAGATAGATCAAATTATAACTATTGATTTTTCTTAATTTTAAACATGTGAAGAAGGACGAGTAAATTAAGATGGTAATGAAAAAGACAAACAAGAATTCAGCTCATCATAACTAAATTAATATCTGCTTAAGATTTTTAGGTTATATAGTAAAATTTAACATAGTATCAAAACAAAAATATTTTTTAAAAAATTTACAAATTTAACTCAATACTAATTAAAACCATACTAATTCAGCATTATGCTTATGCCAATTTCATGAGAGAGATAAAATATAAAAAACATGGAAATCTGTGGAAGAAACAATCCATAGAAGTAAATTGTAAGATGAGTTGGATATATATATATATATATATATACTTTGAAATATGACTAATTAATTAAGGTTTCTCTAATGGACATAAAGCATTCCGACAATAACAAACCATGGCAGACCTAGCTAGACATATGGATATATATATATATATATATGTGTGTGTGTGTGTGTATGTATATAACTTTGTGCTAATTAAATTCTGTGAGATGCAAAAAAGCTTGGGATAAAGTTATATATATATATATATTCACTAGGCGCACATGCTTGACATGAAAGACTCAAAGGTAAAGGGAAGTTAGTGAGCAGCTGAGGAAGAGGGAAATGAAGCTGGAGAACAGAAAATCATGAGAATGTGTGTTTATCATTTAATCTATTCATCAGGAAAAACAACAAAATGATTCCATAGCTCCTTATTTTACTCGAATTTTTATGACAACATTATATTAGAGCCAAAGAAATATACTTAGCAGTACCCTAATTTGTTTATTTTCAATTATGTTTATCAAGTGGAGAAGAAATATACTTAGCAGTACCCTAATTTGTTTATTTTCAATTATGTTTATCAAGTGGAGAATAAAATTTAAGCTAATTAAATTATGGATAGAATATAATATAGGATAAACAATTTACGTAGATTTCGTGAAAACTTAGTATATTATTATTGAACAAGTTGCTCTGATCAATCAACATATACTTATTATTATATATGAAGATAGTCTTCAACTTCAAATTTTGAACTAATTAACTCATCGAAATTAATACTAATATCCAATTAAGAACACACACAAATTCCACAAGAAAAAAAAAATCCCAACAAAAATCTAAACGAGAGAGTCTCCACAAATCCATAATAAGAAAAAAAAAGGTTAAACTTAGACCACCACCAAATTGGAAGAAGAAAATTAAAGAGAAGAAATAAATGTACAAAAGGAGGAAATTAAGATGATATATATATAGATATATATTATATTCCGTAGATTTCCTAACCTCTCTGACCTAATACTGTGATCGGCCAGTGGAGTTTGATCCGTTCCATCCTCCTTCCATAGGGAGTTGACCGTTTGGCATGTTGAGTGGCAGCTGATTGAAAAACGGTAGCCCTAAAGATGGATCCGGAAAAGGGTTGTTCCCGGAGGAATCTCCGGCTCCAGATGGTTGTGAAATATTATTATTAACTGGCTGGTTGATCTGGAGCTCCGGCGGCTCCTCTTCATCCAAAGGAAGTCTCTCGTAAGCCACGTTAGTAAACGAAGCAGCTATTACAATTACAGGTCCCGACGCAATCAAAGCACCCACAACATTCCCTCCCACGACTTGACCTTGTCCCCCAGCCAAATATATGGTCAAACTCGTTGCACCGGGCGGAGCCGGTGGAGGCAAGAATGACCCGGATAAAGATAATATCTCGAATCTTCCATGTAAAGTTACAACGGAGCCGGCTGCAGCTGGCTGCCTTAAGCTCACATTAGTGACCGTCCCACTTCCGCTCAATACGCAAATCCCTCTCTGCCTTTTTCTAGCGTAGGTTGCGACCGACTCAAACACGTCACACCCGCTGCTGACTTCTAATATGTGGGCTCGTAGCGTGTTAGCGCTCTCCCTCGTGATTATAACCGGCGGTTTCGGCTTGTTCTTAGAGCCCGCAGGTCGACCTCTTGGCCTACGAGCCACTATATCACCTGAACTGGTGTTTGATGACGTTATCAAATCGAGACCGTGATGACGGGATTCGTCTTCGTTCTCACCGGAGAAAGGGTTTCTGTTGGTTTCGTCTTCAGAGTCATGGTGATCGGGCGGTCGTCGGCTCTGAAGAAGCTGTAAGTCAGGCCTGTGAAGCTGAGTAACAAAGCGAGAAGCTGAACCCAAGTCTAAACCTGCCATACACAAATTAAGAAGAGCTACTAACTAGCAAAAGAGAACAGGAACCAGGTGGACGATTAATTAAAATAAATTAAGTATATATATATATATATATATGATGATTAATGTTCAACCAATTAGTATTAAAAATATGGAAGATCGATTTTTAATTCAATGGTTTAAATAAAGAAATAACAAAGCACAAGTTTTTTCAAACCCTAAATAGTGAATAGAGAAAACAAAGGGAATCGAGTGGGGGAGAGGAAAGAGGGAAGAGAATAGAGAGAGAAAGTGGGAGCTGCAGCCACTGTCACGACCAAAAGTATGCATACAATTATATTAAACAAACAATTTGCATTTTCTTTATAAAGAGAATATTGTTGTTTATTAATGCTAGCTGCTTTACAAAAAATTAATTAATAAACAAAAGGAATAATATATATATATATATATATATATATATGTATGTATGTGAGTTAACAAGGCTGTATCATGCAATAAAAGGTTCCATATACCCTAAGCTCATGTGAAGGGAGAATATTTTAATATTCGCCATTTGGTAAAGTCGTAACCATCCATCCATCCATCTTTCGTCGTAATTTTCACATTACTCATTTGTACTAATCCTTTCAAATTAGGTATTCTCATCCAATTTCAGTTTCATAATATACTACAAGAAACTAGGGTTTATATATATACATATCATTGTATAAACAAGGAAAAGAATCATCAAATTGTTCACCCACTCAAAAAAATTAATTTGGTTAAAAAAAAAAAAAAAAAAAAACGTTTGATTCACTTAACCTGAAAACAATAAAAATTTTTATAATAAGATTCAATATGTAATTCTATAATCATAAATTTTCAACCAATTGAATATTAACAGTTGTTCCACTCACAAATCTATCAAAAAGATTATTATGCGATAAATTTACCATAGATATAACTATTACAAAATTAAGACTTTATACTATGATACCGCTTTTAATTGCTACCATATGACAATTTAAGTATTTAAGATAGACTTGATTACGCTATCCACAGGAATAGTTTAATGAAATTTTTTAGTGAGACGACAGACTGATCGGATTGCTGTCTCTTTTAATGTTGTCTACATCATCCTGTTAGGTATTTACTTTGAAGAGATAGTACTTTTGTAATGCATGTGCTAATGAATCCTTTCTCCAACTTTGGTTATTAATTCATTTAATTACTTTGCTTTCCAAAAGCTCCAATTATATATAGTATAAGTTGCAAAGGCTCAAACCGAACCTTGAAATTTTTCATTAGATAAATAAGTGAATTTCTTTCAAGCACTGAATCAATTTTGCAGAAATTACTTCAGAAATCATAAGTTATACTATTATACGAGTTTATGAATTCGACACTCACATGTAAGTATCATGTAAAAGTTATGGGGAGATCTTCTGTCCGAGTAAAAGTTAGACTATGCGAGTAACCTCCATCAAATCCAAATTAATTAAAGAACAATTTGTAATCATTTATAAATTTTTGAGAAAAATATAAAATTAAATTAAATTAATATATATATATATATATATATATATATAATGGTTATGATAATCAAATTAAAGCAAGTGGATGTTTGTCTTCTTGGGAAAATAATTTCATTCATTCCATCTCACTAAGTATAGTTTTCTATATTTATTTTTGTGTACGCGATAAATTGTTTATAAAATTCATATAATCTCTCTCGTCGATACATGCAGCAGATTCACTATCTAAATTTGGATAAAAAAAACGGCAACTTATCCACTATTCCAACCTCAAATTGTTCCCGAAAAAGAAATTAAAAAAAAAAAAAAATCTAAGTAAAATCTTAAAATTAAATCATGGATTGGATACTCTATGAAATTAAAGAGGTATAGGTTAAGTGTATGGCATTTAGTCTCATGCTTGGCATGGAAGTTTTTAAATGTTGTCCACTATAGTAATATAAGTATCCAACATTAGAAAATTAACGTGTAGGTTTTGTTTTTACTTATCAAATTGATGAATTAATTAGTATTTTTTAAATTTATTTTATTGAACAAAAAAAAATAAAGTTAACAAATATATTAATTAAAAATTACAAGTCTCATAATTAACTATATTAAAGCTTATTAATATTATAATAACAAGATTATTAAATAAAATACAATACAAATAAATTAATCAAATATTAAAATAATATGACTTCAAATAAAATAAAGCACGATTTAATATTCTAACATAAATCATTGTCAAACTGGAAAAAGAAAATATGTAGACTACATTCACTTTTATTTCTAGTAAATCCCTTAATTATTATTATTATATATATATATATATATATATATATATATATATATATATGTATCTGCCCATGAAAGTGAAACAGATAAATTAACCTAGGAAACTCTGCAACAGAACTTACCAAACTCCCACAAGAAATAGAAGTAGAGAGAGAAAGAGGGGACAATTCCAAGAACATCATGTTCTCATCAACATGCATTATATATGCATAATACGGTTCCGTATATTAATTCCTATTTACCCAAAGCCCTAATTTTAAGTCAGCAGTAATCTATCAAAAAAAAAAAAAAGTCAGCAGTAGAGAAGGGAGAATCACGTGTCATGTCCCAAGTCAAATACACAATATTGCAGGCCAAAACATTATGCCGCCACCACCACCGGGCATCCATTGCTTTCATCTCACAGTTTGGTCAACAAAAAAACTTATATATTATGTATATATATATATATATATATAACACATAACAACTATTACTTTCATATATATATATATATATATATATAGGTAAGAATTATAGGTAAGAATTTGGATAAACCATTGCAAATTTCTTGTTTAGTGAAAAAGAAAAGAAAATGGTTTCCGTGTAGGATTAAATGAACCAATTATTTAGTCTCTTAATACATTTATAAATCTAAATGCAGAGAATATATGATAGCTTTTAATTTATTGATTTTTTTCAGTTATAAAAGCTGAGGAGGAGAATTTGTTTAGAGAATAAAAAGAGAAATTATATATATATATTAAATGTATGGAAAGCGTACGGACAGTGGGAATAAGAGGTATAGCATTTCCCTTAAAAATATGTTAATTTCGATAATTTCTTTATTATTACATTAATTTAAGAATACATTAGCCTTTTCCCCTTTCACTGTCTCAATTCATAGGATTATATTTTCCTCTTAAAAGATTTTAGTTCTTTAATTAATATGCATTTAGTAAAACTAAAACTAAACCAGAAAATTTCTGGCTCATAATACATGATGACTAATCAAGATCAGACGGTTTGGATTCAAACATTCAATATTATTATTTAATTCCAGAAGAGTTTAAATTTATGTTTGTTGAAAAAGAAGTTATTTTTGACTAATTATATATAAATCACTTGGTCATTGTAATGATTTCAGTACCGCTTACTTAGTCATTGTTTATCATTTTTTTTTTTTTTGGGGGGTGGGGGGGGGGGGGCGTTGGGGTTGCGGGGGGGGGGGGGGGGGGCCCCGCCCTCCGCCCACCTCTTGCCGACAGATCATTGTTTATCATTAAACTATAACTTTTGAGAGGGAAGAAAAAAAAAAGTTATTAAAATTAAGGTTTTGTTTTTTACAGAATGTCAGATCATGTGATAAGTTCCATTTGATCACATGAACACACAAAGTATCATTTCATACTTTTTACATTCTTAAAAATAATAAACATAGATTTCTTTAGCTTTTGGTTCAAATATTTTTTGTCCAAAAATTGGAATTATTTTTGGAATTTGTTTGATATCATTTTAATTTCATAAAAAATGATAATATATATATACACGAGTTATTTTAGAAGGATCTCAATTTTAGGCGATACTTTTCATGTTTAAATCCAAATTAATCTTTATTCGAATCGAGTTGGTGTACGTAACGAAAGTTTGATTTCAAGCGTTTTAAACAATTATATACATGAATGTGTATTTGAATTCGAGCTCATAACCTAATTTAAATTAAGAAAGTCTCTTACCAACTGATCTACCGAGATTAAAAATAATAAATTAATACATTTTTTTTATATTCCATCTTCATCAATAAATACACATTACAGTTGAGAAATCCAAAATGAGATGGTCCCATCACCTAATGGTCTTTCTTCTACATAGCGTTCTCTCTTTCTCTGTGTACAGTTCTCAAAGTTCCATAAAGAAAAAGCTCCCCAAAAATTCCGGGCAGCAAGCCCTATGAGAACAACCCAACCCATATCCGTGGTGCTCAGCTGCTCTGGTCATGAATCATCATCAGAATCCAAGGAACACTGATCAACCTTTCATTTTGGTATTTCTCAAACTATTACAATTCTCATTAATTCAAATTCAGCCAACGCCTCACAAATTTTAACTATTATTTAAAAAAAAAATCGTTCATTAATCTAAACCCTCAAAACCCTAAAGTTCATATTCATGAGAATATCTTCACACTTTCATATAAACTAAAATAGCATAATATATATATATATATATATATATATATATATAAGTTTTGAATTTATGAGATAGATTATAAAACACAACTAAATAGAATGTCATTAGTCTTGCAAAAATTAAGTAGAAGGTCAAACAATATAAATATTTATTTTTATTAAATATTAAAAAATAAAGAAGAAAAGAAAAGTTGAAGCATGACATGTTCAAATTTAAGTGGATAGACTTTCGTTTCGAACATGAATAAATTAAGGATGAAGTAACAGAAATTATTGCGTTTATTAGTTAAAGTATAGCCGTCCTTACGTATGTTTTTGTATTTACTATCAACATTTGTACAACTTAAAACAAAACAATTCATCACCCTTTATTTTATTTTAATGGTAAGTCAATCTCTTCATTATTATTATTATTATTATTATTATTATTATTATTATTATTATTTATTACTTTCTTTAAATTATTTCATTACAAGACAAATTGTAATTAATTTAGATCTTTCTTTAATTACATATGAGCAAGTCAAACTAGTTAAAAGATAAAGTATAAAACGATCCATTTAAATCTTTGACTTGACATAATGAGAAAGTCACATTTTAAATACTAATACGATGTTATAAGTGTCAATTTTAAGTTGCGTTCACAAAAGTCTAATTTTTGTTTGAAGAAAGGTTTAATCCTTATTCTTACATGACATTCATAATAAATGTCAAATTTGTAACTTCGTATATTACATATAATACGATTTTTCTGTAATATAAAAAATATGAACTTCTGTTAATATTTGATCTTAACTAATTGATTAATATAAACTTTCTTTAAATAAAATTTCAAATTTAAATGTTGTATATAAATTTATAGGCACTTTTCTTATATGAAAAATTAAATAACCACTCCAACAAACGCATTCCACAGCAAAAACTTTTGAATGTATGCATGAGATATATATGGTGAACCGCGCTAAGAAAGGAAAAGATCTAAAGCGTTCAAATAACTCTACTTGTTTCCTCCGTCTCTTCTCCTCCAGTCGCCTCCCTTTAGCTTCCCTTCCCCCCCGTCTTTTCTTCTGCGCTTTTCGATTCATTGTTGTTGTTGTTGTTTGTATTTTTTCTTTATTCTTCTTTAGTTTTCTTGCTTCCTTTCACCTCTCAAATGCATAGTTCTTTACTGATATCTAGATATCACTTCTTTTTTCTTCTTTTTGATACGCCCAAGATGGATTAGGTTGTTGTTGAAGGAAGAAGGTGAAATCGAACCCTCAATGCAGCTAAGTTTCGTGTTTGGAAGTTGGAATTTTGAAGATCTAGATAGAAGTTCTTTTGTGTTTTTTGTTGTTTTGTTTAGTTTTATGTTTAGTATTTTCTGACTCACCTAATTTTTTTAGATTGAGTTTTTTATCTTCACCTATTATTAGATTGATGCTTTGTTTTGTTACCCTATATGATTTTAATCCTTCATTTATATAATATTTTTATTTTTATTTTTATTTAATGAAATTTCATTTATAAAAAAATAAATAAATAAATAAATATATATATATATAAATATTTTTAAATGGACATCTTTTTCATCATATCTCTTCCCAAATAGTGCAGTGCTACAATGACTTAAGGGCGTTTTTGTCGCCTTCCTCCATTATTAATTAATTAACTCTTTTCTTGATAATCTCAACCATCCAAAAAAGTCACTATCGACCAATCAAATTTCGTCTACGGACACAAAATCACTATTAACTCCCCTTTAATCTATGCTTAAATCCGAGGTCCCCACCATGTTTGTTACCTAAAACACTTTTAATTAATTTAATTAAAATAATACTCCGGCACTTCCCCCATTTAAAATAAAATAAAATAAAATTAGATATATTGGTTCTACCAAACTCAAAAGCTGATTTCAAGCAAGTCCAAGGTTTTTGTCTTTATTAAAAGCAATTATATCGAACCAGCTGGCAGTGAGCCTTCAGTTTTTTTTTTAATTATTATTTTAATCTTTATATTAAAATAATATTAATAATTAAACTATTCTTTTTTTAAAAAATATTTGGACTTTAATCCTTTAAACTCCCGTCCACTAATTAATTAACTCAAACCATATATTTAGGAAAAGTTAAAACTACTTAGTACTCAAGTATCCAAACGTTTTTTTTTTCCTTACAATATTTTTAAATAAAAAAGAATGAAATCTATAAAATTAATATATATATATAAATATATTATTATTTCTAAAAAAAAAAAAATGGTTGATATGATTGCATATATATATATATATAACACAACCTGATTCTTCCAACAATCATTTGTTGATTAGCACTTACTAATATTATGATTAGTATTATACATATATATATATATTATCTTAACTATGTTTATTATTATTATTATTATTATTAGATCTTGAATATGTTAACTTAGATCTTCCAACAATGGAGCAATAAATTTCGATATCTTAGTTGTTTAGAAACAAAAGTTACTTTATTTTTTTAAAAGTACATTACATCCAAATAGTATATATATATATATATATATATAACATTAGCACTATATGTCACGTATCAATCTATAATATAATATCATTTTAAATTGATTATATTTTATGATAAATATAATAAATAAAACCTTTAAACAAATGTATACAATGGATATATTTAAGTAACTAATATTCAGTCAAATATTAAAAATAAAATATAGTTTTTTTAAAAAAAAAAGAAGGGAAGAAATTTATTTAAACTAAGATATTATATATATATATATATATTTGATTATTAGCCCACGAGGATTACTATTTTTTTCTTTATCATATTTTCAGCAAGGAAATGATAGCTCCCTTTTTCTATATTTTATATATATATATATATATATTATATATATATATATATTTACTAATACCCCATTGTGTTTCACATTTTTTAAATTTTTTTTTTTTTTTTAATATTTTCAACCTAAGTTTTTAGAATTATTATTGGTAACTTTTAGAAAGTAACCTGTCAATATCTCCTTTATATAAATAATGAAATTAATATATATATATATATATATATACATGATTTTGTATTTTTGTTTTTTTTTTTTTTTTAAGCATAATACTCACATTGTATTTACTGGTCCCTTGAATATATGGAAATATGACTTGGAGATTACTTAAAGGACAACAATCTTTTTTTCTTTATTTCTGTTTATCTAATTAATCTGAAAGAAGAAAGTTCTTGAACCAGTTAACAAGAAACCTTTAGGGAACTTATTAGCTAAACCATTTTCTATTATTACCCAAATTATTGATTTCATATTAAAAATACTATTTTTTTATCTAAATATTATTATTCGTTAAGAAAAAGTTACAGTTATTCTTATTTTTACGATTTTTTTTATGCTATATAATAAAATGTTACAAATTGGAATTTGTAAATATATATATATATATATATATATATATGCATAAATGACGATACAAAAAAATGAACCTAATTTCGATTGCGTTCTCCAAGCCAATGCCGGGGAATTATTGGGCCCACTAAACTACTCTAGAATAATTGTACCATTGGGCCCCATATAAGGCAATCCATGGAATTTTGGATCTTTGTTCAGATACTACAAATCCAGTCTATTATTAAATGGATTAATTAACTCCAACTAAACATTTAAATCTTGATCTATCTGAAAAATCAGTTGGATCCAATTCTATTCCCGTATATGGGCCTAGAGCCCACTTCCACCTGATTCAGCAGGATTGAGAGGAAGAAGAAGATCATATCATATTTTTCTTTTCATTTTTTACTGTTTAAATCAGTGAGCGGAATTAGTTCGACCATAAGTGATGGTATTCACTTAAAACAATCGTGCGATAAGAAAAAAAAAAAAAAATGTTGACAGTAGGATAAAATTAGAAAAATTATATAACTTATTTATGAAATTTTCCAATTTTCCATCATATTTCAAATATTATACACATTAGAAATTTTAAAATTGTATTGATCAAAAGTTTATAAAAGTAAGAATATATAATGTTCTCATTATATAGCTACAATTGCATGCAGAAACAACAAAAATAAAAGCTGCAGTTAATATATACAGAAGCTCATATAATGACTGATTTGTATGTAAGACCCAAAAAAAAAAAAAAACTAATTTAACCCTAAAAGAAGAAGAAAAATTAAAAATATTTTTTAGTCGAACAAGCGAAAGGAGGATGTAGAAGGAAAAAAAATTAGTTGATCAATAATTCGTCGTGCAACGGTGCAGACCACCAAGATTTCCCTATTCCGCGTATCTTTTTAATTCCGC
Source organism: Cynanchum wilfordii (assembly GCA_025388415.1). Classification (NCBI taxonomy): domain Eukaryota; kingdom Viridiplantae; phylum Streptophyta; class Magnoliopsida; order Gentianales; family Apocynaceae; genus Cynanchum; species Cynanchum wilfordii. The sequence goes on along the minus strand of JAHSUH010004827.1, from coordinate 768,999 downwards.
TGATCAAACCCTTCTTCCCCTTCAGTCGAGGCGGCAAAATATAGGCGACGACCACTGTAATGTCATCATACTTTCCACCAACAGCCTCCCTTTTCCCGGCCACGCGCCTCCGCTGCATGTAAGTAGTACGAGCACCGGTATCCTTCGCCTTCTGAAGAGCGGAAATCGTCATCGTCCAAGCCAATACATTCGGCGACGTCGTTCTACCATATTGCATTCCGTTCCTTATTAGATTCTCGATTTCTTCTTTGTTAATGTTGTCAAAAAAAACATCTGTTCCGGCGACGATTATATCTCCAGGTTTAATTACGCTTTTGATTTTTTCTGCGGAACTCAAACCATTATTATTCTTATAAGATAATTGAAAAGGGAAGTTAAAATAGTGCTCTTGGATGGGTGACGTGTAAATAATTTTCCCATCTCTTATTTGTACAAAACCGCTGTCACCCACACATTAACGGCGTACAAATGATCTTCTTTTATTGTTACAATACAAGCCGTTGATGATCCTTTTATTTTTGTCCTCCGGAAAGCTTCTTTCAAGACGGTTGCGTGATCCACGTCAGCAGCTTTCTTTCCACGTGACGACCATGACGACGATATGGAAATTCGGTGGGCATTCTTCATCAATTGGCGGGAATATTCACCAGAATCGATGCCCCGTTTGATCCAACCGCCGACGCCGTCCGCGATTCCCGAAGGTCTTGGAATTTGAAGAGATGAAGTGAGCGTCCTCTCCCTGTGGACTCAATGAGTTATTAGTCTTTGGTATGTAGTGTGATCCGATAATCACCTTCAATTTGTTGTTGCGGTTGCCGCCGCCGCGGCCGGCGATGGAAGAAGAAGAAGAAGCTGAGCAACAAGGCATACATGAATATGTGATGCAGATCAGATCGGTATTCGGTAATAGAAAGAGAAACGAAGGTGCGACAGATTCAGAGCTGTAGAGACTACGTAGGGGCTAAGGCGACTTAGGCGACAAGAGGCACAAATAACTAAAAAAATTTATTTTTAATTAATTTTTTTAAAAAATAATTATTATCTAAAATTATCCATATTATTTATTAAAAATATGTATATTTAAACAATATTATATTTTCAAGAAAGATAAAAACATAAAAAATTTTCTCTCCTTATTAATATTATTTTTACCTTTCTTATCTTATAACAACTACATTTTAAATTGTTGATATTTTTTTTTTTTTTAAAAAAAAAATTATTATATATAGAGTCTTTATCCGAATAAAAAATAATCTAACATTTTCAATTACGACATTATCTCCGATAGTTTTATCTTTTTTATTTTTTATAAAATATATTAATATTTTGTTAATTTTATTTGTTATTGATTGATATTGGATTCTCTTCCACTCATTTTATTAATTTTTTTTTGTATTTTTTTATTTAGTTTTTTTTTAAGAGTGTGTTAAAACTTTTTATTGTTTAGTTTTTAAAATACGATTCTGGTTTTGAAGAATTAAAAAAGAAAAGAAAAATTGAGAAACTCATATAATCAAGGTAGAATTTGAATTAAAAACTAATATTGATTTATTAGATAATAATAATAATAATAATAATGAGAGAGAAAGACAAAAATATGTCACTTGAAACTAGATTTGAACACTTATTAGAATATGAAAATATTTTTGGTTTTTTATTTGATTGACAAAAAATTCAAAACTATAAATAAAGAAACATTAAAAAAATTCAATACTTGTAGCTGTTGTTAGCGACGAAAGAAGTTTTTCTAAATTAAATTTAATCAAATCTTATTTAAGATCAACTATGACAAAATAGATTAAATGAATTAACTTTTTTATTTATTAAAAATGAAATGTTAGAATATATTGACTGTAAATATATAATAAATGATTTTGTATCTCTAAAGGTTAGAAAGATAAATAACTAAAAAAGCCTCAAAAAAAATTTTCGCCATACCCACGAAGACCCTCTACACGGCTCTGGTCACATTTGAAGGGTACAGTTTTCACAGGAAAATAGCTTTCTTATCGGAAATATTGCAGGATTTCCGAATCCTGTTAATACTAGTACTATGTGGAGACTCAATTGATTTCCGGATTAAAAATAATATATATATATTTTTAAATTAATATCTAAAGTAACTTTTTTCATTAAATTTAAATTTCGCTTATTAGTTGTTGCACTAATTTTCAAATATATGTATATATATATATATATATATATATGAGTATAAGTATTATTAAAGGATTATAGACATAAATATGATAGGTGTGGAATAATATTTTTTATTACATTATTATTATTATATACTTTGATTACTTCTTCCCTATATATAGGATCATTCATAGGCTTTAATTTAAATTTCATAATTCTTTCAAAATTTTAAATACTCCTTTTAATTAGAGAAAAGATGGAAAATCTTTGGGAAATTGCTGATTGTTTGGCTATCAAGTTGTGGGAAAACTTTCTGGTAAGACATTGTTATAAAGAAATTAATAATAAATTTCAGCAAATACTCTCAATTAATTTATTTTGGGTTTGAATTGGAACATTCCTTTTGTAAAATTTTGTATGATTTTAAAAATTTATATCTTCTTTTAAAAGGAAGAAGTTAATCTTTGAATGGATTCACCAATTTTTATTTTATAAAAAAAAAAAAAAAATAAATTTTTATTTTAAAAATATAAATATTCAAGATCGAGGATAAGAAAAGTTGTCAAGAAGTTGTAAGGCAATCTCACTCATTACTTTTTTTAAGGTCATAAATTACAAAAGACGAAAATACTTCAAATTTAGAAAAAAAACAAAAACAATAAAAAATGTTATAAAAAACACTGAAATAAATGGGCGATGCAGATATCTCGCGAGAATCAAGAAATATTATTTTCTAGTTAAAGAAACGACTGCAACGAAATCAGAGATGTGATCCCCACATGGATGCTCAGTCAAGTTCTTGGCGTATCTCTCAAACAGAGGATCAATCACCGAATTTCCAAAGTGATTAACTAATAATGGTTCCATAACAGCTCTGATAACACCTGCAACTATTCTTGCACTCTCTTTCTTACCTTCTTCATAGTTATAATTATTACTTTCAACCCAATTCATCTCAATCACTTCCAGTTTATTCACCTCGAATGATCCTTCTCTCTCAATTGCACCCTTTACTTCTTCCTCGTGTGGGAAAAACATTGGAATGTTGAAAGAATCTATATCCTCCTCCTTCACAATCCCCTACATTTACATTTACATTTAATTTGTTTGTATATATAGATATATATATATATATATATATATATATATATATCAAGTATGATCATCATTTATTATTAGTATTAATATATAAGGATACCTGGGCTGCAAGATCAAGAAGTGATGTGGAGACCATAGTAATCTGAAAGGAATCATCTTTTACAGCATGATCTGCTTCGTCTCTACCAACAATGAGAGCAACCATTCTCCCACCTGGAATTATTTCCTCAGCGCGTGAGCTTAAGAATGCAGATAAATCTTTCTGGTATTGCTTTGAGTATGCTTCAATGACATCCCGAGGAGTCTTCTTCGATATGTATATATCACCCTTATTATTATTCCCTAACCCATCCGGGACCTGTTCCATATCGTATTCATATCTTTAGCATTTATTTAATGTTCCATGGACAAGTATATTTAGTACTATATATATATATATATATATCCTGAGAAAGTCTATGAAGACTATAGGAGGAATGAATGAAGTCCATACTGTTGTTTGGAAACAGCCTGCCATAAAAAGAACCGGGAGAAGCAGAAATGTAACATTGTATTGGCAAAGTAACTTTGGAGATCTGCTGAAGTTTCTCATAGAAAGTTGGAAGGAGTTTGAAAAGACTGTTGAAGTCATTCTGGGGAAGATCGTTTAGGAACACTTGAAACTGTGGTAACCCTTTGAGCTGATGAAGCTGTGAAATTCGGACAATGGTGTCGATGGCATTGGAGATGAAAAGAAGCGTATTCGAGCCCGAGGAACAACCCAGATCTGCTATTCTCAGACATTTGGATGGAAATGGGAAGTTGTTTTTGCAAAGAGATTGGAGTGCTTCGTCTACTATGGGCCTTGCTTTCAGTATTCCAGATTTCTGCGATGCCAAAAACAAAAGATTGTATATCAGGCATGACGATACCGTTTCCTGCAATTAGTTAAATCAATATAGTAAGTAGTAGGAAACCTGGGGGCTTGAATTCTTTGCATAGCTATTATGGTCATCTCCTGCATTCATTGTGAGGAAGTTCGAGATCCCCATGGCTGCTTGATTATCAACAATGCAAAGCTAGCTCCGGTTTCTTCTGCTTATATAATATATATATATTACGGCCTAGCTGTATATATGCACCAAAGGTTTAATGAATTATACTTGCGAGCAATCAATGCATTGGAAAAATTTCCCCGAGTGGTTAAGCTTGAGAAGAAATATATATATATATATATAGAGAGAGAGAGATTGGGAGAGAAAGAGAAAGAGAAAGAGAAAGAAAGTGGTAAGGAATGAGAGGATGAAGAAGAGCCACGGTATACAAAGGGACTTTTGTATCCTTCTATGTAATCTCATGAGCCTCAATATTAAATAAGTATTCTATAATAGTCTTCAAACTTGTAAATTACCAAAATAAGTCATCTTTAATATCATTTGAACTTAAAGTCATAAATATTTATTATCTTCCCCACCATTCATATTTTTTTATAAAAAAATTCTTTTTTATTTTTTGTATATGTATATAGATTAAATATTACCTTAAAAGAAATAACAATTAAAATAAATAATATAGGAAAATCATTTTGTACAACCAATAAGTTATGAATATTTTATTACTTTAAAAGAAAAGAGTTATCAACTTAAAAAGTTGTATATTTTGGGAACAAGCTGTTTACCAGGAGTTGTTGGTGCCTGCCTGCTTGTCTGTTGGACTTACCTATAAAAAGAAAGGTTCATGAACGTCAACTCATGATAGATAACCGTAAAATCTTTTATCCACCAGTTTCCTTTCTGCTCTTTTTAATTTGTTCCTCATTCTTTTAATTTTACTGCCCATAAGCTTCTTCAGCAAATTTCAAATGCTATCTTCCACCATGTTCTTCAGGATTCTGGCGATTCTTCTAAAATTAATGAAGAAACTACTACTACATAGATAAGACAATTTGATATGAATACAACATGTCGACTAAACTAAACCCACTTCAATCTAGTATGACCATTGACAAGTTGATGGGTAATTGAAAAAAGGCATTGCACACTTCCACAAAACAAGCTAAAGGATAGTGCCTACCTTCCAAGTGTATCCCACTAGCTACTCCCTTCACATATAACACATACACAATACACACAAAGTTACCCATTATTTTCAGCATTCAAGAGATATTCTTTTGTTTCTTTTTTTTTTTTTTGTTAGATCGAGAATACCGACCAAGGCATGTGGCATTTTTGCAGGCTAGTTGACAAACCTTCTTCGTCTATGTGGCACTCTCAAAAAACCATACCCGATTAAAGGCTAATTATCTTGGTACCAGAACAAAAAAACTGATATGCATGCTCATGAGAGTGAATTCAGGAACTGATCATTTTATCAGAGCGAGCAACAGAAATAGAAAACTTACAAAATTATATTCATTCAAATGTTTTTAGCATCTTTTCAAAGGCTATTAAATTACATACACCTTTTGTACATTCTTGGCACACTATAAAAAAGAAACACAATGGAGAAAAAGGCCAGCATCTCTACAAAGTGCATTAACTTGCATTAATTCTAGTGAATTTGTTCAGAGTGAGGCAAGAAGGTGTGTCCTAGAAGACATCACGGAGAGCCTTTGCACGATTGTGGACATACAAGTCAAAGCCACATTAAGCACTTCTTGTGAACAGCCTGGTTTAACAATCCTACTCACCTGTTACAGAATGATCTGTCAATACAATGACTCTGCATAATAAGAAAAACAACGAAGCTCTTTACTGACATCAGTTAAAAACAAAGAAGCTATCAACAGAGTATTATAAGCAGACAACTGAATCATCAAAAACTTCAAGAATGAATGTTTTGAATACAGTTCAACCTGATATTTTGAGTCTCTACAGAATAAGACACATGTAAATGAAGCCGTAAACAGTAACTGTCTTGTCAGGCACACCAAAAGTCTGGTGTGGTAGTATTTCAATGAGTTCAGGAAAAAGCCAAAAGAAGCCCAATTCAAGTAATAAGTAGGCTGCCAAAGCCATATCAGTGTGACCTTAAGTGAAAAACTATAGATATCAATCAGTCTATTGTTTCTCAAGTGGACCTATTTATATCCTAAGCTACTCTGATTTTCTAAATTTATGCTTCCCCCACCCAAGATAAGTATCTCAGTCTCAACAAGCACCCAAAAATAACTTCAAGTATTCTAAGTAAAAAGGTAACAGATTTTGCAGAAAATGGTACCGAGTCAAGATAAAAATGGAATTCCTTTATCTTCTCAATGTAATCTTGATCATGAAAATGCAAAGACGCTTCCCCACAATGGAGTCTGTCGTTTGAGTAGAAGTCATCTTTCAAGACCTCCTCATCAATGGTATTCTTAGCACTGTTATCAAAATATAAATAAATGAATAAAATAACTTAAAAGAACAGAGTAATATCACAGAAAAGAACAAAGCATATCATCAAGCCTTGATAAGATTACATAAGATATATAGGAAATGATTTTGAAGCGTTATGATGGTTAACTGCAAAGCATATAAATTAACACAAATGAGCAACAGATAGGAACTTGCTATTGTCGTTGATGTTTGTACATTTTTTCTTTTCTTTTTTTTTTTTTTTTTTTTCTTGTAAAAGAACAAACATTAGTTGAAAATGAGGCATCTCACCTGCTTATTGAATGCTCTTTATTGATACAGTTAGACTCCAACTTTTCCATTATCAACCTCCAAAAATTCGAACCAAAGATCAATCTGGAATGTCCACCACAATTATCCTTGATAACAAATTAAACAGAGCTTCAAGTTGAAAAAAACGACACAAAATTTTATCCTCAAGAAGTTAGTGTACATAACAATAGAATGAACCCGTTTCTTCTACACGATGCCGTATTTAGAAATTTACACAAATTCAATATAGGGCTGCAAACAATTGGCAGCGGAAATGCAGTACACACAATGTTTTCTCTACAAAAATTAAAGTTTCAAGGAAATAAATAAATCAGATTCCGTGAATTCCTATAAGTTACTGAACGAATTTTAGAGATACCTGTTATTAGCTGGAATCAGAAATTGGAGAGAGGGCTCAAAGATGCCGAAGGAAAAGAGAAATTTAACTGGAGGCTCCTCCGATGATGCTGCGATGACGACCACGAGGATCGACAACGACGATGACTGAACCAGCAGGCGGAGGAAACAATTTACTCAAAAAAAAAAAAAAAAAAAAAAAGGTTAGAGATTGGCGTTTGACCCATAATTATAAACTTCTGATTAATAACACCACTAAATCTCCAAGTAAGTAATAACCGCTCAAATTACCATACATAATAAATTTTTTAAAAATTGATAAAATCTTAATGTATTTGTAAAATACTTATAAAATCTACATTTTAGATTTTTTTGTGCCATATTATATTTTTAATTACAATAACAGAAGAACCTTACATGTATATATATATATATATATATATATATATATATACTAACTAATCATTGAGACTATATACCACAATATTGTATATATTATATATGAATATATATGATGTTTTTTTTTTTAATTAGCACTAGGTATCCGGTTCAGGTCAAATTGTGAACACGCATCTCAACTAATCTTGGGGTACACAAACTCTCGACAAAGAGTTTCCCGCAAGTGTACCTTGATTAATTCAAGGGGTTAATCCCCAAGTTCAATGACCCCGAAGGGGATTGATGTCAGAATTCGATCTCAAAATATCCAAATTTATGGCTCATTTCAGGATCTTACCACTAATTCAACCCTAGGATGCTTCAAACAAATATAGTGGATTGTAAAATAATCATATATAGTGTTCTTTCTTGTAATGTTCCAAACTGAATATGTAAAATAATATACATATATATAATAATGATAAAATAATACAATTAAGGAAGAACCCAGAAAGGAGGTGAGATCTTTTCCAAATAGAAAGAAAAAATCTGATGAATGTTTCCATCCTCCAAAGTGAAAATTCCATTGTCATGACCTCCATAGCCGTCGTGATCCTCCATCCGATCCCAAGAATCATCAGTGAAGTATATCGAGTTCTTGTAAATACAAGATGATTCATCATCCATGGTTGTTGGATTACTTGCATGCCACGAAACCGCTTGATTTCCACCAACAAACAGTACCTGATCATTTCCCAACTTCCTTACCCGAACCCACTTCTTGTTTTCTGTATCCAACTCGAAAACATAAAAATTCTTCGTCTTATAAGGACACATCATGATCTCAGCTTCCTCTTCTTCTTCAATGAGTTCGTCTTCCGTCCAAAGCTTACCATTTTCATCCACAAAATTACCTATCCATCTCACCACCAGCAACACCCTTCCACACCCTTCCTGCACGATGTACAACTGACTCGAGAACTTATAATTCAACGGCTTCTCAGCTTCCGGCATATTCCCGGCAGCTGATGATGGCCGCCGAACACTTATCTTCATAGTTTTAACCACCGTCATGTCATCCGAGGATGAATTATTATCATTAGTATTAGTATTAGTATTAGAGATGAATTTCCAAATTTCAATTTGATGGTCCAATTGGTCAAAATACGACAAAGTTATTATGGAATTTTCAGAACTAGTCACGTCCAAATAAGATTTACCTTTCTCGTCTCCAAGGTTTCTCCAACCAGTATCACCTTGCTTAGCAAAAGCAAGATTTCCATCACTATACATAATTATGACTCCATAGTCTGTGGAGTTGACCAACGGATTATCAGACCCTACTAAAGCTGCTTTAGTAATCCAAAGGTCAGGGGCAGGACAACGTACACAATTAGGCAGATGAATTTGAACATCAAAACGAGGATTCCATAACGATAATAAAGATATTAAAGTTGATGTCTTTTTCATTAAAAGAAGCCATCCCCCACGACAAGATCCAACTATATGGCTACTTTCAGGCATCACCAACTTATTTCTTGGCGGCGGCGGCGCACCTAAATATTTATTATTTTCAAGATTTAGAATCTTGCAAGAATTCTTCCTCGTATATCCATACCCATACCCGGATATTGGAAAATTATCATCAGCCCGCGGGAGCAAGAGAAGAGGTGAGTTTAATTGGGTTACTAATAATTTTATTTCGAATTCGGCATAAGCGCGCCATGAACGACAAACTGACTTAAACTTAAGCTTCTCAACGAAAGGAAAGCAATATTTGAAGATTACTCTCAAGGTTTCAATGTCAGACCAACCTTCAGAATTCGAACTCTTCATTGAAGAAATAATTACAGACTAATTAAGGATTTGTTTTGAGAATCAGATTGAAAATTTGTTCAATTGAATTTGGATTCTAAAAAGATTAGTACATATGTATATATATATATACATATATATCAGATAGACATATCTTTCCTTCTGGTTATATATCTTAACGATATATATATATATATATATATATATATATATATATATATATATATATTTATTTAATCCGACAACTCTTCATTAAATAATGAATATATATTACTTAAAAAAAAAAAAAAAAAACTCATTCGAAATAAATTGGTGTAAAAGACATCTGTTTAGTCTAAACAGGTCTCTTCCCGATGAAAACCTTTTTATCGTTCAGAGATATCTTAGCAGAAAAATGTGGGACATTTAAACAACATACTTTCCCATTACAAACACCCCACAATGCACCTCACGGATTTAAAATATACAATTAAGTTCAAATCTTCTATTTAATAATTGCAATTGCTTGTGAGACAATCAATTTTTTTATTTAAAATTTTCAAAAAACAAAGCAATCAAAGATTATTGTAAATATTATAAGATATTTCGAACTCATAATAAATATATATATCAATAAAAATGATAATATTTTATATTTCAAAAAAAATGAAGCTATAGCATTATTTACCAGTAATCGGCACAAGAGCATGAACCGTCAACAAAATGGTGAAACCTATTCCTGTCCCTCACGACTATCTTCCGTCCTGTGATTTTGGAGATGAGCTTAGCAACAGTATGACAATCCAGGCATATTCTTAGATTCTTCACAACTTTGATGGGAGTTCCTGGTTTGGTACTGATAAGTCCAAATGCAATTGCAATCTTTTCACTGTGAAACTCAAGTGATCGTTCTTTAGCACTATCTTCAATATCGTGTAGTACTGTTTCTGTCATAGGAGTATAACCATGAGCTTTTAGCCATCCATTCATTTCCTCTAGCATCTTGTAGATTTGCTTTTTCTTTGGATGTTTTAAATCCCCAGCAAGAAATTCGTGTACTTTGTTGTTTACTTCAATTGAGCTGCAACCTGGTTCTTTCCCAACTCCAGTTTCTTTCATCCTGGCCCTGACTTTTGCTACACCATCCCAGTTACCAGTGGCAGCATATATATTTGAAAGAAGAACAAAAGTTCCAGAATTCTCAAGATTATGCTCAACAAGGTATTTCACAATTTCCTCTGCCAAATCCAGGTTCCCATGAAGTCTACAAGCACCAAGTAATGTTCCCCATAAAATGGGATCAGTTTTGATGCTCATATTTTTAACAAGCTCATAAGCATCTTCCAAATGCCCAGCTCGACCAAGAAGATTTACCATACAACCATAATGCTCAATCTTTGGTTCTATGCCAAAATTCTGTTTCATTGATTTGAAAAAGCTCCATCCTTCAGAAACCAATCCGCCATGAGCACAAGCATTTAAAATACCTATGAAGGTTATATCTGTTGGTTTGAGAAACATCCTTTGCATATCTGTAAACAGTTCTAAAGCTTCTTGGCAAAATCCATGCATTGCATACCCAACAATCATTGCATTCCATGAAACGACGTCTTTGACCCTCATTCTATCAAAAACCATTCTTGCTTCCTCTAAACTTCCACATTTACAGTACATATCAATCAAAGCAGTACCAACAAGAACATTTATTGAAATCCCATTATTCCTCATGTAGGAATGGAGCCACTGTCCAGACTCCAAAGCTCCTAACTGACCACACGCTGAAAGAACTGTTAGCATTGTCACTTCATTGGGTTTCACTTTAGCTAATAACATTTCCCTAAAAAGATCTAAAGCTTCATTCGCCCTTCCATGTTGTGTATACCCATCAATCATTACATTCCAGCACACAACATCCCTCTCATTCAATTCATTAAACAAACCTCTTGCCTCATTAACATTCCCATTCTTCGCATACCCAGTAATCATTGCTGTTAAAGAAACCAAAGTTTTTTCAGGCATAGCATTGAACAACTTACTAGCAGAAGAAACATCACCACTTCTTGCATAGATGTCTACAAGGGCTGTTCTTACATATGTATCCATGTCAAACCCAAACTTAATAGCTTGAGAATGAAGGTATTTTCCAAACTCAAAAGGACAACCTTTAAGGATAGCCGAGAATGTATATGCATTGGGCTCGACATTTTCAGTAAGCATTTGAATGTAGAAAGCTAAAGCTTCTTTGTGAAGACCACTGAGTGTGTGACTATGAATGATAGTAGTGTAGAAGTAAACATTACGTTTTTCAGTCTGTTTGAAAAGAGTAACCGAATGCTGAAGATGGCCTAGTGAAGAATAAGATCTTTGAAGCTTGAAATTCAAGACTGAGTGGTTTTCCATGCCATGGCGTAAAAGGAAAGCATGAATCTGAAGAAGGTCTCTGATGGTTTTTGATTTGTCAATTAAAAATGCAAGCCTATCTGGTGATGGTGGATGATGGTTTTGCTTGGTGGTTGTTCTGGAGGGTGTTACTAGTTGAGCAGCAGGGAAAAGGGACGTTGAGGCCATGGTTTTAGTCTCTGTCCTTCAGAGATTACCTTTCATGAGATTTATACTGTTAGGAAGGCCATTGAACGTGATTGACGAATATTGATTACTGGTACTCACTGTTGGCAGTTCAGAAACTTAAGGCCAATCCCATGCAAAATGTAAGTGAACACTGAAGCTGAAGAGGAATGGGCCTCTTGAAACAGCATTTTTCTGATTAAGTTACAACTGCCAAGAAATCTCCAAGAGAATTAGACAGATACAAAACCACAAATGCTTCCTTCTTCTACACACATGCAACAGGAAGCTTTGAACAATAACAAAGCAATTGCATCTTTCAACAATAAAAGTAATCACTTCATTCCTGAAATATTTCTGTCAATCAACAATCAGAACCCCTATCTTCAACCCAACCCCCCCCCCCCCCCAAAAAAAAAAAAAAACCATCCGGCTCATGCAAGAAAACATAAGAAAAATTCCGGAACAGTTTTAGTGAATTATCCAAAAAATATGATGCTGCCTCATCCATACAAAGTACCCAGAAAAACTAGTTAGACTTTCCAATTCAAATATCTTTAAAACCTCAATTGCATTTCATACTTGCTTCACAAGATGCAATCGGTTATTATTGGCAATAATATAGGATGACATAGAAGAACTTATGGTAATTAATGTTCTTGTGAAGTTCAAGATTAGACATATCCAGCAAGTTTGGGAGGAAAGGATATAAAAAATATAAGAATAAAAGATAAACAACAATATGGAAGCATATTGTCAAATAACAAGGCAGAGGAAAGAACGAAAATTGAAGAACTAGGACAGAATTTAACAGAAATAATTATTACGTTTCGATCAAGGAAATTAACCAGAACTCAACAAATAGACTTGTTTCTTCTTAAAAACAGTTCAAGTATTTGGACATTGATTAAGAAATTTTCATTTCGTAAACAAGATGCAAACGAATTCTTGCGTAAACCTTCAGCTATTTCCAGTGGCGACTTACTTCAAACAGCCATGTTTAACGCAAGAACAGAATAACCACAACATACACGCACATTACAAAGCTTTACGAAGCAGTAACGGCAATAAAGAAGGCTTACAAGTAACACGGAAGCCGGAAAGCCAGGTGCGTGTGACGGAACTCAACCGAATCGGTGGCCGTCGAAACTCGAGGGAGTTATCTTCCGGAACTCCATTCTCCGTCTCTTTCTAACAGGTGGAGACCGGTAACAGAGAAAGGCTATCTTACTTAAACGCCGTCGTTTAGGAATTAAATATGTGGAGTATATTAGTGTCTGTAGTCAGCTTTGCGGCGAACCAAAATCATTTCAAAAAATAAATCTACGACCACTTACTTTTCTTCGTATTTCTTAAGGAAATTGTATTTAATTTTTAATATAAGTTTAAATTAAATATATATATGCTTATCAAAAAATTAAAAAAAAAAAATTAAATATATATATTTTTTTGTAGTTTTTGTATTTTAAAAGAATAATGTTTTATACATGACAAGGGAGACAAAAAAAAAAAAAAAAAAATAGAGTGAACTGTAAAAAATTCTCTTAATTTAAGGAAACTTGTGAAATAAAAATTTATACTCAAATATGAAGCTATTTAAAAAGGACAAAACTTGAATCAGTCTTTGAATGTAAAGATGACTTAAAAAAGGAAGGACTTGTAAATTGTATAAGAATCATGACATATAACAATAATAATTAAAAAAAAATTTAAAATAAGGAAAAACCCTCAATTCATATAAATACTGGAGAAGAAAATTCCTACTCTGAAAGATGACTTTTCTTCTTTTCTTTTTTTTTACAATTGGTACTTTTCCATTAAAACAAAAGAAAACTCCACAACATAGAAGAGGAACTTTAGATTTGCAGAGCAACATCTATTTCTGGGGTAAAGGTGAACCTGCTGGTTGCCCCAAAGATCTTGGCTAGTTGAAAGACCGGTGCTTGACATGCAGCACTTGACGCTAGGAAACTATCAGGGAGGCAGGGGACGCATTCAGGGATAAATTCTGGCTTTCTCAAGGTTCGAGAGTGCAGAGCCAGCACTGTCCGACAAAATATGAATCTGCAACATCATGAAAGAACAAGAGAGATGATTGATTCATCAATGTTTCAGTCACAAGTGTGTGTCTGTGTGTGCGAGTAAGTGTGTGTACCTGAGGAGAAGCCGTCTTAGGAAAGGATCAGTTAAAATCTGTGCCCAGACAGGACTAAGATTGTTAGATGAGGCAAGTAATGATCCCCACCGATTCAGTGATGAGGAAAGCAACTCTTCTGCTTTATAAAAGGTGTCCTGAAAAAAATATCAGAGATTGAATTTATAAACTACTAAGCAAGATTGATTCATTAAGAACTTCTGCTTGCTGGAGAAATGGTTAACATAACAAACCATTTCAATGTCAGAGCTGGAGAAACCGAGAAGAAGAATAAAAGCCTGCAATGGAGTGGTTAGAAAATTGGTGAAGAGACTTCCACTTGACTGGCGATAAGAGTCCATGGCAGCAGATATGGACAATGAAGCCATTGGAGACAGGAGCATGGCTACTGGCTCTCCCTTTTCAGCCCCTGTTATTACCTTGAATTCTCTACTAATGTCACTATCAATAATTAGGAAAAGTGGTGTTCTTGTAAAGGGCACCAAGTCAATAGGGTATATGCAATTTGAACCTGAAAGAATTAACTTTATTTCAGTATATATATGAAGCAAGCTGGAAGATATAACCAAAAGCAAATTTGATTTCCATGATGGACGAGTAAAATTATGTTATATATATATATATATATATATATATATATATATATATATATCTATATCAGCAAACGAATATAAAGAACTCCTAAATGACGTGATACTATGAATCCAATACTCGATTTTAAAATTAAAGGAAGACTACCTCCATTCCCTGATACACCAAAATTTAAGCCACTAGTGTGGTAATTTAAGAAGGCTCCTTCACTGTGATCAGAAGTAGGATTTAGTTGATCACTTCCTGAGCTTAGCAAAGATGTTGAGGCAGAGTAGTCTGAATGAGACACAGATTCCTGGGCTGCATTTTCTGGGATACTTATTGGAGCTCCACCATGTGATGGAGATGATATAGTATGCACAGTGCTTCCTGAAACAAATTTTTATGGTTCAAAAAGTTAACCTGGTGTAAAAGACTAATATCAAAGAAGAAAAAAAAAAAATGCAATAACCATTGAAGAAAAATAACCACACCTTTATCAGATGAAGCAGATAGGTGGATTAAGATAATTCCATCTGGAGGAAGTTCCTCGCAAATCGTGGATAAAACCTGCCATAACATATACTTTTAGGCATTGCAACAAAGACTTTTTGGTCATAGTTATTCCTATACATCCAAAATTTTTTGGTTCAGCTTATTTTGTAGTCAATAACCATTTTCTTTTTACTCAGGAGAGAAATTGGCCCTCAAGCTCTTCAAAAACTAATTAGTATAGGACTAAAGATGGCCAAACCATTTAAAACTTTGTAACATAATTAGATATGAAGTATAGATTTTTATGCATTGACACAACCCGGGGCATTTTATTTCCGAAAGTAAAGCTGCAGGGGAAATGGAAAACATTTGAGAATAATTCAACCAAGGACAAGAGAACCAGAGGCAAAACTTTGAGTTGTCTTAAATTATTTGGCATACATAATGCAAATTGTCACTTAACGAAGTATAATGTCCTTGCTCAGTCCTCAGAAAACACAGTACTGGGCACCTCAATAGCGCTATACACTAAATTCTTGTTTTAGGTATACACCACATAGAAGCTCACCATGCAGCAAGTTCCATATTCACTAGAAATTCATAAACTTTGCTTAAATCATATTCTGACAGGTATATTTTCTGCTCCCATAATCCTACTATTATGATGAAAAACTTCAAGATATAGGTACTCACTGCTATGAAATGTGTAACAGATGGACGGTATAATATCGCTTTACGCGGGTTAGGTGGCAAAGTGGGATCAGTTATATCCTGAATACTACTCCCACGACTAGGTACTGGTGCTTCAATCTGACCAACGCTAGTCCCACTAGAAAGAGCTCCACTTGCCTGGTAAAAGGAACCACTAGGTTCCCATTCTAGGCACTGTAGCATTCTGAAGGTGTCAATGGTGAGTTCTGAAAATTTGATCTGCTCAACCCACCATGAAATACCAAAAAAAAAAAAAAAAAAATCAAGAATTACTACATTGGAGTTTAAAATTAAAGAGGCACTACATATTGAAGACTATTCGAACAGCTCTTTTCAGTCTTCTCCCATAAAAAGTACAAAGAAGAAGTACATACCTCATTGTTATGGTAGCTGCATAGCAACGCATCTTTAAGTTTTAACTTTCTTTTTGCCTCGAGGGCATTTGGTAAAGAATCTGGATGATGATCCAAAACAACACTATATCTCAATGGCCTGATATTCATAAAACCAGTGTCAGCTTTCAGAAATTTAACTATTTCCTGAATCACCAGCTTCCACTCCCTAAAGTCAATGTCCTGGAGACAAGAATATGTATACGTGATTTCTTCACCCACAGCAAAAAGACAGGTAATAAATTCTTGTAGGATCATAAACTATCGTATTATGAAAATGATTCAGAGAAAGTTTGTTAAAACTGGGGAACCACAGTAGCACAAGATAACTTCATCAAAATAAAACACGAAACTAGTACTGATAATCACAACCACACAACTACAGTAATAATCATGCTAGGAAATTATGAACTGCTCCTTCCAAACCCATTGACTTTGCAATACAAAGAAACTACGGTCAAAATTAGATAGATATGATGTTTTGATGACATAGAAATAAATGTGTTATTACTTTACAATATATTTTTATAATGAAAAAGTTCTGATCTACTTTTGTATTTAGTTTGTCTCTCTATCTACAGGGAAATACCCCCCCCTGCATATGCATAAACAAAAACTGTACAAACAAAAAGTAAAAAGAAAACATCTTAATTTGGAAGTTTAGTCAAAATTGGCATGGAAGTACATAAAATCAAGGGTTCAAATACAGAAAAACCCTTCTGATTCCTTGCTCAATTCTCCAAATGCATTTTTTTGTTCAAGTCTAAAGCACAGAAGAATATATCCCGAGTCAGATGTACTTCTTCTGATCGAAACATGATATAAGCATACTGTAGCTTTGAATATTATTGCTCAAATTCAAGATGAATTGCACTTCCATTTAAATTTGATGTCTGCATATATCTTGGCACAAAGATTACGAGAGTATTTGGCTACATATAAATTACCACCTCAAACTTACTAATTAAAAAGGCCAGTTGTCAGAGTCATGTTTGTGGAACTTAAAACTCATTGAGGAAACTAGTGAAAGTCTACACAGGATGGAGAGAATATGACCTCAACCTCACAAATTTCATGAAAAATAGCATTTTCTAGGTAAGAGATGTGGTGATATTGGTAACTCCTGCCACCACCACCACCACCACCCTATCCCTCCCACTCCCACCCCCCCCCCCAAAAAAAAAAAAAAAAAAGAAAGGACCCACATATAAAGTGAAAATGAGCATATTAAAAACTAGATACCATATATAGACTGATACAATAGAGAATATTATAGGTTAAGAACAAAAATGAGAACTTCATATATAAATAAACAAACACCAAGAAAATAAGACTGTAACCTGGAAGGTCCTCTTGCAATCATCAAGCAACATTTTGAGATGATTTACCAACTGGTATACCATTTCTCGCCGGCTCAAAACCAAACAAACAGTTAAAAACCGAGCAAAAAATCTCAACTGCTTCCGTGCAATATTAACATCTTGAAACATTCCATCCTTATAGTACTCCCTTGTTAATATAGCTTCATAGAATATATATGATTCAGATAAATAACTAGCCTCACTTGTTCTCATGTATTGTCCAAAGTAAAGCTGGCCAATCCGAGAAGCAATGTCTCCAATCTCCCATCTTTTAAGACCTGCTTCCACCAGCTTCTGCCGGTTCTCTTGCTGAAACTTCCACAACTGTGTGTAAATCTTAAACACTTTGGAGAAGTACGTATCATATCTATTGCACATTCACAAAAAAAGAGTTCTTTAGTACCCTTGCTACAGCTACCACTCTGGTTAACATAAGTAAAAGGTAAGAATTACTTTTCCAGGAACTACATGACTAGCAGCAGCAGGAACAGTGTCATATAAACGTAGAGATAAATCAACCATTACATTAAGAGCTTGAACCATGTTCTATAAAGAGTTCTGTTTAGAAATCCTTATGCATTGGCAAGTACCCGAGAAGAAAGGTTCATATTTTAAACAAGAAGAAACATGGAACAAAGACTTCCAGCTTCCCCTTAACTAATATATGTTGCTCTCACATTACACCAAACCCCATAAACCGTCGGAAGGAAATTCATCCACATCAAATTGGAATAGCCCTCAGCAAAGCAAAACATTTCTCACTTTAAGCTAATTATCAAAAAACTCTATAGTAAACAACACAAAAAGAGAAATACATATGCACGCACATGCACATAGAATTATGCCAGGTTAACTTGCAATTTGCACAAGTACACCTCCCCTTTCTATATGCCTCAAGAATTCTTATGAAACTCTGCTCTCTAAAAGAAAAAGGGAAGATAGAATTGATCAAGAATAAAAAAGGAAAAAGAGGGGGAAAAACTACTATTATTTCCCAATAGTTCAAGGTTCTCAATGCTCTCACCTTCCAAATCCTTTGTCCTCGTTACAATCAAAAGATTCGTGATCCCCCAAACAAACAAACTGTAAAATGCAAAACCTTTAAACAATTTCTCATGCTTTTTTTTTTTTTTTTTTTTTGATGAGTTAAACAATTTCTCATGTTATTTCTTTATACCACTTACAAAGAACTCAGGACCATTTCAACATTTTATCTTTAAAGATACTCAATTCATCCCATCCTTAACACGATCAACTCGACATCCCAAGAGGCTACCTACATCCAACACAAGCATAGAAATTCCCCAGTACCCAAAAGGGAGAATCAAAAGATAAAACCTCAAAACGTCAAATGTAGTAAAAAGGTTCCTTTTACCTGTTACGTTGATAATAGGGTAAATCCCGGATCTTGGAAAATTTCTTGTCAGCCTTTGCCACCAAAGACCAGTACACTTCAATCACCGGAATATTACTGTTACTACTGCCATAGCTGTAATGGTGTTGCTGCTGCTGTTGCGACATTTTCTCTTTCTCTGTACTCTCATCAATTCGATTAGACTTTTGCTAGTACAGGATAGACACTAATTACCGCAGTCAAAAGCAAAAAGGAGCTTACACCCATACGCACAAATTACCGACAAATGTGAAGTTGCAGCGCAAAAGACCCCAGAAGTTTTAGGTTTTAGCTATCTGGTCCCCATTTTTTAGAAAATAAAAATTCTCCGATGACCTCTTCATTTCTATTAGGGTAATTAAGGTTGGCGAATCTTCCTTATAATATTGAATTTTTATAATTAATTTTATAATTTTTAAAATAAATTACACAGTTTAACTTAGACACAATTATTTATTTAAATTAATTCACTTTGACATGAACATATTTATCCTCAATTCTAATCTAAGTAATTTTATCTCTATTATGTTTCAAACTCATAATTAAAATACGATATAGACTACTATCAACTACATTATTCTTAAATTTAATAAAATAATACTTTTAAAAAAAACTTAAGAAGAGGAATTTCTATAATAAGTTGTTTAAAATTTTTTAAATTAAAATGAAAATTCAACTACTTTCCAAAAAAAGTATTGTCGTTAAAATAGATATATAATTTTTTTTTTTTTTTTTTGGTAGGTTAAAATAGATATATATAAATAAATTCAATATACTTGAGTTAGTAATTGTTTTAGGAGAAGTCCTGAGGTTGAATACTCCATTGCATCAGCAAATCTGTTCTGGATTTCAGACAATCTTGAAATTCAATTTTAGTTTTTTTTTTTTTTTTTTTTTTATCCAGAGAGGAAAAAGAAGCAAGAATCCCACTCATAAAAAAGCCTCCTTTTCTGCAGACGACTCTGTAGATTAAAATAATAAATAAAAAATAAATCTCCCAACAATGAATTTCAAGTGCTGACTTTTCTCCATTTCTTCAATGGTGACATTTCTTCTCCATATGAATAGAAAATGTAGCTGCAACCCTTTTCCTTTTTATTTTTTATTTTTTATTTTTTCATTTTTTAATTTTACCTGCAAGACTTTGATGTATAGGGTTACAGTTGCAAATTGACAAGAAAGTACTACTATAAGAAATTTGGAGGAAATACTTCAACGACCCACGTTTGACTTTTCAAGAACAAACAATAGAAAACGGACCTCTCTTCTTTCCGTGTCACGTTTGCACAATCATATATCGTTTTTCTTGAATTCTTTATCTGGGGTGCCGCCAGTGCTTCGATCCTATACTTGTGCAGGAACATAGAGGTAAGATTCCCTTTTGATATCTGCATTTTTCCGTTTCTTCCAAGATTTATTGAATTCTTGATCTCGTGGTCGTTAGTCTGACGGGAATTTGTTTTTTAGAGGTTTATTATCAAGAATTTATTTTGTCCTTTTGTTGATTTTTTTTTTTCTTCTTTTTGTGGATTTTGTAAAGTAATGCTAGTTTCATCTTGATTTCTTGAACTTGAGCTTCCTCATGGTTCAGCTCTATGGTGAACTTTTCCATCTCTATATTTTGGTGTTTTAATGAGCTCACATAGTAAGTTGATGTCTATTGTGAATTTCATTCCTGAGAATTGATTATGGTTATATTTTGTATTTCTAATGGAATTCTTTTTTGTAGTCATTTTCGTGAAAGTTAATTTGCATTTAACATTTTACTCTCTCTCTCTCTCTTTACTTCTGTTACGTGTGCCCTCTTGAAATTTTACTTGCTTCCTGCTTTTAGTTGCAATTTCTCCAGGGGCATTGAGTAATTCAGTAATTTTCAGTATTTCTTCTTCTCTTTATTGTTCTTTTCAATGTCAATTTGGAAATTCTTGGCAGTTAACTTGGATCCATATCCAGTTTGTATCAAATTTTTGTTCTAAATTTTCTTTTGACATCATATGCACTTTTTGGTTCTGGGGAAGGGACCTTCTAAAGACAAATTTAGAATCTTTTAACTCTCTAATTCACTGAAGATTGGTTTGCTCATAATCCATTATCAATAACTAGTTATTTAAGTATGTGGAAAGGATCATGTCTTGGTAAAAGTTGGAGAGATTCATATTTATTTGTTTATTTGGTTTTATGTATGCAATGGGAGGATTCAGCGTGGAAGTTGATCCTTGCACTGTAGACTGTCGTGAATGTCAATGTTCAGGTCACTCGGACAAACAATTCTCCTTTTCCAGTTCTATTTTTACCTTTTTCATTTTGGTTGCTTAATCATTTTTTATCTATATCTGTTGAACTGATTCCATAATTACCTCTAGTGACTCAATTGTTTATTCTTGAACTTTTATGAAGAATCTTTATTGGTGTTGTTGGAGACTCTGGAAAGAGGGATGAAATAATTTGGAGCAAATGGATAATCTGATGAGCTGACATGCAAGTTCTTGTTGGTGATAGTTGAATCATTTTGAGGAGGTGAATTGGGAGGATTTTACTTATGACGATTGAACAAAAAGATACAGCTTTTCATGTTACAGCTCTATGAATGGAAACAAAGAGATCTGGTGTGACACAAAAACCTCCTATCCAGCAATCAGGTAATTTGTTGTAAGAGTGTTTCTGGGTGGCAACTCTCAGATTTTCTTATAATTCGAGACCTCTTATTGTTTTCAGGTGGAACATGGAATCAAATTCTGTACCTAAGGATATAAAAGGAAAGGACAATCATAACAATTTCCAAGATCGAGAAACTATGGTATTAATACTTCAGTTTTCCATGAAGCTTTTTACACATACAGATGGTGGTATTTTCTTGACTAATTACCTTGTGGATAGGAGCTTTATTCACGTGTCAGGGCTAAAGAACAAGAGATTATGCTTCTCCGCGAGCAAATTGCTCGTGCAAGCATCAAGGTATGGCAGTTGATCTGGTGTCTGGAATGACATGTATTTTTTAGTGTTTTTCATATCCACCCCTCAGACAATAATCTGTCTATTACTTGATCAGGAATCTCACCTGTTGAATGAGAAACGTATGCTAGAAAGGAAATTTTCAGAGTTGAGATTGGTTTGTCTTTCTGATGCTCCCACTTCTATTTATTAAATTTATTTTCCTTTTGCCCTCTACTTGTTATATACTCTGTCTCATTTTCTTTCTATGGTGTATATCATTTTTAATGGTAGGCCCTAGATGAGAAACAAAATGAAGCTGTAACTACTGCCTCCAATGAATTGGTCCTAAGAAAAGGTGATCTTGAAGAAAATTTAAGACTGATTACTGAATTAAAGGTACATTTTTCTTTAAAGGATGTTTCATCCTATAAATTACATTTCAATTAGTTATTCCATTTATTTCCTGACCTTTTTCCTTTTTTGTTTTGGTATGGATACCTAAGAAAACAAAATTCTCCTTGTGTCCTCTTATCACTGTGGAATTATGCATTCATGCATATCCAATAGATAGATCAACAGAGCTAAAGTTCCGTTCTCTGAGTCACTTTATATGGCTGTAATTAGACTATGAAATCACTCTTACATCTGAATCTCTCATTCTCTTAACTATAAGTAAGGTTTTGTTCAATCTTTAATCTTTTCAAAATTGTCTCTGTATGTTAGCTGAGTGTTTCTGGTGGATGGAGCAGGGAAGGGATTTGAGGGGTCTTTTAATCTATATCTGTTTAAATACTCCTCAGAAAATAATTATAAGTACCCACATCTTTATTTTAACACATATCATCCTTCCCCTAGAGAATATATGGAATGTTGACTGGACCATTGTTTATGGTTCAGATTGCAGAGGATGAGAGATATGTCTTCATGTCATCAATTTTGGGGTTATTGACTGAATATGGTGTTTGGCCTCGTGTTACAAATGCATCTGCTCTTACAGACAGCATAAAGGTACAGATTCTGCACTTGCTGATAATACAGGCTTCTTCTGACTATATTCAATTTTGCTGCATCCTTAGTGATTAATCAACCTGCGTTTCTGTCTCCCTACTGCTTTGGCCTTGGAGCTTGTGGCAAATTTGATCACAACCCCCCCCCAAAAAAAAAAAAAAAAGGGTTTGATGACTAAAGTTCATCTTACACGGCTAATGTATTCTTCAATTTTGTTTCCAGCACTTACATGACCAGCTGCAGTTGAAGATCAAGACTGCACATGTAAGATGTCTGTTCTCTAGCTCTTTTCAGAAGTTCAATGGTTTTTGAATATAAGGTGCAGAAAGATCATCTTATTTGAGTTCCTGGAACATACATATGTTATCATTTATCAAAATGGAAATTTAATTTCAAGGTTAACCTCTTTCGCACTTGTTTCTTGACCAAAAGCATTTTTCATAGTTAGATAATCTAACTTCCTTTTCTGGCATAGAGGTAGATTGTTCCATCAGTTTCAAGCAACCACCACATTACTAAATTGCTTCCTTGAGGATATAAGCAGCATCCGTGCATATTTATTGCCTCCTTTTAAGTAGAGTTGCTTTATCTTTTCACTTTCCTGTCTTGAATAATACTATGATTGCCAAAATATTTACCCTATGATTGACTCTGACTAAATATCTTGGACTTCTATGACCTTTTAGTATTACTTTTTTCCCCGTTTGCAGGATAATATTGCAGA
Organism: Cynanchum wilfordii; assembly: GCA_025388415.1. Lineage (NCBI taxonomy): Eukaryota > Viridiplantae > Streptophyta > Magnoliopsida > Gentianales > Apocynaceae > Cynanchum > Cynanchum wilfordii. The sequence continues at coordinate 745,302 of JAHSUH010004827.1, read as the reverse complement.
GCTTAATTCTTTAGCCGGAAAACATTCGGGAAACAGGTTGCTTGATAATGAGTTCCCTAATTCTGGTCAAACTGTAGATAAACTTCCTAATTCCAGGGTATTGATATTTTGTCCCATCTTCTTCTGTCAACAATACAGTGGAACTTTGCCGCTGTCTATTGTTGTTTTATTTTGTTATGAAATTTGTAAAGTGTAACTATTTGCACTTGTGCTTGGTACATTTCAGGTTCATGGATTTGGTAATCCTAACCGCTACATTGAAGGACATCATTTGGAGTCATCCGATTCTATGCCATATGTGCAGGGTGATCACTATGAACAGATAAGAAACTCAATGCCAAATCATGAAATGAGTCACACATCAAATGTTTATAATCCTCAAAGGCCCTTATCTCATACTGATGGGTAAGGCTGGTATCCTAAAGATTTATCACATTTTAAAAGTTACAACCTGAACCTCTCTATGATTTCATACTGTGTTTTAGCGATTTTAATTCTAATCTTGCAAAACAATGAAGAAATCTAGCTTCTCCTGTTGTGTTAAGTTTCACCTTCAGGATGTATTATTGTCATTTGTTCCACTCACTTTTCTCTGTAGTAGCTGTTGAGCTAATTGTTTCTAACAGGTATATGGTATATGCTGTCTGTTCATAATTAAGTTGTTTTTCACTACTAGTTCTGATATATTCTCAAACGGTGCTTAAGAACTTTTTTGTGGGAAAAATAAACTATGAAAACTAGATAAGATCTTCTTCATCTGATAAGATTTGGAATTTATGGACTGGCATATGCTAGATATATCTCCCTTCATCTAAATTGAATGTCCACTTTTGACTGTAATCTAAGATTGAAAAGGGCATTCAACCACGAGTAAATTACGACATTACTCTTATTATTAATGTGGTTAATGGGGGATTTCTATGTTATTGGAGTATTGATTCTTTAAATTAATGAGGTTAATGGTGGAAGTCCAAACAAAAATATATATTTATTTTAGGAAAGTGGATATTCAACTATGGGCATCTCGAAGTGAAGAAGTGGGCATTAAATTTTTGGCAGAGTGAATACTATTTTCTTTCACATAATTTGTGTCATATAGAAGTAACTTCTTAAGCATAGCCATGGATATATGATATACAATCTAGTAGATGAGTTTTACTTGTGTGAGAAGATCAATGTTCAAACTGGAAAATCTTCTCTTTAGCTTGGAGCTAGATTTATTTAATTCCAGATATGCCAGGTTCTTTTAGGTTGCTTAGGTTTTTAATTTTTAATTCTAACTGAAAGGGAAAGGAAATAAAGAAAACAGGTGACTTCTTTCATTTAAATTGATGTTAAATGCAGTTTATTGACATGCATTCCTTCTCCTGAACCCTTTGTTACTCTCTTTTTTTTCTTGTTTTTGGTTATTGTACTAACAGATAAATTGCAGGGATGCTGAAGGTTCTCAGGTAGATAACATATTTGACCGAAGTGGCATAAATATCAGAACAGAGGAAATGGTTAACGAAGATTTCTACCAATCTCCCATGCGGCCAGATGGAATTGGCTCTTTTGCTTCTGAAGGTAATTATATCACTTCATCAATATATGAGAATGACTGATTTTTCCAAATCCTCTGGACCATTGTTCTTATGGGCAAAGAAAGTCTATGTGATTGATAAATAAATATCTGTTTTAGTTTGTTCTCTCATTAGATGATCAGTCATACCATCACAGCACTGATTTTCTCAATACATATTTTTCTGAAAAAAAAAAATGGTCTAGCTTTAGTTGAATATATACCAAAAACAAGATCTAATTTTGAATTATGTTATAGATGAGGGTCCTGGAATAGAAGGTTTTCAGATTATTGGAGATGCTAAACCCGGAAACAAACTTTTAGGATGTGGATACCCTGTACGTGGAACATCTCTTTGCATGTTTCAGGTAAAGTTAGCCAAGAACTTCTGTGTAAAATACTTTGAATAGTTTTAGTTTCTTGTTGTATGAGTCCTTAACCTTTTCTTTGTTGTCTTTTCTTTATTCCAGTGGGTTCGTCATTATCCAGATGGCACTAGGCAGTACATAGATGGTAATCATGAAATTGATTTTTGTTCACTGAGTAAATTTTAATATTGCAGCTTGTTTATCTTGAATAGTTTTAGTTTTCCATTTATATTTCTGTTTCTTATTTGCATTGGAAGACAAGAAATTTATCTTGTAATCTGTTTCTGCTTATAATCAGGGGCCACCAATCCTGAGTATGTGGTTACAGCTGACGATGTTGATAAACTTATAGCTGTTGAGTGCATACCAATGGATGAACAGGGACGCCAGGTAATGCTTCAGCCTGTTTTCACATTCTTTCTCTTGTATTGGTGCAAACAATTTTAAGGGTGATAGTCTGTGAATAATTTTGTAGTTTTTGCATATATGTATACATTAATATAGTGGCTTGCTGAAGAAAATGGAGAAAATAATAATAATAATAATTCTAAGACTGTTCAAAAATTAAGTCATATGTAAAGGATAAAATAGTTGGAAGGTAGACAGCTTTTGTTTTCATCTTAAAGGAAGAAATGAAGCAGAAAAATGCTCTATACTTGTGAAGACACTTAATTTATATACTTTATAATCTTGACTGAAAGCATATTCTTCCTATAATGATGTCCTCAAGTAATACTTCCTCAGGGAAATTGAACGTTCACATATTTATTTTGGCTTATAATTCTAAATGATTTTCTACTTTAATAATGTCCACAAGTAATACTTCCTCAATCCCAAATTGAATGTTAGCATTTTTGTTTGGACTGTTTACTTTCTAACAAAAAAGGAAGATAGAATCTCGTTCCATTCCTAGACTTAGAAGGACAAATGGATCTGTTTTAATGCTCAAGTTCCATTTATAATCAAAAGAATAAGGTGGTAAAATGAAGATGCTTAAACACTTTCCTTAATGTTTTTATCAAGTTGAATGTGAATATTTAATTTGGGATGGACAAAGTACCATTCTAGCATCTATTCTTATCCGGTCATTTAGCTGAAAATATTGAGCAAGAAATGAGGTCACTGGATACTTGTATTTCCCTAGGAACTAAGAAAATTTCCCCTTTGGGTTGTTGTCTATGTTCAAGGTTCCCTGGTATATATGGTTGGTGATTATTTACTGAAAATGATCAGCTGAAGTTTTAGCACTTCAAAATTAGTTCCTTTCCTGTCCGTAAGGTATAAGATTGGTTATACAATTTTAAAGTGCATGACTTTTTTGTTATCTTGATTCTTACCAAATAAATACTCACTTTTTCAGGGAGCTATTGTCAGACTATTTGCAAATGATCAGAACAAAATAACTTGCGGTATGCTTTTAAAGAGAGTTTTAGTACCCAAAATGGTTGAGTCTTGAAATTTTGTGTTTCTTCTGTGCCCATTTGTGGAAAAAATGATTAGATTGTATGCTTATCATATTTTGGTCATATGTAGTTTCTTCTTAGTCTCATTAACTGCTATGTGCAATAAGTGTGTATATTGAAGAAACCAAACTGACAGTGAGTGACTCTAATGCATTTCATCATAGCCTTGACAAAATTTAAGTTTTTCACTTGTGCTTCTGGAATGCTTCAAGTTGTAATAATTAATCAAATTGACAGTGAGGGAACTTTTGTGTCTTTCCTCAAGATACAGAAGTTCTGCTTCTATTTTATTTTTCCTTCCCATGTAGTTTTTGCTTCTCCACGTTTCCTAATTGGTGTGTTTGATAAATGCAGACCCAGATATGCAAGTGGAGATTGATACCCATATTTCAAATGGCCAAGCCATATTTAGTGTTTTGATACTTGTGAGTTTGATTTAACTTCATTCCTTTTTTCAGGTGCACAATGATTGTTCAATCAATTGTTTCATTTTGTATTTTTTTGCTTATCTATATCCAATTTGCATGACTCTTTGCTGGTTAAATGATTATAACTCGACATCTTAGAATAGATATATCTTGAATCATTTTGCATCTTGAGGTTCATTTTACCTTGAAATGTTGATCTTTGCCTTCTTTCCATCTAATTATATCGGATTAGTACTGCTGATAACCGAGCCTAATCCTTAGAGTTGACATATGCTAAACTTTAATAATATTCTCCCAACCAGAAGAAGTTTGACATATTTGAATGTTGAAAAGGTATTTGAAACCTACCCAGAACACTCCTTTCCTTTTGCTCATACAGCCCCCATGCTGTTCTTTCTTTTCTTTTTCTTTTTTTTTTTCTCCCTTTACTTGGTAGTCACTCATCCACAAATGTTAAACAGATAGATTCTTCTGATTGGGAGCCAGCAACACTTTTCTTGAGGCGAGCAAGTTTCCAAGTTAAGGTTCACAAAACACAGGCAGTGGCTATTGCAGAGAAATTCTCTAAAGAGTTATCGGTAGGTATTTATTTATGGTTGGTCATACAATCCTGAGTGATATTAACTCTGTGAATGTGATATTTTTGCTTCTAAAAAGTATGCCGTAAATATGATTTCTTACATTCTCTGATTAAATACGAAAGCACATTCATAGCCAAATGAGTAGACTGCTTGCTACGCCCTTTTTCATTCCTAAATAACATTAAAAAAAAAAAAAAAAAAAAAAAAAAAGAAAGAAAGAAAGGAAGGATTGTGAGAATTTGACATGGACAAGGAGAGATCTTTATATTTTGCAGATCAAAATTCCAAATGGGCTCTCAACAGAATTTGTTTTAATGGTTGCTAATGGCTCCTCATATTATTTCAGCACAAACAGTGATGCTAGGTAATGTGTCTGTTTCTCCAATATGCAGAACACTTACATCATACAATACACACACACTATTAGTATTCTGGTTTGATAATGAAGCACCTGTTCTTCTTTCCTTGTAGACTCCGTGATATGCTTGTGTTGACGATGAGAATCTTCCAGAGCAAGGTAATTCTTCTTACCATATAGATGACTAATTGCGATACTTCGTTCCACATAAGAATATGTGAACTTATGTACTCATAGTTAACTCAACATATATCTTTTTGGTATAGTGAGAACAAGCGTGTGCACAAGTTGTTACACTATCAAATTTTTCTCAGCAGTTTTGATTCATCTGATCTTGCCAATTCTTCGTTTTTCCTTATGAAATGAACTTCTCCTTTCCACTGGTTCTTTCTTTCTCTCTTTTAGATGAAGCAATTTTTGTTTCTTATGAGTGTGTAAGTAACCAATTTATATGTTATTTCCTTGCTTTCTTTCAAGCAGGCAATGGAGGAGAAGAGGAAAGGGAAAGCATAAATTGTTCATACAATCTGAAGTACTTTTTCCCAAAATCATTTGGTTTCCTTTTCTTTTTTCCCTCTTTTTTCTCTTAAGAAGGTACTCTTAGTTATTTATTTTCTATTAGTCATTGATTATTCTTTTATAGGCAATGAAAATGGTGATAAAACAATAAAATGTATACAATTTTGTATCTTAGGTTTGCCTAATAAAAGCTACTCACACATATATATACCATATATACACTTTCTCCTCTTTGTACATTGTATAGATATGCTCAATATCCATTTCTCTTTTCTTTTAGTTTATAACATATATTTACGATGTGGGATAGATTGAATTCCAAATTCTTCAACATATATATATATATATATATAGATATATAGTATTTGAGACATCACAATAGGAAAACGTATTGTGAATGCTAAGGTTCAACACTCGCTGTGAGCGCTATTTAAGAGTCGGAGTGAGGTCTTCTCCCGAGTAAGAGTTAGAAATTGCGAGTGGAATCCGAATTAGTTAGAGTCGTGATGAGTTCGAATACTAGATGATCCAAAATTTTTTTTTTTTTTTTTTCCAATCTACAATTAGGTGTTAGGTGGAACAGCACTATCTCTCCATTTTTATTTTTTTCTTTCTTTGTCATTTGACGGTGTGTGATCACCAAAAAAATATTTTTGAAGTGATTTTTATAGTAGGTGTGGTGGTGGTTAAGGTTATGTATTAGAAAATGGATGTAGAATATTGCAGAAAAGCCAGCCAAATGAATAATTATTAAATTCCAAAGAATTCTCCATACTCTACGCTTTTAATGGTAGCCACTGTTTACGCCTTTTCCTTTAATCACAATCATAAGCCATGTGCGCAGCACTTTTCATCAATACAAATAAAAGAGGGATCACGATTTTCTATTAAAAACGTTTAGCCTTTCTGTAAACTACAAGTTAAACTGTTTTATTTACCAAAAAAAAAAAAAAAAAAAAAAATTTTTTTTTTTTAATTTCTTAAAATTATCATTATAAGTTGTTTCACATTTAATTCTTTGTCCAAACACTTAATATCCCAAAGAAGCAAATGCTCTTTAGCCACTTATCCTTCTCTCTCCCTCCAAAAGTTGTGGAGAATTTACATGACACGTGGCTTTATTTATTTATTTATTTATATCTCATTATTTTATATATTAATAATTATCATATATAATATATTTTAAAATGAAATATGTGAAAAGAAAAATATAAATGAAAATGATCTAAATAAATTTCAAAATATAAGTGAATTAATAAAGATTATTTTTGAATTGAGAAAATATGATAACATACTTTGTTTAGTTTCTCTTACTTAATGTCTCACTTGATTTGTCCAACAAAAAGTCATGAGTTTAACTTATGTCGAGAACAACTCTACGTCCGACTTGTTAAATGAAAAGTCTTATGTTCGAGTTATATCAAAAATAACTTTATGCTTAGAATATCATATTAAAAAAAAAAAAAAAAAAAGTATTTGTGTCATTTTCAATAAGTAGGACAAGAATAATATATATATATATATATATATATATATATATTGTGGGAAAAAAATAAAAAAATAAAAAAGAAATTGAAGGAGGTGAGGTGCAGTCCACATAGCCAAATTGCAAATGCATCAACTAACTTGGAGGGTAGCAAAGGTGTTGATTGCTCATTTTCATGATTCATCAAGAAGCCAACCAAACATCATCACCTTTGGTCAACAAACCCCATTATATGTGGGGAATAACTTTAAGCAAAGCCATGAATTTTATTTAATTATTTTTTTTTAATAAATTAAAAAAAAAAGCCCCTCTTCTTCTTCTTCCACCTCTCTTCTTTTTCCCTAGACATATCTATCCCCATGAAAAGAAGAATCATGTAAGTAAGAAACTGTTTTTTTTTTTTTTTTTTAGATGGGTTCTACTACTACTTCTAATTCAAAGGGAAGTCCAAATTCATGGACACCATATGATAGTTTCAAAGAGTGTGCACAAGGATTGTGCAACATCTATTGTCCTCAATGGTGCTCCTATCCTCCACCTGATCCTGATCCTGACCCTGATTCTGATTCAGCCACAAATTTCTCTCCCCTTGTAATTGCAGTCATCGGTATCTTGGCAAGTGCTTTTCTTTTAGTAAGTTACTATGCCATTATCACCAAATATTGCAGAAGAAGGCGGCCAAGAAGTTCAAACATAGAGTTTCAAGAACATGAACCTCAAGATCAAATATGGCAGCAGCAACAACAACAACAGCAAGTTGGAGGTGGAGTTGGATTAGATGAGACACTCATCAATTCCATCACTGTTTTTAAGTTCAAGAAAGGAGACAGATTGATTGAAGGAACAGAATGTTCTGTTTGTTTAAATGAATTTGAAGAAAATGAGAATCTTAGACTATTGCCTAAATGTTGTCATGCCTTTCATCCTTCTTGCATTGATGTATGGCTGAAATCTCATTCTAATTGTCCTCTGTGTCGTGCTAATGCTGTTCCTACTTATGTTTTGCCCGTTCCAGTTCCAGTTCCACCTCCACCTCCACCACCTCCTGCATCTTCCTCCTCCTCCTCCTCCTCAGTAGTAGTAGTCAACACGTCTGCTCTGCAAATTCAGCCCCCTCGACCTGATATGATTTTTATGTTGGAAAATGAAAGGACACAAAGAAGTCGTCACAGTAATGGTGAATTCTTCTTTGCTCACAACAATAGTAGTACTGGTGCTGGTGTTGGTGCATTAGATGAGGAAAGACAAATTAGAAGATCAATTTCATTAGGTACATTCTCCTCCCATCACAGTAGTCTTCTGGTTGCTGATATTCTTAAAATTGAAGAAGAAGAAGACGACGAGGAAGAGGACATTTGTCGATCTGACACAGGCGTAATCAGTTCATCAGAAGGGAACCATAAATCAAACAATGTTAGAAGAAATCCAGAATTATTTAGAGCTCCAGCTACAGTAAGGAGATCATTTTCTACTGGAAGATTTTACTTTCACAAGACAAGTTAATTATTGGCATATGTAATTAATAGTAATTAATTTCTTTCATTAGAAATGTAAAAAAGATGATTTTGCCAACACAACAGAATCAGCAATTTGTACTCAACACACACACATTTATCATTTATCAGTTGACGATGATGAACAGAATCAGGATTTCTTATCTTCCCTTTTGATATATATATATATATATATTTTTTCCCTCTTTCAAGAAGTCAGTAGTGCCTTAGATAAAGCTGATGCTTTGCCTTTAAAGTTTTGAGCTTTATGGTGTGAATATATATATATATATATATAAAAGTTGAAGTTTGACAAAAAAAAAAAAAAAAGAAAAGAAAAGTAGTACAAAGAAGAGAAAAATCCAGAGATGCCATCTCAATTTAAAGCTTTTTTGTTTTCTTTAATATGTGCTGTACTTCTTCTTTTGCCATCTTTATTAATCAAAATCATATTCCTTATTAGTCTCCACTGATGTCTGCTGTGCTGCTGTTAACAATGAAACATGTCCTGTGATGTGATCCATATATGGCAGATGCAAATCCCAAATCTCGTTCTCATAGATTACTGTTACTCAATTTATTATTTGAGATTATTAGAAACATTTGATAAAATCGTATTGTTACATTTGATGATAGATTCTACTATGTTTAAAGATTTTAAGTATGTATATATATCAATAAAAGTTATATTTTTGTTGAATAAGTGATGTGCAAATCACGTTGACAGTCTAATTTGACTATTTTAATTACCTTAAAAGAAGATTATAATTAAAATTGTCGGAACTGTTATTTTATTTCACGTGTAATAATAATAATAATAATTGATTAAAACTTTTAGGTTAAGATAATTTAATCTCGTTCGGACAAAGAACGGAACAGAGCAGAACAGAACAACCCCTGGGGGCCGCCCGGACAAAAAAAAACCCGTCCTGTGTATATCAACTCTTCTTTTATATATATATATATTAATAAGAAAGAAGAATTGAATTCTGTAGTATCTGGTTTTATTGAGGGGCATCTGAAAAATGGCTACAGAGTCTTCCATTCCCATCAAGACTGTAGTAGTTTTGGTTCAAGAAAACCGATCATTTGATCACATGTTAGGATGGATGAAGTCTTTGAATCCAGAAATTGAAGGTGTAACCGGAAAAGAATCGAACCCTTTACCGACCACCTCGGATTCAAATTCAAATCGCATTTACTTCGGTGAGCAATCTGAGAATGTGGAACCCGATCCTGGTCACTCATTTGAAGCCACGTACGAGCAAGTTTTTGGTGTGCCATGGAAGAGGGATTCTCTTTCTTCTTCCTCGGCTTCTTCTCTTGTTCCAACAATGGAAGGTTTTGCTCAGCAAGCAGAAAGTATAGAAAAAGGGATGTCTGAGATAGTCATGAATGGATACAAACCAGATAAATTACCAGTTTTTAAGGAACTTATTTCAGAATTTGCTGTTTGTGATAGATGGTTTTCTTCGGCTCCAACTTTGACACAACCAAATAGGCTATTCATTCATTCTGCAACTTCTTACGGTGCTACCACTAATGATACTAAAATGTTGATTCAAGGATACCCACAGAAGACAATCTTTGAATCCCTGGATGAATCTGGTTTCTCTTTTGGCATTTATTACCAATACCCTCCCACCACTCTTTTCTTCAGGTAAATCTTTTCTTTTTATTATTTTCAATTGATTCTCCCCATTCTTAATTTGTTTATACTGCCTTTTGTTAAATGAAAATTCAGCAATATACATAGTAGCAGGTAGAGGAAGCTCTATTTTGTTGGATTTTAAGTGGAGTTTCTCCACTAGCTAGTAGTGTAATATATTTCAATATGTACAAATTTATCATGAAATATTTGATGTTGATATTTAAGATAATATCAAATAATTGATTATAAGTACGATTCGTTTCATGAGAATTAATTTCAAAATAAAGCATCATTGTTAATGTAATTCAACAAGAACAGGTATGAGTGCATACTTTTTCTAAATTTATAATGATTATGACCTACTAGGTGCCACGACCGACCATGTGATTTACACATAATTATAGTTTCTTTAATGAGTGATTAAATATATATATATATATATATGTGTGACAATGATGACATTCTTGAAAAACCATGTGCACTTTGATTTTTTAATTACTTTTACATCATTTTGCATCTAACTAATCAATGCACCAAATGGCCCTAATCTCCTTCAATTAGGTTGTATTTTTTTGTCTTATAAGAAATATGATACTCATTTTTATGGCAAAAACAGGAACCTAAGAAAGTTGAGGTACATAAAGAATTTCCATCAGTTTGATCTAGACTTCAAAAGGCACTGTAAGGAAGGAAAGCTACCTAACTATGTGGTAATTGAACAAAGATATTTTGAGACAAATTTCTTGCTAGGCAATGATGATCATCCTCCTCATGATGTTTCTGAAGGGCAAAGATTTGTTAAAGAACTGTACGAAACATTGAGAGCAAGCCCACAATGGAATGAAATGTTGTTCATAATTATCTATGATGAACATGGCGGATTCTATGATCATGTGCCAACTCCTGTCAATGGCATCCCTAGCCCAGATGACATTGTTAGTCCTGAACCACATAAGTTCAAGTTTGATCGTCTTGGAGTTAGGGTTCCTGCAATTCTCATTTCTCCTTGGATTAAACGTGGAACTGGTATAAAAAAGCTTAGCTATATATATTTTAATCTAATGTCAGTTTATTTAATTATAACATGGATGATATTTTCTTTCAAAAATAAAAATGCAGTGTTGCATGGACCTTCCGGACCATATCCGACATCAGAATTTGAGCATTCCTCTATCCCAGCTACTGTGAAAAAGATTTTCAATCTAAAGGAATTCTTGACCAAACGTGATGCTTGGGCAGGCACTTTTGAAAGTATTCTCTCAATGGATAGCCCAAGAACTGATTGTCCAGGTACAATATATATATATATATATATCAAGTTCCAACTCAATTATTTTGTCTCGTTTCTTCTAACTGAACTCTTTGTTATTTGAACTAACGGAATTTATTTAACAGTGGAGTTACCAGAACCTATAAGGTTGAGAAGTAGAGCACCAGAAGAAGAGTCAAAGCTGAGTGATTTTCAGGAAGAATTGGTGCTATTGGCTGCTGCATTGAAAGGCGAACACCAGAAAGATGTATTTCAAGAAAAAATTGTGGAAAAAATGAGAGTATTTGAAGCTGCTAACTATGTCGGAATTGCTTTCCAGAAATTCATGGAAGAATCTGAAAACGCCATAAGAAATGGTGCTGATGATTCCCATATTATTGTTCCTGCTGGAGGACCCGCAAATCTACCTCGTAGGAACAACAACAATAATAATAATAATCAACACAAAACTTTTGTTCAAAAGATATTTTCTTGTTTAGTATGCGATAATTGATTTAATGATTTTCATTTGTGGGTCTAATATGTCGTAATTTCTTGAAATGGAAGGCATCAACCAACTGGTCATTTTAATAATATTTTTATATTTTGTGGTTATTGAAATTTATTTTATATCTTTTAACCATATTTTATCATTCCACGCGGCTAAACTTAGTTGGGTTTTTTTTTTTAAAAAAAATGTTATTTATTTTTTTATATATATATATACACAAATCCTTACCATAACGACTTCATTTCATGCACAGCAGCAACCTTAGAAGTATAATCATACACGAAATTCCGTTAATTAAGATAATTGGTGATATCATATTACATTGTTTGTACGTGACTTTGAGAATCTTAGTCGTCACATTTATTACGTTTTCTCCTTGGATCATTTACTTAACAATCTTATATATATATATATATATATATTTTGTATACAAAGTTCCACAAGAAAGTTAATGTATAATGTCTCTCTAAAAAAAAAGCTATTGTGAAAGACGTAGAATGATAAAAATACTTTTTAAATTCAATGAATGTATTGATCATATATGCTAAAAAATAGCAAGATATTGGTCAATTTTAATCAGAATAATCAATTTAGTAAAACAAAAAATATCTAAAAAGTGTTAAAAAAAAAATAAATTTAATTTAAACTTTTAGAGTAAATAACGATTTATTACTCTTAAAATACTTAAAATTGTTTACATGTTCTCCACTATATTACGTTTTAACATCTGATCGATGCGCAAATATAAAGTGTGACGAAACAAAAAAACACAAACTCATACGGCCCTTTTTCTCAACAACTTTAATACAAAAGCATCATCGTCTCGATCGAAGGCGAGAACCGGCGAGAACCACCCAGACGTACAAAAACCAAAAACACACACGAGAACAAGAAAAACAAAAATGTCTTCTGATTCTTATTATAATTCTTCATCAACGCCGTGCCCCATTAAAACAGTTGTGGTATTAGTTCAAGAAAATCGTTCATTTGATCACATGCTTGGTTGGATGAAATCCCTGAATCCAGAAATTAATGGAGTTACAGGAACAGAGTCCAATCCACTTTTAACTTCACACCCGGATTCCAACCTTATTTTCTACGGCAATCACTCAGTCTACGTCGATTCTGATCCCGGCCACTCTATTCAAGACATTTACGAGCAGGTCTTCGGTGCTCCATGGACTCAAGTCGACGACGTGGCTTCCAAGCCAACCATGCAAGGGTTTGCTCAGAATGCTGAGAGAATTAAAAAGGGTATGTCTGATACTGTGATGGACGGATTCAAGCCGGAAGCTGTCCCGGTTTATAAAGAACTTGTGTCTCAGTTTGCAGTTTGTGACCGTTGGTTTGCTCCTGTTCCGGCTTCGACTCAGCCTAACAGGTTGTTTGTTCATTCCGCCACTTCACATGGCGCTACGAGTAATGATACTAAGTTGCTTATTCAAGGGTTCCCTCAGAAAACCATTTTTGAGTCCATGGATGAAGCTGGATATTCCTTCGGTATTTACTATCAATACCCTCCTGCAACGCTCTTTTACAGGTGTGTATATTGCCATGTCCAATCATATTCTTAGATTGAAAAGAAATTGAAATTTTTTTATTAATTGATATCTTCTCCTATACCAAACTAATTCAATGTAAGAAAAATATAACAGAAGATAGTCATATTACTATTATAATTAAGGTGGACTCAAAAATACTAGTTGAAACCCATACCTTTTACCCTAAATGAATATTGAAAGACACTTGATATTATCATATTCACACAATTAATGGTGTATATGTTGAGTATATATATATATATATATATGGAGTCTCATAGTTGTTACGACTCTTGTTTGTTGTAGCTAGCGGGAGTCCGAGGGTGTGAGCATTTGTATAACATTTGACCCAATTGTTGACTCCTCTTATAAATACTCATGTAACTTGTAAATCTTTATTGTGAGTATGAGAAATCAATTCTAGTGTGGCCGTAGATGTAAGTCTTTCGAGTGAACAACGTAAATCTCTGTCTCATATTCTTGTTCTTTAATTGCTCGTATTTGTATTTCAATCCCAATAATATATATATATGAAAAATATTATCATGCATGTACCAAAAAGAAATATAATTGAGGGGGTTGATTTTGATTGCCACAACGTTGCTTCTAAGTTCACAAGACAGACAAATAAAGATGCTACAAATTCTTGGAATTGCGTGGATTGTGTGACAAGGGATAATAGCAGCACTACTACTACGAGTTAGTGGTTTAATCTTATCAGTATCCACCTTTTTCTTTTTCTTTATTTTTTTGCCCTGAAATTATTACAGGAATCTTAGAAGACTGAAATACATAAAAAACTTCCGACAATTTGATGTGGAATTCAAAAGACATTGCAAGGAAGGAAAGCTACCGAATTACGTGGTAGTGGAACAGAGATATTTTGACTTAAAAATATTACCAGGTAACGATGATCATCCTTCTCACGATGTCCACGAAGGTCAAAAGTTTGTGAAAGAAGTTTACGAAGCCTTGAGATCAAGTCCTCAGTGGAATGAAATCTTGTTCATAATCATGTACGACGAACATGGTGGGTTTTACGATCATGTCCCGACGCCGGTCACCGGAGTTCCAAGTCCTGATGGTATATTAGGTCCAGAGCCTTACAACTTTCAGTTTGATAGATTAGGTGTTCGTGTTCCCACCATCTTCATTTCTCCTTGGATTGACAAAGGAACAGGTGATCACTAATTAATTTTTAATCACTAATGATTAATTATGAACAATTTTTAGAAAGAGTAGTCGCTTTCCTGTCGTACATATATATATTTTAAAATTTACACTTAAAAAATTTATGTGTTAATACTTACTTTTTGATCATATACGTGCATGCAGTGCTGCATGGACCTTCAGGGCCATATCCTACTTCTGAATTTGAGCATTCCTCCATCCCTGCAACTGTTAAGAAAATCTTCAATTTGAAAGATTTCCTCACAAAACGTGATGCATGGGCTGGCACATTTGAGTCTTTAATTAGCAGAAAAACCCCAAGAACAGATTGTCCAGGTACTTCTTTAATTCCTCATTTCATTACAGGTATTGAATATTGTATTTACCTGTTTACCGTTGTATACATGACATACTTCCAGAAAGCTTACCAGTACCAGTGAGATTAAGGGAATTTGATGCAAAAGAAGATGCAAAATTAAGTGACTTCCAAGCAGAATTGGTTCAAATGGCAGCAGTGTTATGTGGAGATCACAGGAAGGAGATTTTCCCACACAAACTAGTAGAGGGCATGAATGTCATTTCAGCAGTTGAGTATGTTGAGAACGCATTCACCAAATTCTTGGAGGAATTTGAAAAGCTAAAGCAGTGTGGAGCTGATGAGAATACCATTTGTATCCCTCAAGAAGAACCACCAATCACAGAGAACCGCGCAAAGCTTCCTTTTGCTTCCAAGTTCTTTTCTTGTATATTTTGTGGCAAAAAATAATGATTTTAGTATTTGTACCATTTGCATAATTGGTTGTACCATTATTATTATTTTCACTATTGTATGTTTATTTTGTCTTTCAATCTTAAATGAAATGATTTTTTTTTTTCCGTTTTATATTAGTTTAATTTGATTTTTTTAAATTAATTTATTAGTTAAATATTATTATTTAATTTTTAAATATGTTATTTAAAATTTAAAAAATATATATATAAGGATATATATACGATTAAATTAAAAATTTAAAAACAAGAATGGTTTGATTGAAAGTTTTGAATATTTTCAGGGACTAATTTGTATTTTACCTTTTGTGAATGAACCCCTCCCCGCTCGCTGCTGTAGTTTCTGTATACCACCATGGAAAGCAGCGTGTCACCGCCGGTGCTGAAGCTTTCAGCTTGCTGCATCTCACACGAGTTTTACCGGGTGGCTTCAAGTTCTCCGGGAAAAATCGCTGTTGTACATGCTAGCGGTGGCGCTAAAATTGTCGCTGGAGAATTTGACAAATATTCTGATGTCGAGGATAAGTCTGTTATTCCGGGTAATGAATTAATTGATGCAGCGACGGTATCCTTACAGCTGCCAATTTACGAAGGTGACCAGTGCTTCACGTACTATGAAATCCTCTCTGCCGTCAATTCTCTTAGCTCGCGGCTCAGACTCGTCCTTGATGGTGCTGACGATGCTCATCTGATCAATCGTCAACCAGGTATCCAGATAAGAAGTTCGTATTTGATGTAAACATCATTGTGTTCTTGTTTTTTTCCTGGACTGAGATTTCTGTTATTTGTTCGCATAATGGTTGCTACATAATGTAGAGATGCGTGCATTTAGTTTTACCTTCCAGAGCAAAGGATAAATCTTTTGCTTGTATTGTTATCAGCATTGTGATAGCTAACGGTTGATTCTTCCATATTTTGGGGGTTTTCTAACATCTTTTTTTCTTTTTTAAAAATGTTGGTTGCCTGAAATGTAAGATTCTAAATTGGGAAATTTGGAACTCAGGGTATTTTTGTAAAGCCTTATTTCATCCAGTGTGGCATTTTTAGTTATAGGTTCATATGTTTCAATCTACATTATATACTTAGTCAGGTGATATGTTTGTGAGTTTATTCTCTAGGTGATAGGCCTTTCGAGCCATCTCCAGTACATGATCAGTTCTTTGATTCAGCAGAGGCTTCTAATCCAAGGTTACAACAGTCTTCCAAGTTTAAGGATGAATATATTCCAAGAATTATAGGAATATACATGGAACCTTCTGTGGAGTACATTGTTGCAGTCCTCTCAGTCTTAAGGTGTGGCGAGGCATTTATGCCGTTAGATCCATCTTGGCCCAGAGAGAGGATATTGTCAGTCGCAACTTCTTCAAGAGTTGATCTTATTATAGGGTGTGAATATTCGGTGGAGAATAATTATTTCCACCAGCTTGATAATTTAAATTCGCTGATTGGTAGATGTTGTTGTCTAGTCTTATCAATATCTATGAAGAACAATTCTCATGGGGAAACGGAGTTGACACATTTAGACTGGCCTTGTGAAAGTAAAATTTCAAGATCGTTTTGTTACTTGATGTACACTTCAGGGTCCACAGGGAAGCCTAAAGGCGTCTGTGGTACCGAACAAGGTTAGTGTATAAATACTTTTAAACCAGATTTCCTTTTCATTCCAAATTTCTAACAGTTTAGTTTCTATTCACTTTTAATCTGCATCATGATGTTTCCCATCAGCCCTATTGCAGGTCTTTTAAACCGTTTTATATGGATGCAAGAAATGTATCCCCTACATGGAGATGAATATCTGGTCTTCAAGACATCAATAAGCTTCATTGACCATCTGCAGGAATTTTTAGGAAGCCTGCTTTCATCTTGTACATTGGTCATACCTCCATTCAATGCACTAAAGGAAAATCCTTTTTGTGTGGTCGGCTTTTTACAGGTAAGCATGCAGAAAGTTACTCCTCAACTCTTATCTCTTTAGAATTGCATTATGATTTCTTGACTATTCGAGAAACAGTGTTAAAAGTGCTGATATGCTCTGCAATTTTGTGTTGCCGCAAAAAGTCATGGCCAGTTCCACATTTTGCATTTTATGATGGGTTTTTAACAAAAGAGGACTTTGTGTGGTGCATCTAATGTTTCTCATGACATACTGGACGATTATTTATTTTGGTTCTCTATGATTGCTTGGAATAGCAAGGCTTAAAACATATTTTCACTTCCTTTGCAAGGTCATTTATTCTTTTGTCCACTTCCAACTTTTAAAATCAAATTCTGTGGATATACCTTTATGTCAAGTTAAGTAGGACACAAATCATACTTCTACTTCTTCTTGGTGGTTTTAATGGATTTGATAGTGCTTTATCTGTAACCTGGGGTCTTAGTGAACAGAAAAATTGGATTCTCATCAAAGGAAACAATGTCATCCAATTTCGACCTGTGGTTGTATCTTCCCTTCCTTGAATCTCATTTATTTTCTCTTTTCCATTTTCTGCAGAGATATTGTATTGCCAGGCTCATAGCTGTCCCGTCATTGTTGAAACTAATCCTCCCTTCTTTACAGAGCCCTACATATACAAGAGTACATGTTTATCTAAAGATGCTCATATTAAGTGGTGAAGTTCTACATCAATCCTTATGTGAGAGGCTACTGAAGTTGCTTCCTCAAACTACTATTTTAAATCTATACGGCAGTACAGAGGTGAAGGATTTGCTTTTCTATTATTTGTTTGGTGGTATTATTATTGTCTAAATGTTAAAAAATTGTATCCAATGCATAACGACATTATAAAAAATGTGCACAGTTTCTCTATTAATTTCAGTTCGTCTCATATGGTGATACCTACTGATGTCAAATAATTGAAAATTTTAGGTGAAATAATACTGCCTTTTTTCCCCTCATAACAGTTACTTCCAACACTTACGTCTACAGGTTCCTGTAACTATTACTGAGCCTTCTAATCCCACAAGGGCTGAAAACTTGAGAGTATCAAAAGAATATAAATATAATGATCCTTTCTCTAAATTTAACTGAAGCTATTTTAGAATCATTGGGTGGAAATGAACATAAAAGAAATAACTGATGTAGAATTTGGATATGCGATTAAGAAAACTTGAAAATGAAATATAACATCATCCATTGCACAAAACCTAGTATATCTAATTTTACAAATTGCTATTTATTTTAATGAAAATTTCTTTCCCCAACACTCTCTGCGCAACCCCTCCCCCTGTCCCCACCCAAACCAAAAAGAAAAAGGGAACAAATCGAATATCCTATGGACAAAACACTAAAGATTGTTGTTTTTAGTGTTGGGACGTTAGAATTTCTCCTTAGTTAATTAATTGTTAATGGTTAAGTGATAACATTTCTTAGTCACTAAATTTTCAATGTTGTGCTTAAGGTTTCAGGTGATTGTACATATTTTGACTACAAACGGATGCCACTTATTCATGAGAGAAAAACTTTCGGCAGTGTTCCCATTGGTTTACCTATTTCCAACTGCAAAATAATGCTTGTTGGAGAAAATGCACCTAATGAAGGAGAAATATATGTATGCGGACTTTGCCTTGGTGCTGGATACTTCGATTATCCTTCCATTGTGCCACTGAACTCTGTAGAATTTCCTGAAGATGCTTGCTTAGGTGAAACCTGTGTTGATCACAGACTTGGATATTACTTTAAAACTGGTGACTATGCTAGACAGCTGCAGAGCGGTGATCTGGTCTTCCTTGGCAGAGAAGACCGCTCTATTAAAATTAATGGGCAGCGAATTGCTCTAGAAGAGATAGAGACTGTGTTTAGGGAACATCCAGATGTATTTGATGCTGCTGTTCTTTGCCAAAGAGATAATGTGGAAATTTCTCAGATTGAAGCTCATTTGGTTTTAAAGCAAAAGGATAAAGGCAATGAGAAGTTTAAGTCTTCACTTAGGAGGTGGATGAGCTACAGACTTCCACAAGCAATGGTCCCCAGTCTTATCTTCTTTACCGAGTGCTTACCTATTTCTTCCTCTGGGAAAGTGGATTATAATTTGTTGGCTAGTTCTTCATGCTGTAAGACACATGATAAGCGTTGCACCAGAAATACTTGGGATGGTGATCTCTTGGAAACTATCAAAAAGGTTATCAATCTAAATTTTGAATTTAGCTGTTGAGACATCAAGCTTTATTTTGTTTTACCATTTTTGTTAAAACATGCTTTCATTCGTTATAACCTAGAGCACTCATATTAGTTAAACATGCGGTTAATCCTGCATCAGAAGATATTTGTTAATTCAAGCTTTAGATTTACATGTGCCTCATTTAAACTGCATCCATTTTAATTTGTTTTATGCCATTTACCTTAAAATATTTTTTTTGTTGAGACATATTTTCATTTTTTATAACAAATAGCATATAAAATATTAGTGCTTTTACTGTTTTCTATGGTTCTGTTGTTTACCATGTTGTCAGAATGCCATTGTTTCTTATCTTATTCCACGTTCATAATTTGCAGATATTGGTGAGTTTTCTTCTTTAACTATTTTTACTACAAAATTTGTGAAGCTTCCATTACTATTAGGGCTTGATGAATAAATTTGAATGGATTGTTTTACCTGCTGCTAATTTTCTCAGGATTAGCAAAATACTGAGCAATTAAAGAAAGAATTTATGATGAAAGTCCTTTTCATTTACAAAAGGAAAAATTGCTGATCTCATTTGAATAATTTGACTTTAAAAATGAAAAGGTTCTGTTAGTCTGAAAATTAGATAAGGTTCTAAGTACTCTGTTAAAAAGTTATGATGATTTACATGTGAAAAGATTTCTGGGAAAAATTTTTGACTCGCAATTAATGCCGCATTAGTCTACATTTTTTCTTTTTTCATCCAGTGCTAATTATTATTATCTTTTGGAGATAATACAAATTCCAAAGGAAGAAATTATAACTGAAAGACTTAGGTATTTTTCTCAGATAGTTTGAGGTGTGATATGTAAAAAGAATGAACTGTATCTCTTGTACCAAATGTTTTTACATTTGTAATTGCAGAATTTCTTGAAATGTGATGCTTATATTCTTGTGTCTGTTGGGATTAAATTCCTAGCACAGGGAAACAGAAATATTTGGGCTTTGAAGATTCATTTTCACTTTATGGAGAGATTCACTTACAGTTGCTTGTCTCTTTCTTTTATAATTTATTTCTCAAATTTGGTTTCTAGTATTGGGGAATAATGCTGTGCGAAGATCTTGGTTCTCACAGCAGCATGAAGCATTATTTCAGTATGGAATGTTTTCTTTTGTCTTCTTGTGGGATTTAACAAGCACTGTTCTATGTTGACTCTTATTAGGTTTTCTGCAATGCTCTGATTGTTGAGAATATCTGCATTGATGACAACTTCTTTGATTTGGGTGGTAATTCTATATCTGCAGCTAATGCTGCTTATAAATTGGGAATCAATATGAAATTGCTGTACAGTTTTCCAACACCGCTGAAGCTTCAGTCAGCCCTCCAAAGAGAGATAGGGTCCGCAACTGGCAGTCAAAGCATACATGCAAATTTAAGCGCTGATTTGGGAGCTACAAATGAATCTGCTCTTCATGGTGATATTAGTACGAGGAGTTATCCTGAGAGTAATTCACATAAAAGAATACATAGAGCTCTGAGTTATTCTAGTGATGATAATCCTGTTAAATTCTTAAAAGGGGATTCAAGAGTCTGCAGTCCTAAGGATCTGAAATTCAATTGCTTATGGAATTCCAACTTACTACATACAGCTTGTTCTTTTACCCGATGCAACAAGACAATGCATTCTGGAAAATGTGGAGAGAAAATTCTAGGCCAAACTAATCAGTATCAGCAAAGTTCAGGAAAGAGGCCTGCAGGTTCCATGCAAGAAATATGGAAAGTCTACATGGAGTCCTGTGTTGATGCATCCCCACTTATTATATTTAAGGAAAATAATGCCTATCTTTTTATTGGTTCTCATTCACAGAAATTTGTTTGTATAGAAGCTAAAAGCGGGTTTGTTATGTGGGAGGTCAAACTAGATGGAAGGATAGAGTGTTCTGCAGCAGTTGTAGATAACTTCTCTCAGGTTGTCGTTGGATGCTATCAAGGGAACATTTATTTTCTGCAATTTTCAGATGGCAGCATGTGTTGGAAATTTCAAACTGGTGGTGAAGTGAAATCACAGCCTGTGGTGGACAAGCAAAGGAACCTTGTCTGGTGTGGATCATATGACCACAATCTGTATGCGCTTGATTACAGAAATTACTGCTGTATTTATAAGCTTTGTTGTGGGGGTAGTGTATTTGGTTCACCTGCATTTGATGAGTTGCAAGGGAAACTTTATGTGGCATCTACAAGCGGTAGAGTGACAGCAATCTCCGTAAAGACTTGTTCAGCTTTCTCTGAACTGTGGATCAAAAACTTGGAAGTTCCCATTTTTGGGTCTCTTTCAATCAATTCATCAAACGGAAGTATTATTTGCTGCATGGTGGATAGTAGTGTGGTTGCATTGGCATGTGATGGATCCATTATTTGGAGAGCAAATACAGGTGGACCAATATTTGCAGGATCCTGCATATCTGATACATTACCTTCACAAGTGCTGGTATGCTCTAGAGATGGAAGTATTTACTCTTTTGAATTGGGAGATGGCAAGTTGATTTGGCAATATGCTACTGGGGAACCAATTACTTCATCTGCCTATGTTGATGATGATGATGAGAGCATGGAGTTAGTAGCCGACATCTCTAGTCAGCCTGGCGGCAAATTTGTGTGTGTATGTACGAGTTCTGGGAGTATCATAGTTGTTTGTGTGAGCAACTTAGATGCCAATGTCAGGGTTGAGGAACTTGCTAGGTTAAACTTAGGTGGAGATATCTTCTCCTCACCTGTAATGATTGGTGGTAAAATCTTTGTCGGTTGCAGGAATGATTACGTATATTGTATAGAAACAAACAAGAAATGAACGTTATTAATTATTAATGTTGTTATTAGAAACTTTTTCCATATAATACTCATTCTGAAAGTTAGGAAAGACAAAACTTAATTTCCTTTTTATTTTATTTTATTATTTTGGAATAACAAACGAAGTCTTATCTTATCAAAATAATACTGGAAAACAGGAAATTTTATTTATGGGAGAAAGAAACACACATCATAAAACATAAAATATAAAAGGTTTTAAAAAAAAAAAAAAAACAGCTCTTGCCCTTTTTGAAAGGCCTTCATGAGTCCATTGAAGGAGGTTTACACCGAAGTATTCCCTGCAAGAAAATTAGATGTTTTTGCGTAAAAATCCAACAAGTTAAGAACTAAAGTTTATAATAAATAATACAAATAATTTTTTTTAAAAAAAAAAGAATTTACATACCAGTAGTAGCTTCTCTTTTGTCACGCTTGTGATTATAAATACACGTGACAATTCCAATCAGAATAAGAACAGAAACAACAATTATAATCCAAGGGAGACCTTGAGTTTCAATAAGAGCCATTTTCTGGTCAATTTTGTGATTGATAATCCATAGAATGTTCATATATATATATATATATACACACACACGATGAGTAAAAATTAGTAACTGCAATTTTTTTTTTTTTTTTACAATGATGCCAAGATATAGCAATTGCCATTAATTTATTAGCTTAAATTTTTAGTGTCGTATTGAATGAATGAATGAATAAATTAGTCCAAATTTTTCTTGAAAATATTGTGATATTTTTGTTATATTAAGAACTTTCCAAAAAAATTATGATTCTTATAATTTTTTAAATTTTTTTAGAGATACAATTAGTGCAATTGAAAAGGACATATTTAAAGCAAATCAATGTAGATTTTCTTTTTAATAAAAATAGTATGTTAACTTGGGAAATAAGTCCATCAATTTTTTTTTTTTTTTTATATTTTCGTATCTAGTAGTTGGTTTTCTTGAGCAACAAGAAATTAAAAAAAAAATATTATAATAATAAAAAATCCCTCGTTCATGAAGACCAAATTTCATCTCAATCTTTAATAATCAAAAGCAAAGAGACATTGCAAACCAACATCAACATCAAATCCCAGAGGCAGTAGAAGATTTGAAAAGTTTTTATTAATCTTCAAAGAAGATGGAAGATCCAATAATATAAACAACATCGTAATTCTTTAACATTTCGTTTTGGAGAAACTTTTTTTTAAAAAAAGTTTACTATATATATATTAGTTCAAGTTTGTGGATGAGTTTTGTTCATTAAAAAAAAAAAAAAAAAAAAAAAATTAAATAAGCATACATTGTTGGATTCTTTTGTCTAGCAAAATCTAGCTCCCACGGTAAGTTGAGAATGAGAACGGGGAGAGCAGCAGAGGGACATGGAAGTGCTCTAACTTCTGTGACTCTCTGACTTCAAAAACAATGGAGACATAAGGGAAAAACCCACTGGCATTATATTTACCAGTGTTAAAGCTGATTCTATAGATCCCTGGCTTCAGTGCATCCATCATCCTTATCAACTGACCGCTCCTTCCATCTTTATCCGTTACTGAAGAACCTTCAAGTTTCCATTCACCTATATGAGCCTCCTTAAATACAGATGGTGGAAGATTCCCTTCCCAAGTTTCCAACTTCACTTCAATACCAGCAGCTGGGCATCCCCGGGCAATGTCTAGAACATGGGTTGTAATGGGAGGCCTGATCCTAGTCACAGCACCAGATGGCTCTCCCGTTGAAGCATCATTAACAGTCAAATGGGCTCCAATAACATTCATGCGATCTTCTACAATTCAAGATTTAAGTGTCATGTAACATACATCCACAAAACTCAAATCAATGTGGCAACAGCCACTAGGTGCACAACCAAAAAAGAAAGAAAAGAGAAAAAGAAGCAGGTAAAAATAAACATCAGTAATTAGAAACGGAAGGGACTGAGCAAGCAGAATTCCTAGTAACTAGACCTACACAAAAACAATAAAATGTCACCTAATCCATCTATCACAGATATCATTGCATAAAATTCTAATAAAGCACAAGGAAACCATGACTGGTATTCACCTACGGCCAAAATTTCACCACATATGATCACTATCGTTTAGTTAGAAAGAACAAATTTGTACATCTCTGTCCAAAGAGGCTAGGACCGCGCTAATTGACATCTAAACACTACCCTCTAAAAAAAACGAAATCTCCAAGACTTCAAATCAAACTTGACTGTTCATGCTGAAATCCCTCTAAATAAGTTTATTTAACCATATGCAATAACAATTTTCCTTTATCTCTTAAACTTTATACCTATTCAACATTTCTATACATCAAAATAATAACATTATCCTGTTGCAAAAATTGTTAGATAACAAATAAATAAATGGTAGTGCATCCTTTTAATTTCAGATCCAACAAATCCTCAAGTGGGAACATCCTTATTGAGCCAAGTATAGTTGATATAAACCATTCTTTGAATGAAAGGTTTGACAACAATGGGATTAAAAGTGAATTATTTTGGTCCTAGCAACCTAATGGAAAATATAAACTCTACTGGAGTTCAAATCCTAGCTGTAAAGGATCAAAAATCACATGAAGACAGGATTTAAATCACTTAGGAATAAAAGACAAGGGTGTGCTTTTACTCATTGAGAATCCAAAAATGAATAAATCTTCAAACCACAAATTACAACCAAAGCTAAATAGTACCAACCGGATATATCTAAGAACTAAATAACTTGAGCAGATAAGCGAAACCAAACAACCACCTCCTGCTTTTGTCACAATGTCAGCAGAATAACCTGCCCTGTTTCTGGTCGCCATACCTGTTTCAACTGAAAAGAGCTTTGCAAGACGCAACTCTGTGATTTTCATTTGCTCCTGGGCAGCAATTTCAAATTCAACTATTGGTCTGTTTAGGTAGCGCCTCTGCAGATAATAAATACATCAATAGGAATCTCCTCTTATAGGCAAGTAATTTGATTTAATCTCTATTGAAGGCTACAAAAAACTCCTGATTGAAACCTTTTAACCACTCATGAAAGCAAACCTTTATCTCTGTCAGAATCTCAGGGGTGCTCCTTCCAGATGCACATATAAGGAAGACAAAACCAAACTTTTGCCTGTAACGAAGATTCCAGTCAAACAGCTCCTGTGTAGTGAAGATCCCAAAAATCTCTTAAACGAAAGCATAAGAATGGAACTTTTTTTTTTTTTTTTTGATAAATAAGAATGGTAAATACTTAGAAGAACACTAAATTAGAAAATTGGTATTCATGCTTTGGTGATTTTGTCCAATGTTGAATATAATGACAAAGTAATTAGAGAGTTGGAAAAAGAATTTGACAAAAATGTAGATGCTCCCCTCAACAAGTGCAGATATTCTTTGCAGACCTTCATTAGAGTCAACATCCATTGATAAAAATATGTTTCTAGAAGCTTCGTGTTTGAGTGAAAAAGAAACAGCAGGTGTTAAATTTGTAGAATACCTTCAAGCTAGAATCAGTGGCAGTGGCTAAAGCTGTTGATTGCTCACCCTTACTCCACCTATAAAAAGGAGATTTTCCATGTTACATCGAAATTCTGCAGATATGAAGCTCAAGCCATAGCGATGAACCAATCCTACCCCATATCATCTACTAAATGGAATGCAAGGCAAGATGGAAGTTATTCCATCAATCCAGTATATCTGATAAACAAATTACAAGCCACCCAAATGACAGGGATGAAGTTAAACAATGGAAAACTTAGATTGACTTTGAAATGCAGAATCTTTAGTGACAGCATTATAAATTATGCATTGGGACCTTGTTAATTTTTATTATT
Source organism: Cynanchum wilfordii (assembly GCA_025388415.1). Taxonomy (NCBI): domain Eukaryota; kingdom Viridiplantae; phylum Streptophyta; class Magnoliopsida; order Gentianales; family Apocynaceae; genus Cynanchum; species Cynanchum wilfordii. Next base: position 719,395 of record JAHSUH010004827.1, on the reverse strand, counting down.
ACTATTTAAATAAAAAAAAAAAACATTTCTGAAGCAACCGATAAACAGACACAAACTTTTGATAAAAAAATATGAAATCAAATTATTTCAGAAAGCAGAATCTTGCAATTAGTAGCTACAGAGCAATCAGATGTAATGGTTGCATCAAGTTTACTGGAATCAATAATATATAATCAAGCAGAATCCGATTAAAAAAATTTAGGTGGGGAAAATATATATATATCCTAGAGATCCTATTCGAACCCCGTCGAACTTAATCGCCCAATATTCACTTACTGAGCACTAGTGGGGCTTTTGTTCTTTTCGGAGGGGTTTTGACCAATTTGTGGGTGGGAAGCAAAAGCTTCCAGCCATCCGTTAACATCCACCTAAGAATATTAAATTTAAAGCAGAATCACATAAAGGGCAAAAAGAAGAAATCAAATTACTGTTAAATGAAAACTTGATGAGTAAAGAGCGCAAGCAACCTTGTTGAACCAGATATCTCTTGCAGCATCAACAGCTTGATTATAACTAGAAAACGGCCCAGCCAAGACCATCTCCTGTGCGAAATTGCTGCTTCCGCAGCATGCCAAGAAATCTTTCTCATCAAAGATAGCCATCAATTCCGCCTGCCCTCTTCCACAACAATCAACTAGTGGTGAATGATTCGATTATTTTTCTTCGAGAATTTGATGAAAGAAATGAAACTTATGGGATTTGAATCACTGTTGTCTACTGATGAGTGTAACCAGCGTGGCAGCAAACCATTACTTTTGAGTTAATTTCAATTCTATTAGTTTTTTATTATTAAGTCCCTAATTAATAGACATATTATAATTTTAATCCTTTTAAGTGTAAATTTGTTTTAAACTAGTCCCATCTATACCTCTAAAAAGAAATTATAATAATTATAATAATGGCAGCCTGTGAAATTGCAATGGTAAAAGGATGATCAACTTCATAAATCATTTGGCTACATTTAAATTTAAATAAAAATGATAATAACAAAAAAAAAAAAAAAAAAAAAAAAAGAAAATGCTGAATCTTGATTCTCTGCTTCCTTTAATTTAATTTAATTACCATCTAAAAACTTCTAATTAGCCTCAATAAAACAATAATACCAAAACTAAACAAAGAGGAAAGAAGGTTTCATCAATTCTTTTCTTTTTGTACATCATTTGCAGAATGGGCTCTTGTAATTCTTCCTAGACAATTATCTTTTGGCCTTTGATGTGGCAAAAACATGATTGGACACGTAGGATTTTGTCTTTCAAGTCTGGAAAACAAAGAAAGAAAGAAAAATGATGATTAGCAATACATTAATCAGGAATTGCACACAAAGTTTCAGATGCTTACTTGTAATTGAGGATAAAATGATGAAGGAAAATAGAAACTTCAAGCTTAGCAAGATCATTTCCAGGACATAATCTACTTCCTGCTCCAAAGGGAAGGAAAGTTCCTGCTTTTGCTATCAGATTCTACAAATTTAAACCATTGGACATATCAATATACAATACTTATTGTAATAAATGATTGATTTGTAAGAGTTATACAATACTTACATCCCATCTTGAAGGATCAAATTTCTTGGGTTCAGGATAAACTTCAGGGTCAAAATGAACCTCCCTAAACCAGACTAAAATTTTCCATCCTTTGGGAATTATATAACCTGAAAGAAAGAAAATCCACATCATTTACATAGTCTCTTTTGAAATCTTTGTACAAATTGAAGAACATGGGATTGGTGATGGAAGTTTACCACTAATATTTGCATCCTTTTTTGCCTCACGAAAGACAACAAATGAGAAGGTTATAATACGTAGTGTTTCATCAATCACCTTTAAGGATTTCAAACAGAAAAAAAAAAAAAAAAAAAAAAAAAAAAATAATTAAAGAATCATAATATTTAAGTAATTAAATAAGGGATGAATTTACCTTAGAGAGGTACTCCATCTGTCGAATTTCTCTTAACGTAAGACCTTTTTGTTCCGATGGCCTATTTTTCAAGATTTCTTCTTGTTCAGCCTGCAATTTTTTTTTATCCACAGTTTTTGTCATAAGTTATAACGTTCTTTCAAAGTTTTACTCAGATAATTATAATTTTTTCTAATTACCTTAGCTTTCTGGAAAACCTCAGGGTGCCTTCTGCAAAAACAAGGTTGCCCACATAGCTGAATGACCAGATGATTCATGACCAGCATTTAAGTACATTACAAGAACATCAATAATTTCATCATCGTCCAATTTTCTTACCTTTTTCGTCCACAGCATCCATAACGCATCCATCATATCTCTATTCTGGCAAGTTTGATTTTCTCTCTTCTCGATCCCTACGCTCATCTACCACTGACTGAAATATAGCCACAAGCCTCTTTCGTGCCTAAAAAAAAAAAAAAAAAAAAATTTAATTACAAGTTCATGTAACATTATCAATATATATTTTGAGGCGACAAACCTTGAGTGCTCTGTGGTATGCAAATCCAGGAATGTTAATAGCCATAGCTCTAACTCCATAATTAAGAGTGCTGTATATCTTTTTCTAAGGCTTCCCTAACACGATCACCCGCAGAACTAAGGAAAATGTGCATAATTATCCGGAAAGTGAGCCTTCTAAGTTCAGTTAAAAACTCGATTTGTCCCATGCCTGACCATTTTTCTAAAGCAGAAATCACATTTTCCTCAATGTATTTTAGGTATATGGACAGTACTTCGTGTCCATTAACAGGTGCTGCTGTCAACTTCCTCAAACGCTTGTGTTCTTCGTAGGAAATGCCAATAAATGACTTTTCCCCAATGAGTTTCATCGTTGAAACTGGCCATCCAGGCATGAAAGCTTCATCATCCGTAAGAACCCTTCTGCAACCTTCTGCTGTGGTTACTATGATACTTGGTCTACCAAACATAACAGTCTTGTATAGTCCCACGCATCCATATCTGCACCATAAATTTAGTATTTCAAGAACTTGCAATTCTTCAAAGTAATCTTTCGGGTTTTTTTTTTTTTTTTTTTTTTTTTTTGGAGTTGAGAAAAAACCAAAGAAAAAAGGGGGGAGGAAATGAAAAGAAGGGGAATGCAACGACAAAGGAACAGGTGAAGATTCATGACGTAGCTGGTGACGAAAGAACTGTCGGTATACGACAAATTATAATGTAAGAAAGGAATGAAAGCAATGGAATTTAGTAAAAATCAAATAAGGTTTTATCTTTTCTGGATTTTTGGAAACTGACAAACAATTGAAACACAGATTCAATTGGATTTGGAGAAGAAATTAAGCTGTATCATAAATTTGTCTTTCAGCCTTATCTTTTTTTTTTTTTTTTTTCCCTTATTATCACCAAAACAATCATCCTTCTAGTTTTTGTCTAAACTTACATATACATATATATATATATATATATATATATATATATATATAAATAAAAGTGAACTCTGCTATTTATCCAAAAAAAAAAAAAAAAAAGAACTCTGCTTGATCTTCTGGGTAAAAGTGATGAAGGTCGCGGGCAGTTCATCTCATGCTAGCTAGACTGGAATGTTTGGATGTAATTGTAATCCATTTGGTAGAATGCATACAAAAAAAAAAAAAAAGGACAAAAAGACAAGCTATACCGATCATAACAAAGGGATCAATCAAGAAATTGAATCTTTTCAAAAAAATTCATCTCTCAGGTGAAAATTAATTACAATCCTTCCATCAAGAAGAAATAAAAAAAAAAAAAAAAAAAAAAAAAAAAAACCTCATCGGGTTGTCCGTGTTTACTTCCTCATCAGGTTCTAGTCGATCACACCAAATAAACAAACAAAGACAAGTAAAAAAGGTCTCTTTTTTACTTGTTTAGCAGAAAATCTGACATTAAATTAAAAAAAAAAAAAAAAAAAAGAAGAAGAACCTGGTGGAGTATTTGGAGATGAAAGAATCAGGATTGTTGGACTTAAAAGCTCTGAGGAAAGACCACATATTGCCAATGAAAGGCAAACCAAGATCACCTGGTGGCAAAGAAAACCTCTTGTCACCCAACCCCGCTTCATAGAGCCACCAGTTCATACGGAAAAGTAGCCATTTCAATGCCACAAAACCAAAAACAAGAGCCATGCAGATGAACCCAAATAACTCCATTAATTTGATGAGCTCGATATATTGATGATGGATCGATAGAGGAGTGTATAAATTGATCCCAACTAGTCTCTTATATATATATATATAGCGTGTGTGTGTATTTACAGGGGGCAGGGGCCAATCAATTTGAGTAAAAAAATGGACGCAGCTCCTCACAGACCTCTCATGAGTCTCTTTCTCAAGTCCTATGTAAGGGACAACGTTAACATACGTATATATGTATGCAAAAAGATAAAAAGATATATAGATATGGTTAAGCACAAAGGCTACCTAGGGTGGGTGATGGTGTGTCATAAATATATTATATATATATATATATAACATACAAGGAAAAATGGGATATGTAGGAGAAAGATTGGTTTGCCGCCCAATATCTGTTTGTCCTGTCATGTTGTCTCTAGCATCATCCTCACCAGACTTCTGTCTTTTTTTCTCTTTAATTGTTTGTCCTCCTAAACTCTATTTTATTCTTTTGTTTATTCTGTAATTTCAATTAGTCTAGAGTTAAAAGATAATGTATCTTTTTCTTAGACTATTTTATATTAACTATTGTTAATATAATATGATACACTTACAATAAATATTAAATATAATATAATTTTAGCATAATATTCAAAATATGTTTTTTCTGAATGACTAATCTGGTGGACCTAGAGAGAGGCTGACACCCCCACCCCTAAAAACATACTCAGCACTCTCCACCAAAAAGCCAGGGACCCTCTTCTTTCCATGTGTGTCCTGAATCTTGATTGACACATATAATTCCATTAACACTCCACTCCAAGACAAAGGTCAGGTGGACGTTATACAGCTGAAAAAAAAAATAAAATAAAATTGAGTGCAAATTTGATTATTATGACTGTTCTTCATCATGTGCAAACCTTTTATTTTATTATTATTATTATTTTAGTTTTTTTGTTCTTTCAGAATCAAAATCATCTTATGATTCTTTTAACTGAAATGGGTAAACGAATTGGTTGAAAGTGTTTCTGATACACAGCGCAGAATAAGCTATTGGAAAGAAAAAGTTAGAATAAACACAGCTGATGAAAGACCGACCAATCAGGGTTCAACTTGCCCTCATAAAAATCTTATATTCTTGTTTAATTATAATTCTTTTGATTCTCAAGGCATTTTCTATTTTTCATCATTATCCCTTTATTTGTCTACAAGTTTTAAAATATTTTTTACATTACTATCTATTCTTCTAATTCTTGACTTGTCCAAATAATAATTCAATATCCAATGAATGATATTTCTACCAAAAGATTTAACAATTTAATCTCTCAAATTACTTTCATTTTCAACCAATATATATATTGATAGATATCGAAGTCCCAAGAAAGTCACGTAGGTCGAGTGATCCGAGGTAAACACCATAAAGGATTTAGTGCATGAGTCCTGAATAGGTTCCCCCGAAATCCGATCGGTGACTAGAATCATCATGCGAAGGGTATGATCTCCGACAAAGAGATTCACTCTGAACTCAACATTAAATGAAAACCTGACCTAACACATACTGTTTGGAGCCATCATTTTAGACTCTCAAAAAAAGTACCCAATCCAGGTATCACCTTCCATTGGCTTTCAATCTCCATATAAACAGGTAACTCATTTTCACACAAAAACTAAGTCAAAGTCATACATATCCTAAAATATTCTAAGTGTTCAATTACTTCTAACACTTTCTTCTCATGGAGCATCATCGAGAATATCCTTTTCTCAAGCGATCCTATCTAAGGTTCTATTTGATTTAGTCACCGACTTGATCGTCAAAGAGTCATCGTCGGGAACACACCCCCGACACTTGGTCTCTCTTGCAGGACACATCGGGGGGAAGTGGAGCCCACCAATAGTGCATGGTAAGATCGGAGATACGCATCCCCGATCATATATATATATATATATATATATCTATTTTTTTAGATATTAATTACTTACACAGATAATCAAATCTATCAATAAAGTCATTACGAGCTATCTTAATCATCATTTTGTGTCTTATTTATCTATTGCTCATAATATCACTCTAATCGTTATAACTTTTCATTTGTGAGCACCGTTAGAACATAACTATTAACTCTAATCACCATAACTATGACAATATTGAAATTTTGACAATAATCTTTTTGAATTTAAGTATTTATAAACTTCAAAACTTAATAAGAATCTAAATATAAATAATCATAAATATCTTTTATTATATATTCAAAAACTTATTTCGATAGTATCATTAATCATATTCAAATACAATCTATTATTATTCAAGTTTGTTTTTATTTATAGTACTACTCTTACTTAAACATAAACTTCCCACCTAATATGATCTCAAATCTTAAAGAAAAATCTTTGGTAGCATAAAATTAGAAATATTAACAACGTTATTCCCTTAATAATCTAGTCAAGTGAAGTTTGAAAATACTTATACTAAAAAAGGTGAAGTAGTATATAGTATATAGTATATATCTCTACCTTTTTCTTTTCTTCATTTTCACTCACCAGAAAAGGAGAAATGTTGAATCACATCAGACTCCTAATGCTATACCTTTTCAAGTACTATGATATGCATGCTGGAAACCAATTCATGTAAGAAAAAAAAAAAATAATAGAAGAATAAATCAGAATTTAAAGATTTCTTCTAATCCTTTTTTTTTTAAGCAATTTCTTCTGATCGTGTGTCACTTTCTTTTAGATTAAATTTTCTCTTTGTATTATATAGCCGAGAATTCACAAATTTCCTTTAGAATAATAAGACATATTGATAAAAGAATAAATAATTTAATCTTTAGAGAGTTATTATAAATGAGATAATCTTGTCTTTTTATTTATTTATTTTATATTATCTTAAAATTTTTGAGTTTTTTTTTAAAATTTGAGACATTCTATGTGTCTCGAACTAATAACCTCCTAAATTACGTCTTTCTTGACTTGAAAAATATTTAATAATTCATTCTATGCTTTTTTTTTTTTTTTTTTTTTTTTTCTTGAAGGTTAAAGGAAAAGAATATATATATAAATATTATATAATTGTGCTATTTTGCTTTCAAGATAGTCACTGTTCCTAAAAAAGTAAGAGCCCTGATAGGAATTGCCTAACAACTCCTGGATCTAACTGTTTATGGAAAATTCTTGGAAGCGTTCTTGTTTTCTTCTGCAACCCGATCACGTGAGTGAAATTTTATTGCATGGTTTATATTATACGTGTAAAGATAATTTCTAAAAACTTTTTTTATAAAAGAAAAGACTGCATTTTCTTTTTTCTTTTTCTTTTTTCGTAAAAAAGAAATGGTTCAATAATAGTGATGAACACTTCTATTATCCAATGTTTGGATTTTATGATTATCAATTTTAATTGTATAATCAGATGTAAATACTAATTTTATCAAGATAGCATCACCAAGAGACGAATTATAGTTTCAAATTAACTAATAGAGTCGGTCTAAATTAATCTCATGACTTCGACTTTATCAAATTATTTGTGAATAAGTTTAGAACCATTTTGGTTTTTTTTTACATCTTTAGTTGTCTATAAACCATGGTAATACTTTAGGGTTTTATATTGATAGTATCTTAATTTTGAAGATGATCAAAGAATACGATACATATGTGAAGGTTTAAATTCCGAGCTCATAAGTTCATGTTACAATTATAGATATGACAGTATTTAGAGTAGATTATTTATAACGATTTTTGAGTAAATAGTATTAAATTTTGAGGGTGGGAAATTGCAAATGAAATAGAAGAAAAACAGTGTTGTATAAGAAGACAAGTGTTCCCTAAAGCAATAACAAGAAGGGGGTTTAAGTAAGTTGATATCCATAGATGGATCATGTTATCCAAACCCCACCTTTGCTTAGGGTTTTCCATACATAGAAACCATCTAATCTCTAACCAACTTTTCGTGGCCACCCCATCCCTATATCGGAGTACACGTCGATTCTTTTATTATTATACAACTTGAATATATATATATATATATATGTATATATATATATGTGTGTGTGTGTTTAGATGTTTTTAATTTTTTTTTGCTTAATCCTGTATCCAGCCACGGATTCTTTTATTATTATAAACTTGAATATATAACCATATATATATACTTACCATCAGGAGAAGCATTATGCTTACTAACTCTCCATATTGGATTGATGATTTAAATTTTAATTTTAGTGACAAATATATGTTACTTTGATTAGCATGATTTGTTTTTATTTATGTAATTTATTAAATATTGTAACAAAATTGTGAAAAATAATGACGCAATTAAAGAAAAAAAAAATAATATAAGATTATGTAGATGAAAAAAAGGGGACATATCGGAAAACAATTCATTATAGTCAAATTTTACAGAGAGTTTCAAAATTTTCATCAAAACGAAAATATAAAATAAATCCTAAATTATATATATGTATGTGTGTGTTGAGGATCTCACAAACTCCACTCTATCACTAAGCTGTTAAATTTTTAAAAATTTTGACAAAATTCCTGAAAAATAATCTTATTTTTCTTTAGTGAAAAAATTTGGAAATTAAAAAGTGAAAAATATATATTTTAAGAATAAACTTACCAAATATAAATTTGTTTCACCGATTACTCAATTATATATATATATATATATATATATATATATATATATATATAATATTTTGAAACCAAGCCAATCTTAGGAAAGGACAACTAAAATATATATAGTTGTGTATCAAGTTGAACGTCATTGGTGACCTCTCTTGAATTTATATATAAATATATATCAATAAAAACGACATAAAAGATAAAAATTAAAAGGTTTTGAAAATTTAAAATAATTTTACTGCAATATAAATGTCCAATAATTTTCAACCATCCAATTATTATGGATCTTCAGTTTACACGTCTCGAACTCATGACCTCACATGTCATAAGTGAGAGTACTACCAATTGAACTACGTTTTCTTGACTAGTTTGCACTTAAAAAGATTTTTTTTTTTTTTTTGGATTAAAAATATATATTTCTACTTTATTACTTCTAAAGTTTTTTTAATTCGAAAAATTATTAAAAAAAAAAAACACAATCATTGGACAAGAATGTGCATTTTTTATAGGAAAACTCCAAATTTTATATATAGCGCATTCATTGCACCAACCATATAAATATATATATAAATATGAAAAAAACGTACGAACAAACAAAAGATTGAATTATTAAGCTCCATTGGCAACTTATTTACATGCATTGTCTAATATATATATATATATATATATATATATATGAAAAAGCCCACGAGTACGTAGATTAATTAACCTACCGAACATTTTTTTTTTCTCCTTAATCTATCATCTATCTCTTATACTATTATTATTATTATTATTAAAAATAAGTTTGCATGTTTTGTAAGAAAAGACAAGCAATAATCAAATTCAGACAACATATTTATATGATTCTTCGTCTTCTAGTTTAACGTTACTCATCATCATCGGTTCTAATTATTTTATGTATAAAAAAAAAAAAATGGTGTGTAATTTACATGCCAGTACTCTCTGTGCATATGTGATTTGGAAAGAATCTTAGAGAATAAATTACTACAGTTTTCATATAAAATTTTCCTGGGATCTGTCAGCATGTAGAAAAAGATATATATATATCTAACCTTTTTTTTTTTTTGATAAGTATATATATCTAACTTAAAGAATAGACCAAATGATAATTACATAACAACACTTGAATGATTAATAGGTATCAAATGAAATTAAGTAAAATAGGTTAAACTATGAGAAGCATGATGAATTCAAAAGAAAGACTGTGACTATAAGTTTGACAAAGCACTTACTATCAACTACTTGTTTTTGTCCTCACTGAACTAAAAGGATATTCCGAGTTGACTATGAATATTTAGATCCATTCTTATATATCATTACTTATTCACTTATCTTTTCGATATGGAACGAATATTATAGTAACATTTATGTATATATATATATTATGCATATTTCAGTTAGGAAACAAAAAATGACGGGCCCCTTTGGAACACTCGTTTTACTGAGTTCATTCAATGAAGGAATATCACCAACGAATGGACGTAGAAGAGCAACAGAAACGAGAGCAATAATTTAGCAAAAAAAAAAATGTTCTGATACATAAAATCTTGGAAAAGCAAAGGCTGACAATACATGAGAATACAAAACAAACCAGGAAAGATAGCCATTCAGAACCATGTAAATATTTGCCCAAAAAAGAAAAAAAAAAATCATATAATATATATATATTTATATAAAAAGACACATAATCAGAAAATGCATGGTAAATAATACAAGAGATTACCAATTTGATATTTGTGAGCATGTTAAGATAGATTTTAATCCAAACAAAATAAAATTCTAAAAGTATTATTTGAATTAATCGAAACAATAATTTCTAATATCAAATGATTTTAAGACACAAAAACACACGTAAGTTATACTAAGTAACAGTGAAGGGGATGTTTTTTGTCTCCAAAGATCCAGTCTGCACATGGCGGTCTCTTCCATTTGAGGTTCTCTTGTCACCATAGTAGCAGTCTTGAACGTGCTTCTACAACACTAATTTAAAAACTGTCCAACCCATTATCTCCTTTTTCTTTTTTACATCAAATAAATAAATAAATAAAAACAATTCCCCTTTAATAGATTAGACAGTGTGAATTATAAAATAAAATAAAAGAAAAAAAAAGGATCTTGCCTTAAATTAAGATGTTTCTCATTTGAAGATCAAACATGAATGTAAATAATAAATTTAAATCTATTTAAATAAAGTTTTGAGGTGCATATATGAAGAAATACGTATCAAAAAAAAAAAAAAAAAACCTTAATTTTAATGTGAATGGGTTTGAAGTGACTACTCAAATAACTTTAATAACAAAAATAGGGAATGGATGGACTGCTGGCAGAGATATGTGGAAAGGTATTAATAATCACAACCACAGGCAAAAATGGGTATCCACCATTTTGCATCAGAACCAGAGAAAATCAGGGCAATATCTTGCACAGTTCAAAAAAAGATGATTGAAAATACTCCAAATGGGACAATCAAATTTATAAACATTCGCAGATGTGTGTGTTTCCAGGGGTAGGGGTTGTAGCCATTGACCTTAAAATGCACTATCAGAGTATGTATGTATATATATCAGATGGTTTCAGGCTGAAGATTTCCCGTTGTCTTATTACAGAATAACATAATAGACTCTTTTTACCAGGTGAGTAAATATTTGACCAATAATAACATAACAATTTTAAACAATAATAGTAACAAGAGTGTGAAGTTGAGGATGTAGCAATTGTGGATCTAACCTGCTATATGCACATCAAGGTTTCATACAGAGATTACCAAGAAATTTGGCCCATTTAGTCTTCCTCCCCTCCCGTGTTTCTACATTAATTATTACTTACTTATAACACAAAGTTTCAACAATAAGCGATACTTTTAAATCATATTCACATCAAGAATAATTTTTGTTCCAGCAAGAAAGATCTCATACTAGAGATAAGCTCAAGCTATGTCTATGAAAAAAATAATCTCATTCAAGCTAATTAGATCATTTACAAGAGATAAATTCTAATCCTAAATTATAAAATAACTGCAAACATGAATACAAATTCAATCATGCAACCTCATATAAGCTAAAAGAACTACTTACTAGCTCATTTACACTTACTTTAATTCTTTAATTCTTTCTACTCTTAACATGAAATAGAGCAGAAAAACATATACAAGCAATGTATTCACCTCATAAACCCGTACAGCTGCATTATAATGAATAGTATCTGCCAACCTCTGACTGTTTTCACCTCGGCAGCAACTCATTATACTCCCACTACTACTTTCACTGCCCAATCTTTTGTTGGCTCTAAACCTTTTAGAAACTAAACATAACAAATGCAACAATTTGATTTAGACCAATTCACCCACAAAACCCAAAAGCTGCCCATCAGATTAGCAAACTACACCAGACAAATACATGTTCATGAACATAAAAAAATATCAATTTCAAGAGGGTGGAAAGAGAGGGGAAGGGGATAAGAAAGCAGACCAGTGAATATAATGTTCAGGATGTGAAAATTGAAGAAGAAGTTGAAAGACAGAAGATGGAATGAAAAATGTTGCTGGAGTCTTATAACATTGAATAATAAATTACAAGAGAGAAATAAGAGTATATATTACAAACACTGTAAAAAGACTAAAAAAATTATTCTACCCTTATGAGAAATAATGAATAACAAAACTAATATAAACTCTACCACATAAAACTGGTTAGTAGAAGCTCCATGACAATAGAAAGAAAAAAAGATTTGTTCAATTTTATTAAAAACTTACTGAATCAAAAGCAGTACTCTTGTGCGGAAAGATGCTCAGATTTTGGAGCTAGTATTTAGTTAACGTGTTTACAATTCAAGATAGCAATAGAAGTTTCAAATGGTAGTCATATTCACAGAAGTTGCATTTGGAGTTAACCCTTAATATCACCAGGCAAAACAGGTTGAGCCTTTGTGTCTGGTGACTCTGAGTTGGATATCGAGATCAGCTTAGATCTATACTTATCTTCTCTATCACTTTCCATGGCTTCAACCTCATTGTTATCACTCAGCTTCTTAGTTGAGTCTTTGTCATTAGATTCTTCTTGTGGTTCTGTATAAGATATGGCAATTAGTGATTCCCGAGTGTTCTCCTCAGAAACCTCTTTTCCAGAGTAGTTTTTAGCCATAAAATTACTGTTTTCCTGTAAATATCATAGAAATTATCAGACATCTAAACAGATCCCCAAGCTCCATCTAAACACACCACATTCTAGCTACACTTTAATTTACAAAAAAAGTTTCATAACCACATCTTATTGCACCATTTGACTATTTAGATTAAAATGAATAATAAGGAACATCTGAACTCGCATGCACTTAATCACAAATCTATTAAAAGTAATGCAAGGTGAGGTTCACAACATTTTAGGTCTGAAACGTGTTTCTTTTCAAGAAAAGTTGCAAATGTTTTTTGCCAACACAAAACAAATGAACCACTTAAAAAGATGAAGATTCAGAGGACTAACTTTGTTCTAAGGCAACATGGCCTCTTGTAAAGGATAATACAAAATTGCCAATAGGTTCACGGTCATTATCCTCTCAAATGCAATCACGGATTGCAGCATCAAATCTTTAGGATGATGGGGATTATTATTCTCAATCAGATACCAATTTAAATAGTAAATACTGCATATTTTCCATTTACAAGTAAGATCAATGCATCGCCACCATGGCAATACATAGACAGTGATCAACATTTCTCTAACAAAAGATGATCTCCAAAGGTCATATGGTCAGTATCCAACCTCTGCCAATGGGATTTATTAGAGAGGGAGAGAGAGAAAGAGTCAGCAGCTTGCAAGCAACAGGCTAGCTCAAGTTCCATTGAAATTTCTTGAATCAAGCATCTAAGACTACAATGTATACACTAAAGAATTTCCCCATGCTATTACTTATCTAGATTACAAACTTAACACTAGCTTAGATGCTTTTTTCTCCCATACCACGTCTCATTTCCACTTTCACAAATTTCATTTGCCACCACACGAGAACAAACCTCAATAAAATGATGGAGTACACCAATATTGACAGCACAAAGACACAATTTTCCAGACTTTTGTTAAGAAGAAACTAATATAACATGCATGAATAAAACAATTAGAAGGCAAGAATAATGTGTTGCTATCGGAATCAAAGAATTTGCATCTGATAGAACAAGTCTATGTACTCCAAAGAATCAACATCTAAGAGCTATATTCTCTGGTTTCTCGAGAGTACCAATTTCTTATGTTTGGCTGTCTTGCATAAGAGAGAAAATTCTAATCATAGTCCTTCTATTTATGCTATCCAATCTCAGAATGTATTATTGTCAACCAATTCTTGAGGGATACAGAAAATAATCCATCATAATTGGAACTTTTCGAGATCCAAATGATCCACCAACACAAGATGTCTTGAAAGATCGTTCAATCTACACCGCTGAAATATAAGCAATCAACAGGAAACACCCTTATATCATTTTCCTTTTGGGTCAAATGTAAGATCTTTCACCAAGGCAAGGCATTTACCCGATCTCCATTTGCAAACATAAGCTTCAAAAGAAATCTGCTAATCTTAAAAAATAGCATCTTTTAATTTTGAATTCTTAGAAATATTTGTAGCAAATTTTGAATCAAACGTTCCCGAACATGTCAAGATTCTTCTTGACGCTTATAATATAAAGAAAAGACAACAAAATTCTAGAGACCCAGAACCAGAGATATCATATTCAGATAATTTCTTAATATGTTTCACATTTCGATGAATTCAAGTTCCCATTAGCGCCAAAGATTAGGTTAATTAACAAAAACAATTAGGATTCCACATCCAAGTTCAGGTGATAAACATGATTAATAACGAATAAATTTCCAGGGAAGAAAACAATTATATTATGAAGAAATTATCAAAGAAAGAAAAAGAAAAAGGAAAAGATAAAAAGAAACCTATACCCGAATGGGAATGCAATTTTGTTGTCAACGGCAATCTGGTGACGAATTAGGACAATCGACAATTTTAAATGCTTATTTATATACGCGGTTGTCCATGTGCCTTGCACGTGTTAATAAGAATTTCTCTATCTGGCCAACATTTTTTTTTTTTTTTTTTTTATAACAGTTTGAGATATAATAGACGAAAAAATATGGATGATTAATATTAAAAAAATAGATAAAAAATTAATTTATTAATTTAAAAAATTAAATTGATTAATTATTTTAGTGTTATATATATATATTTTTTTTTTTTGATAATCTCTTTTAGTTATTTTTAATAAAAAAAAGGGAATGTAGGACAATTTCAGGCAACGATATAACGGGCTGGGCTTTCAATTGTAAAAGTGAAAACAGCCCTTTTAAAAAAAAAGAAAATTTGTAACCGCAAAGTTCCGAAACGCCTTTCCGGGCTTTCATACACTCTCTCTTCACGTGCTCATCTTCAACTTATCATGTGATCTCCCCCAACACACCCTCACAAGAGAGAAAAGAGAAAAAAATTAAAAGGAAAATTGCATAAATAGTCCCTGAATTATGAGTTTTTGGTGAAATAGGACTTTTTTAATTTTTTAATTTAATTGCTCCCTAGATTATTTAATATTGTGGAATTGATTTTTTTGTGCAAATTTTTAATTAAACTAAACATAAAAGTATATGTTTGAATATAGAGAAGACATATATAAATCTAGATATTCTATTCTGAAATTACAAATTGACAATCAATTCTATATATTATTTAAATAATCTAGAAATTAAATTAAAAAATTAAAATGGAGGCCAATTTCACAAAAGACCCATAATTTGAGGACTATTTATGTAAATTGTCAAAAAAAAGAAAAATAATAATAATACACCCGAAGCAAACCAATTGCACTGAGTGCTCTAATCATCAAATCCCCCCTGTTACTGTCTCCCCCAAAACATACACACACAACACAGACAAAGAGTCAACCAAAGTTCTTCCATTTACCTGCAAAACTTCTTCTTCTTCCTTCTTTTTTTTTTTTTTTTTTTTTTTCAAATTTTTTTGGTTCAATTCTTAGAACCCATTTCAACAGTTTTCTAGCTCAGGAAGTGAAAGGAGTGAGCAAAGCTAGAATTGGTGAAGTAGTTGACACACAGTAAGTGTGTAAAAAACAGTGTGTGTGTGGTCTATGTGAGCATAGGCAAAATGGGCTGTTTTCAGTCCAAAACTGCCAATGTTCAGTCTCCTGACCAAGAACCCTCTCAGCCTGACTCCAAACCAGATCTTGGTACTACATTGCACTTTCTTTTTCCCTTTTTATTAGTATTGTCTCTGTTGTTGTTGTTTTGTGTAGTTAGTTGTTTAGGTGTTTTTATATGTAGCAAAAGATTATTTTGAGTGTGTATATGTGTGCAATTTCTTTCCGTTTCCTGCCTCTTTAAGTTCAAGTTTATGGGTTTATTGCATGCTGAATGTTGATCATTTGCTTATCTTTGCTGAGGGTTTCAGTCAGTTACTTTAGTTTTCAGTCTAAACTAATCAGTTTTTCTGTGTTACTTTCTCTTCTCTCTGCATATTTTTGGTCTTCTTGTCCTTAAAATGTGTTTTCTTGATGATTGGCTGTGAGTTTTGAAATTGATTAAACAGAGTTAATTTTTCACTTAATAGATAGAATTTTCCTCCAGTGTTGATTAGTAAAGGTGTTCTGAGATTTTGGGAGTTAAAATCCTTTTCAGAATCCATTTCTTCTTTGTACGGATAGACATCTCTTACTCTCTCTCTCTCTCTCTCAATTTTTTTTTCTTTAAAAAGAAAAAAATAATAATCCAAGTTTTTTTTTTTTGTGCGTGTGTTAAGTAAAATAATAATCCAAGTGCTTCTTACTTTTTCTTCCTGTTCTGTTTGATGTTGGTGAAGCCAATGGCGATCAGACGGACCAAGATCAAGCACCTGCTTTTAAGGAATTTGGCCTCTCAGAATTGCGAGCTGCAACAAATGGGTTCAGCAGTGAACTGATAGTTTCCGAGAGTGGAGAGAAAGCTCCAAATGTTGTCTACAGAGGAAAACTTCGAAGCAACCGGCTTGTAGCCATCAAGCGCTTCTCAAAGCAGTCCTGGCCTGATCCCCAACAGTTTGTGGTAGATAGTCTTTCTGAGACATGTACATTTTATTGTTTGTTCATACATTCTATAATAAAAGGTAGTGATAAGAAGAAGACAAAATAAAGGCAAACTTATGAAGGTTTGACTGAATTATGTCAGATTGGATACTTAAAATTCAAAACAAGTTCATTAGTGAATTTTTTAAACCTCCCATTTTTCAGTTATGCTAATTGCAGCATGAGTTTGGTTTATGTTTTTTTCTAGTTGATGAAATTACTTTTGTTTTTTTGGTTATCATTAGTCTTCAGAAGTTCCAATTGGTATATATTTATCCTCCCCCCGCATTCTTACCTGTTTTAGAAGTCATAATTCCATTCTGTTGAGGTTATGACATATATTCTCTTATATTTCTGAATTATTTAGTATCTTGACATGTAAAGTTTTATTTACTTGTAGGCATTGGTTTGATTGATTCTCTATTTGCTTATCATTTCTTATGCCATTTCTTTCCTTTTTTCTATTTAGTGCTAGATACCCCTTGATTCACTCTTTATGAATTCATTATGCAGGCAGAAGCTGCTGGAGTTGGGAAGGTTCGACATAAAAGATTAGTGAATCTTATAGGATGTTGTGCTGAGGGAGACGAGCGTTTGTTAGTTGCAGAATATATGCCCAATGATACACTGTCAAAGCATCTCTTTCACTGTATGATTTATCATTTTTTTTCTTGTTTTCCTTTTATTGGTTTTTTCTTTTTGGGGTGGGGAAGGGTTGCAGAGTGGAGTGTTTCAATAAGTTAGAAATTTAATCTCTTAGCTCAGTCTATCAATGCTTCTTAGCTACTATAGAAGGAGAAAGTTACAGGATAATGTAAATAATTTTTTCGATGCCTTATTTACAACATAATACATTGGTCTTTAGGAGTAGTAATTGCTTTGGACTGTAGCTTAAGGGTGTCTTGTTCCTCCTCTTTGCCACTTTATTACTGTGGTGCTTCTGAAAGATTGATGCTTTAGTCAATCAATTCACAAGAAGAGGTATCAATTAGACTACCTCTTAATTGAGCATTTTTTGATGCGTCCTATTTGTTGGTTATTGCACATGCATTGAGCCTGTTATTGAGAATGTGTTTGGTCCACATATGAGGGCGTGTGTTAAGTATGTTAATTCAAGATTTTTAGATTTGGTATAAATTTAATATGATATTAGTCTTGGGTTGCCCTGTTTATTAGTATTGTTCACATGTTTGGGCTTATTAACAAAATTTGTATATGAGGGGGTGTGTTAAGTGCTTAAGTCCAACCCTCAAGCTTTTAGAGCAAATTACCCCTAGAGTGGGAGGTCCTGTGTTTGAGCCTCCACCCCATTCGTTGGTTATTGTTCAAATGGTGAGTCTTTTATTGAGAATTTGTGTTTGGTCCATACATGAGGAGTGAATTAATTATATAAATTTAATCCCTTTTTATAATTTTAATTTTTAGGGTAGGTGGTAATTTATTTGAGCCCAATTTCTTCTTAAAACTAATGCCTAATAGGTAACTACTGCAATCAATGTGAGCATACTGAAATATATTTGAAATGCATTGTGGTCCTTGAAAATCCTTCTGTAAATACTTCCTCAATCGTATTGTTCTAAGAAGTGGTACTGATTTTAGTAATCCATCTCAAGAGAAGGATAATTTTCTTCTGAAATTTTGTAGCCCGTTATTGCACGTGTCAGTCTAACAATAAAGACTAATCTTTTTCCTGCATTCTTTTAAAATGTTATGCTCTTTATCATGTATTAGTTAAACTCACTCCATCCTACTCTGCAAGTGAACATTTTCGCTATGGTTACATCATGTTTTTAATAATTTATTCTTGAAAGGTTTGGTTTTTGCTTCCTTTGACCAACTTTGCAAAATTTTGTCTTTCTGTTGCAGGGGATAAACAGCCATTGCCATGGGAAATGCGTGTTAGAGTGGCTTGCCATATTGCACAGGCTCTTGACCACTGCAATACTGAGAACCGAAAAATTTATCATGATTTGAATGCTTACAGAGTTCTTTTTGATGAGGTAGCTTAATATGTGTTTGTGCCTGAGCTTGTCTATATTTAATACATTTGCATATATATATATATATGTAGTATGCATAACAACACTTTTCAAAGGTTTATGCTGCAATTTGTTCTATTACCCATTTGGTGAGCATGTGTGTCGTGATAAGACTATTGTTTCTACCCTTCTAACAATACAACTGCCATTAGAGTCCTTCCTAAAATTCTATGGGTTTCTTTTTTTTTCCTCTTTTTTCTGGGGAGACCTAAGATAAGGACAGAAGTCTTTCCTGAAGATTGTACTGGGATATGATAGACTAGCATACCGCTTAAGGGTGACTGCATTTTCTGCAGTTTTGTGTTAGATTTAGGAAAGGGAAAGAAAATGTCGTGTTCTCAATTATAAGGTATTTTTATTCACATATTTTCATTTATGATCCAAAAGAATCAGTCACGCTTATGATTAAGGTAAATTTGGATTCAATTTTCGTTTTATCGATCTATTTAGTCTGCTGTATAACATTCCACATATGCCATGATAAGTTTAAATTATTTGTTTATTTGACATTTTTAGTTGGCATTCCTTTATGTTCCGTAATTTGATTCTTTCTTAAACAGGAAGGTGATCCACGGTTATCTAGTTTTGGTCTCATGAAAAACAGCAGGGACGGTAAAAGCTATAGTACCAATCTGGCATACACTCCGCCTGAGTTTTTACGCACAGGTAGATTTTGAAGTTACATCCAATAACTTAACTTTCACTCTTATTTTACCATTTAGACCTGATCTCAAATTAATTTGGATATTATTATGTTGTCTCTTGGATATAAAATTTGCTGGAAGCTAGCTTGAGGATGTTGGTTAGTTCTGCCAATTTCAGTTTTTTTGCCAAATCTTCTTAAATTGAATAGATTTGGGTCCTTTTATAGTGCTCTCCTAATCTTCCATAGAACCTACCTGCTTGCTGGCTGATAAAGCGGTAAATTCTTTTTCTGCAATTTTCTGTGTTAAGTGGCTAGGAATGTCGACCATAGTTTTGGCATTAATCAAAATTGATTTTCCTTCTATACCATCTCAGGAATTTGAATATTAGTCTTCACAACTCAATTTTGGCCACTTTATTACTGGCTGAGAACTTTATTTTAAAGATTAATGAGCTTACTAAAGGGATAAGTTAAAAGAAATGTTCGTAAGCCATCATGTCATGTTTAAAGTATTGGCTGTTTTTGGTTTCTTGCTTCAGAAACAGGTAAACAGCTAGGTTTAAGTTTCCAAATCTTTTTAATCTGAATTTGTTTTCTCTATTCTCGAGAAAGAAGTTGCAGACAGGAAAGGTAGTGGGTCTAGGGGAAGGAGGGGGGTTAGACTTTATCTAAGATCTGTTCATTGTGTGCATTGCTGAAGGCAGAGTAAGAAAGTTAACAATGCTTCAATAAAGAACCCAGCGAACATCTCAATATTTCTCTTACTATTACTTGACATTTCCATGTATTGATGTATGCATTTTGAGGAGAGCCCATGCTTGACAGTACAATTATAATCTTCAAATCAAAATTGATTTGTTGCTCCTCCCCTGCCCCCATCCCTCCCCTTTTTTCTTTTTTTTTTTTTTTTTTTTTTTTTGAAAACTGTTATTTATGCTGATATTTTCTCTTTTCCAGGCAGGGTCATTCCCGAGAGCGTGATATACAGCTATGGAACTGTTCTCTTGGACCTTTTAAGTGGAAAACATATTCCGCCAAGCCATGTATGCATATCCTATTTCAATTTTATAAAATCTTTAATTATCTCCATATTGGTGTTTATTTTGTATGTCTCGGTTTCTTGTTTACAACTCCGCAAGTTCATGTTGTGTCATCTATTCTTTGAACTTCAACTTGCTGTTTTCTGTATTGATTTGCACAGATCCGTAACCAGAACCATTAAATTCAACACATTGAAACTTTTGTGCTTTTTGCAGGCACTGGATTTGATAAGAGGAAAAAACTTATTATTGCTTATGGATTCATCCTTGGAGGGACAATATACCAATGAAGATGCTACTACATTGGTGGAACTTGCTTCCAAGTGTCTCCAGTATGAGGCTAGAGATCGTCCTGATATCAAGTTTCTTCTTTCAGCAGTGGCTCCCCTTCAAAAACAGAAGGAGGTGAGTTTTTTTGGTGCAGTTTTTACATCAGTTAAGCATCAAATAATTCCATGCCCCCCTCGAGATGGACCTATGACTCATAGGTTTTAAGAAATATTTTGAGTTTCTTGTCAATTTTAGGTGGCATCACATGTTCTAATGGGTTTGACAAAGAGTCCAGTTGTTCTACCAACTCTGCTTTCTCCACTTGGAAAGGCTTGTACTAGAATGGACCTCACTGCTGTGCATGATATCTTGCTTAAAACGGGTTATAAAGACGAAGAGGGTGCAGAAAATGAGGTGAGTGATTCTTTAATTTAGTATTTGGTATCAACTTCAATACGAGGTTCAAGTCAAAAGAAATCCAGATGGAACCGAAGAAGCTTTCCTTAATTTCATGAATTCACTTTCGAATTTTTATATCTTCAATTATGCATATTAAGAAAACGTTGCTTCTCTTGTAATTCGGTGGTGAATTTAATATTTGCAATTTGCACACCATTGGAGTTGGCTCTAACAGTCTTAAGTGGATTTTATTGCAACTTGCTCTTTGTTAAGCTGTCATTCCAAGAATGGACGCAACAAGTGCAAGATATGTTGAACACGAAAAAGTCTGGTGACATTGCATTCCGGGACAAGGACTTCAAGAGTGCAATTGATTATTACTCAAAGGTATAAAAGCTCTTGCTTGATTCAATCATTTGCATCTGAGAAGTATTTATTTATTTTTAATTACCTATGTTCAAGAGTGACACTGATTTAATAGTGATCCTGACAAAATCAGCAATTGAAAATCCTCCAACCAATCTTTTAAAATTATCTTATTGATCAATCGTATGCAAATTCTATGATTTCTGAGGATACCTTGCTAAAATACAAGAATGATTTGGATTTTGGAGGTTGTTATTTGATTTTCCTGAGATGACATTTGAGTTTGAATACGTGCATCACATTCATAACCTGTGATATGAAATGATAAGACCATGAAATATTGTTCTTTTATCATTTAATGCTGCCTGTTTCATATGTCACTGGCTGTTGGGTGAGAACCATTGATAAAGTTTTTGTCTTTTGTCTTTTATAATTTTAAAGTTTTCAAGAGCTAACAAAAGTCTTATTTCAAAATACAGTTGGTTTCAATGATGTCTGTTCCTTCTGGTACTGTATTCGTGAGGCGAGCACTATCTTACTTAATGATAGGCCAACCAGAGCTTGCCCTGAGGGACGCGATGCAAGCTCAGGTTTGCTTGCCCGAATGGCCAACTGCATTCTATATGCAGGCTCTTGCACTATCTAAGCTTGGAATGGAAACTGATGCACAAGACATGCTCAGCGATGGTGCTTCTTTCGAAGCCAAGAAGCAAAACAGTTGGCGAATCTAGTGATTTACAGCCGTCCTCCAAAATATCTGGAAGCAAAACAGTTGGATCTTCTAGAGACAGGATCAGGGATTGATTCCTCCGGTTGGTTTTTCAATCAGGTGAGGATAACTTAGCTGCTTAATTACTACTTGTCTGTTGTAGTGAAAGTAAAGGAGTAAAAAACAAAAAGATACATATGAAAATGTATAAAACAATTTGTGATGGCAAAAAAAGAAAAGCTGAAGTAGTATTAGTCACTGACCAATGGCCATTTTCTGTCTTTGTTGTGTTTGGATGAATATGAGAGGAAAAAGAAGGCCTTTCAAAATTTGACTTGAGAGGAGTCTCTTGATAAGACAATATTTTCTATCTTAGTGCTTATGATCTGTATATTTTCAAGTTGTCTATTTTTTCTTTTTATTATTACTTTTATGCACTAATCTCTAGAAGAAAATGAAACTTTCTGGAGAAAGGACAAAGGAATCCCTATATAAATAAAGGTGATCTGCGATGGCTGTGCTCCAAAAAGATTAGACAAATGGTTAGGTGGTGAAGATCACTTTTAATCTTATTTAGCTCACAAAAAAAAAAAAAAAAAAGTGATAGGTGAACTGACTATGACCTCACAACAAATGACTTTCACTCTTGCATCACAATTATGCATCTTTTAGTCTTTTAACTATTTACGTTTAATAAGTTTGATCTTTTAATTAAATCAAAAAAAGGACTAAACATGCATGGATTACAAAAAAAAAAAAAAGAAAGAATGTTAAATACTTTTATCTAACTTACAGACTTCAGACTTGCAAACCTTGTTGCAACTACTTGGCACTGATACAAAAGATATTTCGAATTGATTATGAATATTTAGGTTTAAACAGCTGCATACATGAATTGAGATTTGCACATTGGTTACCATGTATAGTCTTTGAAAGGTTGATAAAAATATAGACGGCTGCTTATATTAAAGGTTGTATGGAGATATTGGTCAAATGAAGGTTTCTACATCAACACACAAATAAGCAGCTAAAACATCCGACTCATGATGATAAACTCTGGTGTGTGTTTTAATTTTCTTCAAAAACAAACCAATGCTTATCCACCTCCACCAGAAAAAAAAAACACTAACTGTATAAATTAACAATTTGTTTGAAAAATCTGCATCGTCTACTTCCCAAATCAAAAGGGGGGTTTGAAAAAAATATACATCAACTTGGCTGACGAACAATGGTGATGGCGAATATATTTATAGTTGATGCCAGTTCATGATAAGCCCACAAAATATATATATATATATATTTTGTTTTGTTTATCGCACGGGTGTCCTGAGTGGGTTCCATCACCGAGGGACGACACCTACACCTACGCCCAGACTAATCTCGCTTGCTGGTCGGAGAATTTAACATTTTTTCATACCCAAGTCGGGATTGGTTAAAGGAGGAGAAGCCTCTACCGCTCTATCGCTCCACCACATATCTCTGGTTGCCTACAAAATATATTTGATTGTGCTTATTATATATATATATTGACATATGATTATCATTTTTTTTTTCTTTTTGATGCAGTTTGCTTTTTTTGATCGATGATAATGATAAGCACTTGGAAGAATAGTTAAAGCCGTGACTGAATTGAATACGAGCATTTACTTTTCAAGTTCGTTTTCGCAAGAAAATATTTATCTATATATATATTGAGAAATGATGGGCTGGAATCCACTTTTTACTGTGTGAGAGAGAGAGAGATCCCAAAGACAGTGATCAGACCATCCTGTTCCTCTCCTTGTTTACTACGAAGTATTTCTTATGGTCAATTCCATTAATCTAGTCATTTTATTTAAAATATTATTATTATTAACATTTTCTTTATTCAAAATTTATGTTAAAGTGGGTATATTTAGATTTTAAATTTATATAAAAGCTGATAAAAAATGCACCCTAATATTTACAATTAATAATTATATATATATATATATATATATGAAATTATTAAAAAAATTAAATATTTTGTTTATTAAAATAACTTATTTGTAGTCATCACGTGGAATAAAATATAAACCACGCGAATTCTTTAACTTTTTTTTTTAATATATATAATTACACAAGTTGCAATCTTAAATTATTCAATGTTATAAATAAAGGTGTTACTAATTGAGTTACGATCTTCTTGACACAACTTTTTTCCTTTTTATTATTATTTTTTTTTAAAAAAAAAGGAAAATATATTATTAATAATTTATGTATATGACTTAGGACTTAAAGATGATAACAAACGTGAGCACCTTTCTGATAAGGTGTTATAATAGTCCGCCGGTTTGACTTATTTAAGTGGACTTCACAAGTTTAAAATATGTCATTAATTAAAGGGCTTCAAGTTCAAATTCGTACTTAATAACCACTCAAAAATCTTCTAAGCAAACAATATAAGACTCTAAATCACAACATTATTTTAATTGTCTTATAAAATTATAAAATACATATTTTTTCAAAAAGATTTTTTTTTTTTGAAAAAAAAAAAATAAGTCTATATAACCATATAATTCAGAATTTATCTAAAAATGAACTTCGATAAGATATTAGGGTCCAATTTCCACCAAAGTCTAAGACTACTTACCTACCAACTTTGGAGGCGCCTTTGTTCTAAAATGACTTGTTTTGAATAAAGTATTGTTTGTTTTTAGTGCAATATGACTTATTTCAACTGCGGTTTTTCCTTCATTTCTTTTTTTTTTTTTTTCCTCTCTTAATTTCAATTCGTTAAGTGATATTATTATTATTATTATTATTTACCTTTAAGTTTTTTTTTTTTAAAAAAAAAAACAATAAATTTGGCTTTTTTAATCATAAATATACATGTAGGGTTAGAGTTTATTTTTCTATTTTTGGAATTTTCTGATTCTAATGAAAGTGAAACTCAACATTGACAGGCCAAAAAAAAAAAAAAAAAAAGAAACGTTGTCTGTCAAACCGAAAATATTTGACAATATTTGAGCCGCAAGAAATTATATCAAAATCTTATCAAATAATATAATAATAATTAAATATTACCTAACATCAATAAATTCAATGGCTTCTGAAGATTTTTATTTTTCCCCTTTTTCTTTGTAGAATTTAGTCATCTTGAGTCGCAATGAATTGAAAAGACATGAAAAGAAAAGAAAAGAAAGGAGGAAAATTTAAATTAAATTTTTGGTAGTTCTTGCGTGATTCTTAACAAATTTATTTTAAAAAAAATAAAAAAAAATAAATATCTAAGTTGTTAGACTAATGTAATAGAAAAACACATTTTTTAATATTGCGTAAAGTCACAAGTTTGACATTCACTATAAGAGTTAGACCTTTATATTGGTATTGCTCATTTCCATATCCCACATTGGATTAGGAAAGAAAGGGAGAATGAAGTTTCTCTTATAAAAGGGGCATGAACCTCTTTAAATTTGATGTATCCAATTAAAAGAATTTTATGAATACTTTTATATTGTGAATTTTCTTCTTTGGCCTTGATTGGCTTTGGTAATTTTTTTCCTGATTTGGGAGTTTTTTGTGTTATTTTCACATCTCTTTTATTTCTTGCATTAATTTTGGGAAAACTTTGAATGTTTAAATTTCTAACATTTCCTGAGTAAAAATTATTAAATTTAAATTAATCGAAAACAGTTACTACCATCAAATTATTGACTTTCCAATTTTTTATGATAGTAACTTCTTTTGTAAAGAAATTTCAACAAGTGACTACCATCAAATTATTGACTTCCTAGTAACTTCTTTTGTAAAGAAATTTCAACATGATTAATAGAGAGATTAGACATATGAACATAGACAATAATAAAAAAATAATTAATCTCTATCTTTTTGTTTTATCAAATACAATAAAATAAGTGAGACAATATCGTAGGTTAATGTTTGATGAGTTTTTCATTACCTAATTAACTATAATTAGGTTAATGTTTTTTTTATTATTTTGTGTATTATTTTATAGATAATTACAAACTAATTAATGTGCACGACACTATCAATTATATAACTATAAGAATTTGGTTAAATTATATTTAAGATACAGATTTCTGAATTTTGACGTTGTAATTGCTAAAACATACAGTTGCGTGTAACTTGGAGAATTTCCCTGTTTTTTTGTCTATTCCAATTAGCATTAAATTTTAAAATAAGAATTGAAAAAAAATAATAAAAAAAAAAAATTACTTGACGTGTAAGCTCTTTCTTAAACCTTTATAAAGTTTATACAAATTTCATGGAAATTAATGCCATAATTCCTTTTTGGTTCCCACTAATTAATCTCATAACATACATCTTGTCTTTTCTTTTTCTTTTTCTTTTTTTTTTTAAAAAAAAAACTGAGCCTTACACATAAATTTTTATTTATTTTCTTTTTAAAATATTTATAAAATAATGATATATTTTAATTTAGTAAGTTTATAGTAAAAAATAAATATAATCTTATAAAAAAAATTAGTTTAAAATTAATTAAACTGACATGTATTATTATTTTATTAGTATATTAAATAACATATTATGAGATTCTACACTTTTTCACATTCTTCATCCATTATATATATATATATATATATATATATATATATATATATGCTTGAGTTAGGTTTATGTCATAAATAGCTGATAGAATTGGTCACGAATTTCTGCTTATTTTTAGGGACAAACATTGAAAGACAGAACGAATCATCACAAATATACAAGAAAATAGGCATATATATATATGTATATGTATATCTGTGTGTGTACGTATGAGTTTCTCCAATAAAGAAATGAAAATTGTCAAAACTAATCTCAAGATTTTAAGGGATTTATTGAAGCAAGTCACTGATTCGTCTTCATGAGCAAGCAAATGGGTTGGTTTCCATGGATTTTTATTATTCGTAGATCAAATTATTTCAATTCATTTATCTTTCTTATATATATATATAATAATAATTAATATCTAAAAGCTATATTTATACTGTGCAAATAATTTTTTTTTAAAAAAATAAAAAAAATTGAATTTAAATTTGGACAAAAAAATGAAAAAAAAGAATTAGAATAGTTAAAAAGATTATAATATTTTAACAAATACACTTAGAAAATTGATATTTTAAAATAAGTTTTTTTTAAAAAAAAAAAAAAAAAAAGCAAGTAAAATGTGTATTTGACTATATAATAGTTAAAGTCCATTCACTTATAAAAAAAAGGTTAATGTCCAAATACAGTGATCTCAAATTTATTAGGTAAATGATATTTTGCCCTAAATAGTTCTACCGACAAAGTAATTGTCATGGAGTTGAACATTAATCACGTGCTGTATTAAAATTAAATTCCCATTTTTTAAAAAAAAATAAAAAATTGTTTTGATGATGGTTGTCACATTAAATTAATATCTCTCTTTAAGTTAAATACTTTTCCTGTTTAACTATCTCATTGCATATTCGAGAAATAATTAAATTATGAATTCAATTTATATATATATATATATATATATATATATATATATATATATATATATATATATATAGTAATTCAATTAAACAAAACAGATAAATTGGAACCGAATTGTTCATAATTATATTAATAAGAAAATGTAATTAAATTAATAAAGTCACATTAAAAAATAAAAATACCTCAAAAATTATATATAATAATAATCTATAAACATATTTTGTGCAACTAATTAAAGAACTTTTTACATGCATGCAATATTCAGAAGCCTATATAGGATTCTTACTTATATATATTTATACCTAATTTTGACAAAGTATACACACACACACATATATGTATATCCTTGCCTAGCTTCAATATATAAAAATTATTTTGGCGTTTTAATTAAATTTTTTTAATCTATTAAGATATTTTAATTATTTAAACATTTAAATTTAAAGACTTCTGTATATAGATAATAGTAGAAAACTTTTAATTTTAATACTCTTTAATAAATATGTCTTAATAGTTTTTTTTTTTTTTAAGTACACATAAAGATCTAAAAATAATCTTCATCTATATAAATGATATTGACACAGGATTCAATTATATATATACAATTTATTATTTAAATATCATATTAAAATTTTATTTTATTATAAAATAATTATATAGATGTAATTGCATTTATAACTTTATCAACTGTGATGTGAATATATATATATATATATATATATATATATGAAATGTATGATAATTAGTTGCTTATTAAATTGACAACAATTAGTTTAATTGATTGAACTATTTCCACCGGTTATATATATATTTTGGGTGGTTAAGGTTATATATATAAATATTATATAAATATTGATTGTAATAAACATTTGTCAGAAAACACCTACACTAGCCAATTACTCTTGAAGTTTAAATTCTATATAATGATATGACACCTATATAATATATATATATATGTATTATATAGTTGGATTTATAGCACACAAATTATTGTCCTACATTTTGTCTTGTTTTCTTTAGGACTTCCCCGCAAATCCCACAAGTTGAGAAAGAGTAGAGAAAAGCAATTTGAAAAAGTAACTATGACCTGTAATCTATTATATATATTATTATTATTATATTTATTTTTTTATCTATAATCAAATTATATATTGATCTAGATCTTCTTAAATTATTATCCCAGAAAAAAGAAAAAAATGTACATTATACATCTTTTATACAACTGTTTATAACAAAATATCGAATTTATAATTTTATAATATTTGATTGGTGAATTATTAAACTACTTAATGGTGGGGAAGGAGGGTAGCACTCCACTTCCATTATTTCTGCCAAGAAAGTTGTAGAATCCAAAGCCAAGAAGATTGCAAACTGATAGATATCATAGTATTTATTTTATTTATTTTTTAAACGGTATTATAATAGATATCATAATATTTAGTTTTTATATTATATTTTATATCTTAATATTTATCTTTTATATTTATATATATCATAATATTTATTTAACAATAAATATATATAAATTCCTTAATCAATCATGTAAGTGGAAGTGTATTTAACAATAAATATATATAAATTTCAGTGGGTGCCAATTTTAATGTGACTTCCAATCTCTAAATACCTTAATCTCGATCTCTCGAATCTTTGTTCCTGTTAAATACAAGGCCAAACAAAGAGGAAAGGTAAGTGACATTCTTCTCTAAAACACTCTAGTCTTTTTAGCCTTTCTTTTGGGTTTTGTTTCTCTTAAGCGTCGAGGAGCTTCACGGAGAGCGAGCTCTCTGGCTTTGGCTTTTTTTTTGGGACGAAGATTCGAGAGATCGAGATTGAGGTATTTAGAGATTGGAGGTCACGTTATAATTGACGCCCACCGGCTACATCACAAACCATTCTTTAAAATTATGTATCTATTCTAAATATTCACGTTTTTTACTTTTAAGTTATAAGTACTAGTACTCTATTCTTATAAATATAATTAAAAATTCAATGTCTCAACCTATTCCTTAAAAAAAAAAAAAAATTAACATTTTATTGATCAAATTTATTATTACATGAAAATAAAAAGTTTGTGGACAGATTAACGTGATGATGTTTTTTTTTTTTCTTTAATTACCAAGCATGTATGTATGTACATGCATGGAAGTGGGGTCAAATGTGTCGACATGAATACAGCTTAATCACAATATGGAATCTTCTTCCTCCTTTCAGTTTCTCTTTTATTATGACTCTATATATAATCAAATACATACATATACATATATATCTTGAATCTTGACATGAATTTCTGTATCACAGCTATTTAAATATTCATAAAATATTCTTCCAACACATTTGCTCCGTCAGCATTTTTTTTTTTTTTTTTTTTTTTGGGGATGGAAGTGGGGGGAAATCTTACATAGTCCCGCGAGACACCACCACTCTATATATATGCACTCATGTCTCCCTGCTATTCTTGGGCTTCTTCTCTCTTACTAAATTTCCACTGTTCCCCCAGAATTAATCTTTTTTTATTTCTCCTTATATAATTTTCTGGGTCTGGTTAGCTCTGTTCATCTTTATTCCAAGTGAACTTCTATAGTATTCAGTTCCATAATCATCGATCAGAATATATCTTTCTCCTACGAAATGGGAAAGTTTACTTGCTTAAATATTGCAACCATGGTTAGTGCATGGATGAATATATATATATATATATATATATATATATATATATATATATATATTATATTGTTTGTTTCTCCTCCTCCTCATTTTCATGGCTATTTTAAAGGGATATGTATATATATATATCCGATTTTGGCGTTATGATAGCTTTTTCTATATAGAGCTTTCTTCCATTTCTTAATTTGTAGTAATCCATAGGGTGTGCCATATATATATATATATGAACGTATACATATAGAGATAAGATATGTTATATCCTTACGTCTAATTAAGGGGAGAACATTACATAAAGGGTAGCTTAAGTGCTACAAATTATCAGGGTGGGGACATATATGCAGCGACAAAAATGGTTGCCGTGTTATACCTACTAATTTTATGAGTGGGAACTGGGAACGTACTAATTATTATCCACAACTAGATTAATAACCTGAATGTATCTATCTATCTATCTATTATATATATATATATGCATGCATGGGAATTCTGTCGTCATCTATATAATTGTTATAAGTTTCAAATATATACGCATGGTTTTTCTTCTTCCATCCATCAGGGAGGGGGGGGGATAAAATGATTAGAGTTCCAGAGTTTGATGATGAGAATGATCTTTGGCTTGCCGTGTTAGGAAACTAAAAAAATAATAATGGTTTGATTCAAACAAAAAACCCTTAATGCCTGTCGATCTTGTAGTTGCATGGAAGATTTTTTTAAGTGTAGAAAATATATATATTACTCCAATATTGACCATCATTTCCTAAATAATAACAGTGTGGAGAATTTGTTAATTAAACATGGTACGAAGCCATATTTATATCATCATGATATTTGTTAATAATATGATTTTTTTTTTAATCAATTTTTTCAGTATTTGAACTTACTTATATGTATGTATGTATATAGTTATTAGTTAGTAAGGTTTTGCATATATTTCCAAGTTTTACTATACTGAGAAGTTACTAATTTTATGATCAGAAGGACAAGAGAACAGTAAATCACAGTATGGAATGCACCCTTGATGGGACCGTGGATCGACACGGTCAGCCGGCAGTTCGTGATGCAACTGGGAATTGGTTTGCTGGAAATCTGTTACTCTGTAAGTCAAAATTTTGCTTTTCCCCCTAAAATTATTTTCTGGTTTCTTTAATTGTTCCTAAAATATGAACTAAAATGGTGCTTTTCATCAGTGAACCAAGGTCTAGCGACACTGGCATTTTTCGGTGTGGGAGTAAACTTGGTGTTGTTTCTGACGAGAGTGATGGGGCAAGACAATGCCGAGGCGGCTAACAACGTTAGCAAATGGACAGGCACTGTCTATGTCTTCTCCCTTTTAGGAGCCTTCCTCAGTGATTCCTACTGGGGACGTTTCAAGACCTGTGCTGTTTTTCAAGCCATTTTTGTTGTTGTAAGCATGTTACAAATAGATCAGAATGATATTATATATATATATAATATATAAATGTGAATATAGAAATTCATGGTTGTGTTTTTGCCTTGATTATGTAACAGGGGTTAATAATGTTGTCAATATCATCAAACATTTTCTTAGTCAAACCTAATGGATGTGGAGATGAACACAAGCCATGCGGTTCCCACAACTCTGTTCAGATTGGTCTTTTCTACTTGTCTGTTTACTTGGTTGGACTTGGTTATGGAGGGTATCAACCAAACGTTGCAACCTTTGGAGCAGACCAATTCGATGAAGATCATCCACGAGAAAGTCACTCAAAGGTGGCTTTCTTTAGTTACTTCTACTTGGCCTTAAACCTTGGATCACTCTTTTCAAACACACTTCTTGGCTATTTTGAGGATGAGGGAATGTGGGCAATAGGTTTCTGGGCATCTGCTGGCTCTGCTGCTGCTGGACTGTTCCTCTTTTTAACTGGAACTCCTCGATATAGACATTTCGTATCCACAGGCAATCCTTTTTCAAGATTCTGCCAAGTTGTGGTGGCTGCAACAAGAAAATGGAAGGCTGAAATTTCATCAAATGGGGATGACTTGTATGAAGTAGTAGATGGGAAGCAACTTGCTGAAAATGGAGGTAGAAAAATACTCCATACCCAAGGATTCAGGTACGTTTTGTTTCACAGATAAACAAACAAAAAAACAAAAGATGATTTATCCACACATAAAAAATGAAAAATAAAAAAAAGTTTCAATTTTTACTCATATCCTTTACCTTTGTACAGATTCTTGGACAGAGCAGCAGCAATCACAGAAGCAGAGGAAGGGGAAGAAAATCTTTACAACAGATGGCGAATCTGTACAGTAACTCAAGTAGAAGAAGTGAAATGCGTTCTGAGACTTCTTCCTATATGGTTATGCACAATTCTTTACTCAGTTGTCTTCACACAAATGGCTTCCCTCTTTGTAGAACAAGGAGCTGCCATGAGAACTACAATTTCAGGATTTCATATTCCTCCAGCAAGCATGTCTAGCTTTGACATTCTTAGTGTTGCAGCTTTTATTTTCATCTACAGACGAGTTCTTGATCCCCTGGTTGCATCCATAAGAAAGTCCAAATCCAATTCTGGAGGCCTAACCGAGCTCCAGAGGATGGGAATTGGACTAATCATATCCATAATGGCAATGGTCGCAGCAGGGATCGTGGAACATTTTAGACTGAAGTATGTCAAAAAAGACTGCTCCAACTGCAATAACTCTAGCTCACTAAGCATTTTCTGGCAAGTCCCACAATACGTACTGATCGGAGCATCAGAAGTGTTCATGTACGTCGGACAACTGGAATTTTTCAATGGGCAGGCACCAGACGGGTTAAAGAGCTTCGGTAGTGCACTGTGTATGACATCCATATCACTTGGAAACTACGTGAGCAGCTTACTAGTGATCATAGTAATGAAAATCTCAACTTCTGATAAAATGCCTGGATGGATTCCTGGAAATCTGAACAAGGGTCATTTGGATAGATTTTACTTCCTTTTAGCTGCATTAACCACGGCTGATTTCGTTGTCTACCTTATCTGTGCAAAATGGTACAAGTATATCAGGTTTGAAGAAAGAAGTTTCCATAACCAGGTTTAGTAGTCGTCCCTTGATGATGATTATTGTGGCATTTCTTCGAACAATTGGTGTTCAATCTGAGGTCTGAAAAAAATAGATTGCAATGAAACCAGGAGAGAGAAAGATTGTTTGGTTCTCTAGGCTGAGCAACGATAAATTCTAGTCTTACAAAACAGAGTGTTGTACTTCGAATTTCCATCATTTTTTCTGCTACATGTGTAAAGTAGAATTCTAAATTGAGTTATTCAAGTTACCAATATTGTCTGTGTACTATGAACTATAAACATGTATTATATATATGTATATGTATTGAGGGTGAGGCAAAAACCTTAAATTAAAAATTAATGATAATATGGAGTACCTTTCTAAAAGGCTTGATATAGGTGGGACATTTTATATTTTAAATAATTTTATCTCATCTTTCGATATGAGATTTGAATTGATATTTTAACCCTAACAATTTTCTAAAAGGCCTGATGTAGGTGAAATATTTTATATTCTAAATAACTTTATCTCATCTTTCGATATGATATTTGAGTTGATACTCTAATCCCAAGAACTAGAAACTTAAATTTTAAGAGTTAAAAATTGACAAAATTTGGTAAAAGAAACCCTTTTTGTGTTAAAAAGAAAAGCACTCCCAACTCCGTTTTTCTATTCAGATGAATTCCGTGCATCCATTCGTATTCGGGCAAAAATCGGGTTATGTTAGATTCGGGTCGGGTCTAGCGAGGACCTACCTGCGAACTGACAAAATCATCCTCTACGACTACGGCTCTACCGTTGTAAATCTGGGAAAACGCTCTACCATACTCTGAATCGCTTGGGTAATTCAGACTGATTCATCAGTCTGCCAAACTGAGTCATGTGGAGAAACTCAGCTTCTAAACTCGTCTCTTTCTCAAACCCCAAGATTAACAGTCTCAAGCCTCCATACCTTCTTCTGCCTTCTATTTTCCCCGGAATCGGAGACCCGCTCTCTCATCCTCAATTGTATTCCGCGGCGGCAAGCACATCATCTTCCGCGGCGAATCATTTGAAATCGGATCCAGGTTCTGTTCTAGGATCTGCCATAGTCAATCCGACGTCCTTTGCTACTTTATCAGCGTCGAAAGTTAGGGATGTTGTTGACTTTACCAAATATTATGGCCGCTGTTATTATGAGCTCTCCAAAGCTCGCCTTAGGTGAGTGCTTCATTTTTTTTATTGATTTTATCTTACGTTATGTAATACTTTGAGGTACTATGAGTGATATTTCTCCACAAAGATTAAGTCTTTACGGCTATGTTTCAGTATCTTCTTTCATCAAATATCTTATGCTAATGTAACTGAACTTTTTGTGAGTGATATGATGAATTAATTAACAGCAGAGGTATGATGATAGGATCCCTAACCAAGAAATATGGTGTTTTGCTGTTTCTTAATCTCATTTTATTTTTACATTTTATGCACTTTTACTCTTGACATATATTTTATAGCTGGAGAATTAATTTGACGCTCTTTCTTATCGTTATCTTCAGCATGTTAGTTGTTGCAACATCTGGTACTGGATACGTCCTTGGAAGTGAAAATTTCATAGATTATGCAGGCTTATGTTGCACTTGTGCTGGTACGATGATGGTTGCAGCATCTGCTAACACTCTTAATCAGGTCTGTGGTTTAGGATACTAATACATCTCATCTGCAAATAAACCTTCTTGCAGCTGTAGTTTTGATTTGTTACTCTGCATCTTCATTAACCTTGTTCTCCTATGATCTAAGACTAATTTTTTAATGTATTCTGCCATTAATTGGGTCACATTTTGCTTCTCAGTTAATTTTATAACTTTCGATTTTTAGTGCTCCAACATAATTGTTTTCCCATCATCGTATGAGATAAAGGAAGATGTGCAGAATTTCTGCTAGAATTGTTATGCTTTTGAACATATCATGCTGTGACCCAGCAATTCCCGACCACATACACATATTACATATTGAAGTAGAGTCTCATTGCGATTTGGGAAAGGTAATGATATTGTAGATCTTTAACGATTAAGCACAACTATAAAGAAACCACAGTGTGATCTATTTTGAATTTATTTCATGCTTTTGATTATAGGCTTCTTTTATTTTTACTCAGTATTGTGGTAATCTTGAAGGCATAGTAGTTCACTAGGTCTTTGAATGTTTTCCAAGTGGAGGAAACCTATACAAAGGTGGAAAAGGAGGCTTTGTGGTTAACCATTAATAGCTGGAAGTGAATAAGGAGATTGATCTCCATGTCTGTGAAGATTGGAATACAACGTCTCTAGGGGGTCATTCTAGGTTCTCAACTAACAATATCTTGATTTTAATAGGAGGCCCCTACAACATTTTAACTAAATCGTTCAGTTTCTGATTTTATTATTATTATTATATTTTTTTGTGTTCTTTTGTCACTTTTGTTGGATATGTATTAAATTTTAATCATGTAGTAGGACTTATTGAAATTGGGAAAAATTGTGACTTATCATTCTTTGGAGGTCGGAATACATGAAGCTTGACTATGTTTCCTGCTTGGGTGAGATACTACTGTTTCAGTGAATTCTATGCTTATAAGTTGTAGCTTTTCTAAATCAACCCAGACCAAGATTTCTCATTCTGATTTGGTAGAGATTGATTTTAGGTTTGAGGATTGTTTTTCAAAGTTGAAACATAGGGCCAGAACTCCAGTAAACTTATTTGCATCCCTAAGCTTGACTCATGTTTTGTAGTATGGATATTTTTTATGCCTATGAAACGGTTAGACTTTGTTTACTTTTGTGGCTCTTGATTTGATTGAATGAAAGAATAAATATTCACTTATTATGCTTGCTAGGTATACGAGATTAATAATGATGCTAAAATGAAGAGAACCCAGAACAGACCTCTACCTTCAGGTCGTCTCACTGTGCCTCATGCTGTCACCTGGGCAGCTTGTGCTGGTGTTGGTGGTGCTGCTTTACTGGCTTACAAGGTGGTTCATTAATTTGAATACCTCATCTGACTGTCGGATATCTTTTTATGTTGTATTTTTTAGGATGTATAATGAATGGAGTTATTGATCTTTCAACTTTTCTGACAAGGTTTTCACAGGCTAATATGATGGCGGCTAGTCTTGCTGTTTCTAATCTTGTCCTGTATGCATTTGTGTACACGCCTCTGAAACAAATGCATCCCATAAATACTTGGGTGGGAGCTGTTGTTGGTGCGATTCCTCCTCTTCTTGGGTAACCATCAGCTAATACATTTGGACCTAACTTATATTGCCATATTCTATAGCTTGATGGAAATCTTCCCCTCTGGCTAGCTTGACTTTTTCTGGGATGTTTAGATTTCTAATGGTCTACTGTATTGTAATGATATGATATTTCTGCTTTTACATGTATTTGTTTTATATAATCTATGGAAGAGTGAAAAGTTCAAAGGTAAAAGGAACTCCTGTTGGTATCCATATCAATTGTGAAAGTTCTTTCTTCCATCCTTTTCTGAGCTTGTGAAACACCATGCCACCTGGCATTCTACAAACTAAACAGGAAAAGTAACTAACTGGACTTGCCAAAACAGGAAACTGAAATTAAGGTCGAAATCTTGGTCATTCATTGGGAGGAAAATTTGTCCTTTAACTGCCATGCAAATTGAGAATATTGCTTTGGTGTTTACAATTCAGTTCAAGGAATGAAAACTTTTGCCTGCCTATATTGGCTGAAATCTCTTTTTTTGATGAGGTGGCGAGAATAACGAATGTGAAACATGAATTATTAGGTAGTCTGATCTAATATGTAATTGATGTGTTCCTAGTTTAAATATCCTTGGAGATATTTTGTTCTCCATTGTGGGATGTTATTTCTGTGGATTTGATCTATTTTTGTTGAAATGGCTAAATAATTAAGCTTGGGACAATTGCACATGGATGGATGCATTCTTACACTTGAATTTATGTATCAGATGGGCTGCAGCTTCTGGTGAAGTGTCACTCAATGCTATGATTCTTCCTGCTGCTTTGTATTTTTGGCAAATTCCCCATTTTATGGCCCTTGCATACTTGTGCCGCAAAGACTATGCAGATGGAGGGTAAGGTTCTTCTGTTTCTAAAAGTGAATGTGGATAAAAAAATTCAGCAATATGTTGCATCAATTAAATACTCTGCACAAGCTATACTTCATCTGTATAGTTGAATCTATTTGACAGATCCTTAATTATGCATATGACTGTAGTATATCTACTGCATATCTTACTTCACCGTGAATAGAACTATGCTAGCAGCCTTTCATGTTCCTGGTAAAATTCGATTCTGTTTGTAGGAAAATGAACAATAAGACTTTTGCATAAAAACTGTATTTTATATGGATAAAATACTGCTGACTGAATATGTGATCTCAAGCCTCAATTTTCCACTCTTGTCTTTCTATCTTTGAGCTTTTTGTTTCAAAGTCTAAACTATATTTCCTTTTCTTTATATGTCTAATGCTGGTTATGCTCCACCCTTCAGGTTTAGGATGTTCTCTCTTACTGATGCTTCTGGACAGAGAACAGCAATGGTCGCCTTAAGGAACTGCTTATATCTGCTGCCATTTGGTTATCTAGCCTATGACCGTGAGTTTTTGTTATTGCCTTTTCCATTCACCCCCTGGTAAATTTATTACCATTTGATGACTTTGCTGTTGTCATTTGGTA
The DNA here is from genome assembly GCA_025388415.1 of Cynanchum wilfordii. NCBI lineage: Eukaryota > Viridiplantae > Streptophyta > Magnoliopsida > Gentianales > Apocynaceae > Cynanchum > Cynanchum wilfordii. The sequence goes on along the minus strand of JAHSUH010004827.1, from coordinate 681,346 downwards.
GTCAGTGGCATCTGACTGTGATATACTACCTGTTTTGCATTTAACTTCTTTTGCTGAATATGATATTCCATAGGTTTTAGATTCTTTGTTTTGAATTTGGGTGCTTCTGTGGATGATCAAGCTTTTATTTGCTCCTAAATCTGTAACACTGTTCTCCATATACTGCTAAAAAAGTTAATTCTTAATAATGCACATACCATGTAATGCATAGTTAATACGTTGTTCATTTGTCATTACAGGGGGAATTGCGTCTGGGTGGTTCTGTCTGGAGTCGACAATCCTGGCTCTTGCAATTAGTGGAACAGCTCTTTCATTTTACCTTAACCGTACAACCGGAAGTGCCCGGAAAATGTTCCGTGCCAGCTTGTTATATCTTCCGGTATTTATGTCTGGACTTTTGTTTCATCGCCTGCCTTCTAACCAGCATAATCAAGTAGTAGAAAATTTCCCAGACGAGGTCAAACTCTCATCCTCGTCCGATTTTCTGCAAGAAGAAACTGCGGGTATCAATATCCAGAGCAAGCCGAAAAATAAAACGGCTGGTGTCCGTAGACAACCACCTGTAGCATACGCCTCCGTAGCACCATTCCCTTTCTTGCCAGCTCCGGTCTATGCTACTGAATGAGTCTCATCACTTCTATATCTATAAGCACCCACTATTTATTCGTCCTCCTTTTTTATCCCTGTTCTTTTTGGCGCATTTTTAAAAAAGTTTTGACGTGAAGCAACAAATAATTTGATAAAAAAAAAAAACCTGCTTTGATTCCCAGCTTTACTAATAATTCCTCCGTTTACTTTCTTTGTTAATCTGTTTTAGCATTTTAAGAAAAGGACATACATGTACATAAAAGAGTACTCTATTTTGCTTTCAAAACTGAAAGAGGAGAAAGTTGAATGGAACCTTTTTTTTTTTTTTTTTTTTTTTTTTTGATTTCTTTTTGCATTACTGAATGTCATTGAAAATTTGAGATCATCAGTAGCATTTTTTTTTTTTGGTGGGTAGATCATCAGTAGCATTTGGACATGGCCAGCATACCATTGTTATTATTATTATTTTTATTTTATTTTAATGATACTTAAATACTATAAATAATCTATTTCATCCTTAAATTTTAGAATTAACAGATAAATTTTCCTTAAATTTTAGTTTGGTTAAATAGTTTCTAAATTCTAATTGACCAAAAAATCTATCAGACAGGTCCTTAATTGTTCTGAAATGGATAGTCTTATTTTTAAATTTACTGTGGATTATTTTAATTGAAATAAAATATTAAAAAGGAAATTATTATTAACACTAAAATCCAAAATTTTCATTCTATCAAAATATATTTATTGATTTTTTTTTTTTAAAAAAAAATTATAAGTAATGTTATGTAATTTATATTTCTTAATTATTTTAATTAAAAGGTAGATTAATTTTTTAAAAAAATATTTGGATTTGTAACTTAGTCCCAAACTCATATTTAAGATGAGTCACGGCGGAAGATAAGTGGAGAGACAGACGATCTACGGGTTCTGGGCGACAGAAATGGTGGTGAGGCAGAGAGCGGCGGCGACGCTGCCGATGCTGATGCAAGTTCTAAGAAAGAAACCACTCAAGCCTAATAGTATGGAAATTGGACAACGATTGCCTTCGCTTAGACGAGCTTTTTCTCTCTACGATCAAATCAATCTCATCGACAATGTTCCTGAAGATCAATTACGCTTCCAAGGGTACTCATTTTTTACTTTTTACTTTCTTTTTCTTATTTTTTTTTAATTTTCAATCATTTATTCTCATTATCTATCCTTTGTTTGATTAACTCATTGCTGATGGCTATCCTTAGCTTGTTGGACTTTGACATATCTATTTTTACTTTCTACGAGTATAATCTCCTGAAATAGTTACATTTTTCCTAAGTATGCAAGATGGTGAAATTGAATCGCGTATTACTCCGAGTTATAGAGTTACTGCTAGGGATGTATTAGTTAGGGGCACGATTGATTGCATTCGAGAGGTTAGACAGACCACCCGGAGCCCTACTTATTCTTAAACTTGCCAATTTTAGCAGTGATTGTGTAAAGTTCGAGTATAATAATTTTTGAGTTTATTTCAGTTGATTTATTTGAGGCTTGCTGTGTCCCAATCTGTTTATATTTATATATATTTATTCGGGGGTAATTGAGGACTTTGCATTTCATATATGGGATTACACATCAAGTTCTTCTACAAAGGTGGAATTATGGGCATAATTCTTATGTTCCATGTGACGTCAGTGAATCTATGTTATTGATGTACATATGAAAGTTCCAGATTTGGATGAAATTGAATGGCATTTTGTATGTGATTTTCATTGAAGGATTAATGTGATTATTGACTCTTGACTTTGTTTGGTACTCTATTCTTTGTTTTAGGTACACGGATACTGGGTTCACTGTAAATGGTGTTGATTATGAAGGTAGCTTGATCTGTGTGGGAAATTTGCTAATGTCTTGGAGTCCCAAAAAATTTTCAGAGGTCAATGCTGAAAGGTAAAAAATGCTATCATGCACCATCTGGAATTTTCAAAATCTATTATTTAAATAAAAATGGAACTAGAATTTGATAGGTAGAAAAATTCGGGATAAAGTATATGCACCTTCATTAAATGGCCATTTGTTTGCTTGGACACTCTTTGATTTGTATGAGAAGCTCAAAAGAGGGTTTAGAAACCCCTGGATATCATATATGAAAGTATATTACAAAGACTCTAAACACTTAGCACGATACAAGAGAGAACTAGTGAAAGTTCTTCCTCTAGCTTGGCTCAGTTCTTAGAACTATTAGTTGGTTGAAGGATCCTTTGGGATGGGATATGAATAGCTTACAGCTGTGACTATTATAGCTCATGTAGTTTTCACTGTGTCTCTGTAGAATTTAATACATTTTAATTATAAGCAAACTAGATTTAATTTTTTGGATTTCTTTAACATTTGTTCATATGGTTGGTGCAGCTTGAGCCTCTTCAAGATTATGAGACCCATACCAGGTGAGAGGTTAAAAGATTCTGAGAATCCTTACTTTGTTTTCTGTAGAAGTAGAAAAGTTCAAGAAAATAAACTGTTGAAAATTGTCTTTGGCCACTTGAGATTTTTCGAATGTTTGTCCCAACATTCAGTCGAGGTAGGCTGATTTTTGGTGCAATATCAAGTTCTGTTTCTTGAAACCTCATTATATGTTTTGTCCTAATGTACCTTCTGAATATTCAACCTTTCTGCATGTTTTATCTTTTAGCTGCACGTATTGAATATTGAATATTTAGCCTTATCACTTTGCAATTCATCTTCTAATGGTTTTCTTTCTAATGAATTTATCATTCATTTATGATTGCTAGATATCTATAATACTTGCATCTTTTTCTCTCTCTTACAATGTTTAGAATCTCGAGATTAGGTTTGCGTTGATTATTTCTTAGGAGTTTTTTTAATATGAACTGTTACCAGTAATCGGTTCCAAGAATGATGTTAGCTAGCTTAATTTGCTGCTTAAGTACCATGGCAGATTCATTAGTCTTTATTTTTTGTTGTTTTAGTGGTCCCTTCATTAGACTCTTGTCTGACATCAGCAGTTTCTGAGGAAAGAAGAGTGAGACACAGATAATCAATTTATTGAAGTCTTAGTGAGTTCAGCATTTTTTTCCCCTTACTTTACATCAAACACAAAGTTATGCCTGAGCTGTATTTTCCTTCTTGTGTAGTATAATTGGTATTGTTACCATAGATAATTGAGAATAACCTTATCCTTGAAACTCATCTTACTTTGAAGGACTGAGAAAAAACTCATATTACAATTCGAAGGGTTTATACTCTGTTGCCTAGTTCCTTTGACCAATTAAAAAAAAAAAAAAATAACTCAGAACTTAACATAAATCCAGAGCCTCTTTCTATTCATGATTTTCAGGGTATTAATCACCTGAAAGGTGCAATCAAAATCTAGCTTGCCCTATTTATGTTCATATCATTTTCAATTAACTGCTTGACCTTCTTTGTTCCCTCCCTGTTTTTTCGGAGAGGGTTTGAATCATGGGAAGCTGAATAACGCATTCTGCTGTTTTGAGGGGAGCACTCTTTTGCACCTGGAATTATAAAATAAACAATTGTGAATTGAGAGCCTTTAATATAACCTTTGTTAACTTGTTGTCCACTTTAGATGTTTAGTGAACCTCTTCAAGTAAAAAGTATACATCTTGTTTAAAATGTGCAATTTGGTGCTACTTATTGACATGGCTCAGGTCTAAATTTTTGGAATTTCTGTTTCAGATATTTTAGTCCTTGGCTGTGGAAAGCATATTCAACCAGTAAAACCTGAGCTTCGGCAGTTCATTCGATCCACTGGCATGAAACTGGAAGCAGTTGATTCTGTAAGCATTATAATTGACACTCCATCATGTTATGACAATTTATCACTACTTCAGTAGGAGGACCTTTATAATTATAAATGTATTAAAGAAAAGTAACGCAACAGGCATGTTATGTCAAAATCCAGGATAAATAACAGTGCTCCAACTGAATGCATGAATGACTGACCATGAATAACTAGCTCATTGATAAAAACTGATGACAACATTCTAAATGGCTAACAACATTGCTTTCTTAAGTTTGTGTCATCTCTAGCTCATGGTTTTGCATTGTATATTCTCCTCCAATGCATATGCTATTCTCTGTGAACCTGAAAAGGCTAATAATATGTTCTTAATAAATTACCTATGTACTTTATTTCAAACTGCCAATTAATTTGTTCGCTGGATATAATTTTTGTTGCAAAAAGGCATACGGTTGTGGAAGTGGAACTCTTTCTCTTGTCCTCCTATTGCAGTAGTTTCTAATTTTTCTCATTTTGCAGAGGAACGCAGCATCAACTTACAATATACTAAATGAAGAAGGGAGGATTGTAGCTGCTGCCCTTCTCCCTTATGGAGTAGAAGACTGAGGCATAAAAGTAGGCTAATATTCCAAAAGGAATGTCATTTTCTTCCAGCATGCAATTTGTAGATTAGTTTAGCCGCTGCCTGTATACAAATTATGTTATCCTCCTTTTTATAGATAAGAATTTTACATCAAGCATAATTGGGGGCTATCCATAAATGTTCTGCTTAACGCTGAACACTATGAAGAGATTTAGGCTCACAAAGTTTGTTTTGTGATGTTGCATGTTTGCCTAGAGATTTTTCTTTCTTTTTTTTTTCTCCGAAAAAAGTGGATTATTTGGTTGAAAAGCAAAAAGACATCTTTCCTTAAAATAATTGTGTATTTTGCTGAAAAGCAAACAGCGCCACATTTCCCCCAATCCAAAATATCCATTTAGAGTCCAAGTCTCTTCCATTTGGTGCTAATTTATTATTATTATTTTATTTTTATTTTTTTTGAGAAATATTATTGTTGTTTAAAATATGTCAATATTAAATATGGTACACTAGTTAATAAAAATTAAGGGTCATTTAGATAGGATTTAGATTGAGAATAATGATATTCCATTGCGAATAAGAAGGAAGAAAATAATGTTACCCTATTAACTATTAGCATGGGCCGACTTATTTTAGATATATATTTAATATGTATGAGTGTTGAATTTAGATATCTTATCTTTTATATATATATATATATATATATATATATAAAAGATTACACTTTCTGATCACACATAAAGTAGTATTGTTATATTTTAAAGAGTAAAATTGTAATTTTATTTCCTTTGTTAAAACATTCTAATGAGAAATTGAATAGTTTTGATATTTTTATAGGCCATAATTGTAAATTAAACTAAAAACAAAGAGTCATCTCCCGTTTCTTTCTCTCTTTCTTGATGGTTTCCCATTTTAGCGTTTGCTTCTGCACTCATTTCTGCTTATGATCCCGACCCTTTAGATGATTTCTTCGTTGTTGTTCCTGATTCCTCTACTGCTGGTAAGTTTCATATATACATATTGCTCAGAAAGCTGCTTTAGAGAGTTGGTAAGAGTTTAAATTCCATAGCATCACTTCAAAAGATTTCCTCCATGTGCTCTTGATTTTTGGCTTATCAGTCCTCAATCTGTTCTCATTAATTGTACTATGGGTTTGCATTCTTGACATTTTAATAGACACTTGGAACCTAGAACATTTTGTTCGATATTGTATTTGTATATGGTGAGGAGATCAGCAAAATAACATTGCAGCTACAATTGACTGCAGAGGGACATGATTTTGTGGGTGGTTTCTTTTCTTACTTGTAAGTCATAATTGAGATTAATGCCTACGATTTTAGTAGAGGGGAACATATTGATACAGATTAATGAGATTAAGACTAAAAATTTATTTACAGACATATTGATATATATATATATATATATATATAAAAATTGTGGTACACTTTCCACGTGGGGTGAAATGTTACCACTAGTTTATATAAACAATTATATATATATATATATGTAAAATATCTTATTTTTCATTAATTTTATAATGCTAAAAACGTTCTTACTATTTAATAAAATTAATCTTTATATTGTGCAATTAGCTTTTTACTTTTTAATCAATTGTTTGTTATGTTTTTTATGGTTTTTTTAAATAAATAATATAAAATTATCTCAATTTATTTTTGGAACAAAAAATTTAGATAAATTATTAGGTTTTTTTTAAAAAAAAAAACTCTCAAAATTATAAATATATAATTTACGATTTTATGTTGTATCATTTTTTTTTTAAAAAAAAAAATATGTTGTATTATTTATTTGTGAAGTTTGTTATAGAAAAACGTGGGTTAAAATTTAAGAGCACGTGTACTTACTGTAGTTTCTGGTCAAGTGAATTCAATAAAAATCTACAAAGAATATAAAAATAAATAGCTAATTCATAAATTTGTCATTCAACAAAAATCTTCTGCTTGTTTTACATTTTTTTTGATATCTAAACCCTAAACCCAAAATCTTTCCTCTCATTGAAAAAAAAAGCTTCAATCTGTGTCAACGCGTTGCAGAGAAGAAAGAATTCCCTTACAAATGAGAAAATGGCCTCTCTGATCTTCCATGTAAATATTCTTAGTTATAAAAATCAGAATCTAGTACTTTCACTGAAAAGCCAATATCGAAATTCAGTAATTCTGCACAAGAACAAATTCGTAACTGTAAGCAATTTTTATTTTTTTTCGTTTCTTTAATATAATATTTTGATGTAAAAGTTTGTGAAGATATAGTATAATTAATTTATTGTGTATATATATATATATTTCTGATAAATTTATATTGAAATTTTCAGAGGTGTAATGTGGTAGAACCCTTGAAGTTTCTGAACAATGGCAGACCTGTTCTCAATGGTGAGCAAACAGCATCTTTTCCTAACTTTTTGACCTCTAGTCAATTTGGAAAACTGCCAGATTATGAAACCAGGCTCAAAATCTTCTCAGGCACTGCCAATCCACTACTTTCACATGTAAGTAATTGTACAGTTTCTATCTAATATTTCAATTTAATATTAGCTGTAGAGAATTTCACAATAGAGAAAAATAACTAATTCATATTTACTTAGTTACTTTTGATCCTTAGATGTAATCAAATATGTATTTGAAAACAGTTTATATTTAATACTTCTGATGTCAAAAGTTTTTTTTTTTTATATAAAAAAAAGAAAAAGTAAGACCTTAATTGTCGAAATATTATTTAAGTTATAGATAATTTTATTAAATTTTAAATAAATTCAAAGTTAATACAGCATTTTCTATTTTCTAATTTTAATATTGAATTTAATAATTTAATTAAATTTTAACATTCCTCATCCATAAAATTATTTTCTAAAATCAGGTATTTATATATAAAATATATATAAGTTATATACATATATTATTTTCAAAAGAAGTGAGGTCTTAGATCCTCTTTTTAACTCACATGAGGATCTATGGCACATAGCCATGTAAAAAATTGCTAGGAAATGTTAACAGTTGTTTAATACTTGCTCTCTTCATTTTGCTTATTTTTTTCTACTTTTTTGTTTCTGTAAATTACACTTTCTTGTTGATGCAATGAAATGTATATTTCATTTTGGTATTATACTGGATAACCCATGAAGAAGTGAAATTTGACAGGAAATTGCATGCTACTTGGGCCTTGAGCTTGGAAAGATTAAGATAAAGCGCTTTGCTGATGGTGAGATTTATGTTCAGTTACAAGAGAGTGTTAGAGGATGCGATGTATATCTTGTGCAACCAACCTGTCCTCCTGCAAATGAAAATCTCATGGAACTCTTGATAATGATTGATGCTTGTCGGAGGGCTTCAGCTAAAACTATTACCGCTGTGATTCCTTATTTTGGATATGCCAGAGCTGATCGGAAGGTAACTTTTTTTTCCTTTCTTTGCCTCTTAATGGTTTGGCCTGGATAAGGAGAAACGGCGTGGACAGAATTTGTAAGTGGCATATTTAAAAATATTGGTTGGTTAAACTATAGAAGGAGATTTAATATTCCTGGATATTAGCTTCTTGCTGCCTAAACGTTTCAAAGTGATTTCATTACCTTCACATAGAGTCCAAACAACAAGTTGTTTTTATTGGTGATTCTGATGAGACAGTGGTATTTCAGACTCAAGGACGTGAATCTATTGCTGCCAAACTTGTAGCAAATCTAATTACAGAAGCTGGTGCAGACCGAGTTCTTGCTTGTGATCTTCATTCTGGGCAATCAATGGGCTATTTTGACATTCCAGTGGATCATGTACATGGGCAGGTAACATTACCTTATCCTAAGAAATATACTAAGGGTCCATTTGAACACCAAATGTAGACTTTCATGGATTTCTAGATCTGTTCATCATCTAAAGTTTGAGGAATTATGTGATTGGATATTCTATAGTTCACTAATTGTGTTTTCTTTTCTCTTTCATTGTTTTGGGGTGGTGATGGAGTAGCCTGTTATACTTGATTACCTCGCCAGCAAGACAATCTGTTCCGATGAATTGGTTGTGGTATCACCAGATGTTGGGGGTGTGGCTAGAGCAAGAGCTTTTGCCAAAAAGTTGTCTGATGCACCTCTTGCTATTGTTGATAAAAGGCGTCAAAGTCACAATGTAGCTGAGGTGAATTCCTCCACTCTGGGAAGAATTTCATGCTTTATTATCTTAGAATTGAATTCCTATTTTTAATATAAAGTAGTGATGTGGTTTTTGAAGTGATTACTGGTTTTTGCAGGTTATGAATTTGATTGGTGATGTCAAGGGAAAAGTAGCAGTGATGGTGGATGATATGATTGACACTGCTGGTAATCATATGGTTTTTTCTACTTGATTCTCTATTCCATTGCTCATCAAGTCTGCAAATAATATATTAAAAAGATCAACACTAAGATGGCAAGTTATGTGAATTTTCTCATGCTTTTTTTTTTTCCTCCATTATATGGTGGATTTCATCAGTCAAAGGTTGCTTTTTCATATCTGATTACTGATTTGTGAAACTTTTAACTCCCCAAGAAGATCAATAAAACTGATATTTCTATGTGTTTTTGAGTTTTGTGTTCTTCCAGGAAATGTTGCTTAGTAGTGTTGCATACATCTTAGACTTGATTGGTCATATGTATATATATATTTGTTGAAAGTGCTCTAATATGCTGATGAATATAGGCACTATTACCAAAGGTGCAGCTTTATTACATCAGGAGGGAGCTAGGGAAGTTTATGCATGCTGCACCCATGCTGTTTTCAGGTACAAATGCTCCCATCAAACTATCAATCTGATGAAATTTTGACACAGGTTTTTCGTTGGGATTTCTTAGTTTCACAAATTCTGGATGTGTTTCAAACAAACCTTATTTTCCTATTCTTTAGTCTTAATAGTACATTTTTGAGTGATTTCCTTGTCTGTTTCTTTACTAATAAGTCAATTTTGAATTGTGTTCTGCTATTTATGTTATATGTAAAAAAAAATCTAAATTCTCTCTCTCGATATTTTGCAGTCCACCTGCAATAGAAAGGCTGTCAAGCGGACTGTTTCAAGAGGTAATCATAACAAATACCATCCCATTGGCAGAGCAGAACTATTTCCCACAGCTCACTGTCTTATCTGTTGCAAACCTCTTGGGTGAGACAATATGGCACGTGCATGATGATTGTGCTGTAAGTATTACTACTTTTATAGCAAAAAATAAGAAACTAAAACATCAGAATATGAATGTATGCTGTTGATTTGATATTTGATTTATTTTTTGACCGTCAGGGCGCCTTTGAACCATATTCCAGCTTGGGCATAGATTGATGATCGGTTTTCTAGCCAGCATTTTCTTAGGGCACTTATGTTGTTAAATGTAAATTTTTATAGGGATTGACAATACACTTAAATGTATACAAATACTGGAAAACTTGTTCTTGTGCAGCACAGGGTTGCTTTTGTTTTTTTTTTCCCATGTTTGCTGGTTTTCAATGTAAATTTCATATTTGCTAGTCATGGGCTGGCATTGATAAATTTACAAGCATTTTCTGAAACAATTCAAGACATTTTGCCCATGGATACTACTAGGATGATGTGTAAGGACCACCTGAAAGGATATTTTCCCAAGAGATTGTTTTACCGGCCAACTTTCTTGTCTTCTCATTACTCGAATCCATTGGTTCGTCATCAGTTTGGGGTAAATTTGTTAGAGATTTTGTTTCTTCTTCTTCCTCAGGAACTGGAACTTGAGGTTCTTTGGGATTTCTGCTTTGGTTGTTTCTATCCACCATGAACTGGAAACCCATACTGTATCTGTACTCTCCAGTACCAAGGCAACGTGAACAGTAGCCAAGGCCACTCCCACCACAGGTCCTGCACCTGAAATCAAGAAATTAAGAAAACAGAAGTTACCCCTAGTAATTAAGAAATCAATACCTCACCATTTTGGCCATTCTCCTTTTGGTAGCATTATCAGATGAGTACTGTTGGTCCTCCCTGCAGCAGAAATGACAGGAAACTGTTGTAGTAGCTCAGTTATATGTCCTTAAATGGGGTAGCTAACCGCAACAATATCCATATAAAACACTGAAAGTTATTAAGAATAAGTGATGGATAGCAGCTGGGCAGAATTTGAACTTTGTGAACAGAATAGACTGTGTAGGATGATTTGTTTTTCTACTTCTTTCCTTGCAGTGTTATGCTAGGTGAAGTTTTTAGTTTCATTGTGTAATCGAAGCTCAAAAATGTTAATACCATTAAACAATGGGAAGAAACAGATGCAAAAAGGAGAGGGCAGAGAGAGAGAGAGAGGAGGACCTTTCCCTTGACAATCATGGCAATCAACTCTGCCAGTCCCTTCACATATCACACAAGGTGGATCGGGCTTCTTTATTCGCCCTTTTAACACATTAGACTGCAGGGAAGAAAAAGCATAAAGCTTTGTCAATGGCTAAAACAACTGATATCTTATTAAATGACCATTTTTTCTTTCCTGTAACCAAGAAAATACGATTGCAGTTCATAACTAGAAACATTCCATATCGAAAATTCATTTCAAACGAGCAAAAATTTTAAAAATTCTTCAATTTGCCAAATTGACTTGCTTCTTTTTGCCTAGGGAATGTCCAATTTGTAGATAAAACCTGTCAATTTTCTTTTCTTTTTTTTTTCTTTTTTTTTTTTTTTTTGCAGCTAATCCAAAAATCGATGACTTCCCAGTTGCAATCCTGTTAATGTTTAAATTTATACTTAACATAGCCAAACACTTGCTTAAATTATCTACGGTTAAGAGAAAAGGGAACTGTATCGACGTCTTTCTCAGTTGTACCTCGGTCCTGACAATCCATGACGGCGTCGAAACGGAAAGGAGAGGTCGAATTATCGGAGTTGCCGGCGGATGCGGGTTTTGGTTGGGCGGAGGAGTAGATGCACCATTTGCAGCGCTTAAGGATTCCAATTTAACTGCTGTGAGTAAATTGTGAGCTCTCAACATGGTGATGGATTGAAATATTGAGTATTATTTAGGTTTCTTGTAAAGAATATATAATTTCTTTAGTGAAGAACCTAGGCCTCTCTGGTAATTTCCTGTTTGTTGACTCTAGAAAGGGTTGAAAATGAATTCCAACAAAGATGGGTGTTTAGTATTCTTTTATTAGTTTTAAATTTTGTTTGTAATATTGTTGCTATTGCATCACTTGGTTAATTATTTAGCAGAAAATTTCACAAAAACTAGGTTTTGAGGGCTTTTATCTTGAAATGATGCATTCAAAATGCTCGTGTTAAAATCCTAATGTGCAACTTGGATTGCACAGAAGGTTTATTATTGGTAAGCCAAAAAAAGGGATAAACCTAACTTTTCATAATGAAATTACAAGGGATTCTAAATAATGATATTAGATATCTCTCATCTTGTGGTTTCTAATACACAAATGGATAACATATTTTGTATTAATGAACTAAGAAATTTCCAATATAAGTGGTGCTTTCTCTCCTTTAATGGTAGTTATGGCTCATCTGCACTTTTCACTCCATATTCATATCATCTTTCTCTGGATTTGAGTTGAGTTAGTTTCAGCTTTGAAATTTGGATGAATTGCTAAAACCCTGAGATCTTTTGGAGTACTCTTTTATTAATCTTGAGAAGAAAGAATCCTCTCTTTCTAGTAGCTTTGCTGGTGTATTGTACTCGGCTATCCTTCCTGTTTTGAGGATAAATAATACAAAATCATATTAGCTGGGCTAATAAGAGGAGGGAAAACAAGAAAATTTAGATATGTTATGTAAACATTCTTCTTACTTACCATCACTAAGAACCAGTACAAGATCACTGTCAATCACTGTATGAATTCTGTGAGCTATTGTGACAATAGTTCGATCTTTGAACTCTTGACTGATGATCTTCTGTATCATTCCATCTGTTGCAGAATCAACAGAAGCTGTGGCTTCATCAAGAACAAGAACTGTACTTTTCTTTAGCAGAGCTCTTCCCAGACAGAACAACTGCCTCTGCCCAACGCTCCAGTTCTCTCCATTTTCGACAACTACAATAGACAAGTGTCTGTAAGAAGGCTTTGAAGAAGTTCTGTTCCTTACATTATCATTACATTGGCCTAGGAAAGACATGAAAGTTAGATTCAAAGTAAGGATCTGACCTGAAGCTTCTAGTTTCTCTTGCTTTGCACGCACTATATCTCCTAATTGACATTTATCTAGAGCCTGATATTGAGAAACAAAAAAACAATCCATAATTATAAACTTAGCATCAAAATTGTAACCTGTTATGATTTGAGAAAAAATTTTACCTCCCAAATTTCATTATCAGCATGCTGCTCTAATGGATCAAGGTTTCCTCTAACTGTTCCCTCGAACAATGTTGGATCCTGAGGGATGATGCTAAGCCTAGATCTCAAGTCATGAAGGCCTATCTTTGTTATATCTACACCATCAATTACAATGCTTCCATCTCTGGGCTCTACAATCCTAAAGATGGCCTGTATCAGAGTCGATTTTCCACTCCCTGTCCTTCCAACAACACCGATTTTCTTCTTCCCAGGAAAAGTGCAGGTAATATTCTTCAAAACAGATGGTAGGTGTTCAGCATAGCGAATCTGCATACATAGAAGAGATATTTATCGTCATTTATGTATGTATATAAAAACCACATTTATTTTTCAAGTAACCATTTCTAGAGTTAATATATGATTTTTTCTCCCTTTTTTTCCCAAGGGGATGCTTAAATTCCACTTAGAAATGCTTGCCTGCAGATTTTTGAATTGAATTGTCCCAATATCTGGCCAGTTCTCTGGTGGTCTACAATCTTCAATCACAGTAGGTGCTTCACTTGCAATGCTGGAGTACTGAAGAATTCTTTCAACTGATATCATTTTATTTTCTGCGTTACACATATTCCATATAACTGAGGCTTGCAGAACATTCAGATTGATTCCATACGTAACTGCCAAACCTGCAATACCTGCAGAGCAAATATATACAACTTTATACATCCTCGCCCTCAGATGATGCACTCATTTAACTTTTAGCACAGGTATTTTAGTCTTAGCAAGAATTTTGAGGGTAAGTGACAATAAGAAGTATAACTATTTTACACTCACTTGGATTGATTATTCCTTCTGGCAAGGTCACTAGCAAAAGAAGAGAGAAGGCAAACACAAAGTTTGATAACTGATTCAATCTGAACGAAAGCCATTCCATAGCTGCAACATTATGAAACCAAGGTCTTGAATGGTTATCAATTAGTAGCAAGTTTGAGTCAGTGAAGCGGCCTTTTTGGTCAAAAGCTCGTATAGTTGCTGCTCCTGAGAGTGACTCTGCAAAGTGATGGAGTATTGGAGCTCTCTGTATTCCAGCCAACCGTGCCAGTTCTCTTGCTGTTGGTATGTAATACCTCTGAAATATTTTACCCATTAATGTTTTAGATCAAAGTTTTAAGAATATCACCTGCAGCTAAAGGTCAAAAACTCTTCTACCTGATACCAAATGCAAATGGCTGTCACTGGAATGAAGATAACAAACACTTCCCATGCTACTTGTGACATTACTGCAATAGTCCCAAGTAACTGAATAATTGAGAAAGCACACCATCCTAATTTGTTTGCCATCTCCAAGTCTAGTACACTCTGGTCTGTGGATGCCTGTTTCATGAAATAAACTGGAGCTGTGAACTTTAAGTGAAAGTAAATTAATTGTTATCTCTTAATTATATGGCATATGAATAAACTCATGTAAGAAATAGTGCATGGAAAGAACTGATGTGTTCGGTAAAAACCATTCTTCCTTGTTCATTTGCAAGTAACATGCTCCTAGATTCAACCATTTTTCACTCACTCGGTTTAGGATTCTGCCTGTTGGGGTTGAGTCGAAGAATGCCATAGGCGCTCGAATAATACTGTGCAGCATTCTGCTGAAAAGTTTCTCTGCAGTCTGAAGGCCAGCTATAGCCACAAATGTGGCTCGGATCAGCACACAAAATGAACTTCCAACAGCAAGAAGTATGTATACAAAAAGTACGTAATGCACCCGAACTACTGGCTCTACATTTCCTGTAGGACAAGCCCATGCCATCCAGTAGTTGCTGGATATCTGCAGCACCTGGAAAGATGATTGGGCGAGCAGGATTATAGGAATAAAGGCACCACGCCTCACTATAGTCAAGTAAGACAGGTAAACATCTTTTCCTATGCTTCCTTTTTCTCTTTCTTCATCTTGCACCAATCTTCCTTCTTTTTCTCCAATTTCAACACTCAGATTGTGCTCCGAATCTTGCTTAGTATGTGGAAACTCTACATTGGTGTCAGGTTCTGTATTAGATTCACATTCTTCTGTTGCATGATCAGTTCTACTTGATGTTTCAACGGTTAGTATGGAGTCTAGAGCCTGGTTATGTGCACCAACTAGAACTTCAAATCCAATATTTTGCTTCAAAAGGTCTTCAAAAGTACCAGCTTGGGCTATTCTTCCATTTTCCATTACCTGTTACAACTTATAAGCAAAAATCAATAAATTACACCATAGCAAATAAGTTCCTTAAACTGATACTCTATGCCCAAGAAGATAGTTTTTGGATTATAATCTTAAATTTACTATGTCAGTTTAGCAAGCAATTCTTATTTTTATGAATTGCAGAAAACTAGTTCTTATAGAATTTTTTCAATTTTGGCCATACCAAGATCATGTCTGCAGCTGGAAGAAATTCAACTTGGTGGGTAACATACAGTATAGTCTTGTCCTTGAGAATCCCCATCAAGCAATCCTGTGCAATTTACATTTGTGCAGAAAAGAGTTTGTTTTTTAGTGCAGGATTCCAGAAAATATATCCTAAAATGGAACTCAAATTCTAAACTTGCTTCACCTGAAAGAGTTGTGTCCCGGTATGTGCATCCACAGCACTGAAAGGGTCATCAAGGAGATATATATCGGAATCCTGGTAAACAGCACGAGCAATTTGTATCCTTTGCTTTTGACCACCACTCATATTTATTCCTCTTTCTCCTATCTCAGTTAGGTCTCCACAAGAGAAAAGTTCAAAATCCTTTGTGAGTGCACATGATTCAACTGTTCTATTATACTTACCACTGTCATAACTCTTGCCAAATAGAATATTTTCCCTGATATTACCAGTCAATATCCAAGCTGACTGTGGGACATATGCTTTTGTACCATTAATCTTCAGGACCCCTGACTGTTTTGCCATCTCTCCCAGGATGCAAGATAGCAGGCTGGACTTGCCAGATCCAACAGTGCCACATATAGCCACCTTCATTCCTCTCTTTACTCGCAGATTTATTCCGTCAAGTGTTGTGCTTCCTGAATCATCATCATTCCAGGTAAATTTTCCACCATCTATCTCCACTGCATATTCTGTTTGACTCATTGGATTATATTCAACTGCATCTGGTTGAATTTCATCTTCCTGGAGGTAAGAAGCCATTCTATCTGCTGAGACCTTTCCCTGTGCAATCACATTAAGTAAATCTGGTAAATTGAATATTGGATCTTGGAGCATTCGGAATGTTGCCAATGCAGATAAAACTCGCCCAGCAGTTAGAGGAATCCCCATTAGAACACATCCACCAAAGGTGATAATGGAAATAAATGTTGGTGAACCCCAGAAGATAAAAGTTGTCAATGCCTGCAGTCTTTGTGATTTCCACAGCCAATTATATTCTATCCTACGTAGGTTTTCTAATTTCTCTAGATAGTAACTGTCCCATCCTTGAAGTTTGAGTGTCTTCATATTACGAAGAACTTCTGAAGTGGATTTCATCCTATCATCCTTTGCCTCCATTATTTTAGATTGGAATCCTTTCTGAATCCTTGTCAATGGTATGTTTACAGCCATTACTAGTAGAGTTGCACCCAGAGCCACAAGTGATCCAAATCCTAGGCTGTTGTGTAGAACATAGACTGCTAATGAAATTTGGATTGGCAACATCCAGATTGTGTTCAGATACCAGATGAAATCAGTGATTCTTTGTACATCTACACTCATAAGATTGATGATCTCTCCACTAGTATGGCGTTGACGTGATTTGCTTGATAAAACAAGGCCTTTCTGATATATGTGAGATATCAGGGCAGCTCGAAGTCGCATGCCTAGTTGTCGAGCTCCAAAAATCCACTGTCTCTGTGCTACTGTCTCAACTAGTTTTGCACAAAGAAAAGCCAATGCAAGTAGATAACCATTTCCTAAGCTCCTGAACTTCTTCTGACTTAGAAAATTTACAAAATCATCAATCAGGTAGGGACCAACATAAGATGATACTGCACTTATGACAGCAAAAAAGGCATTAATGGCTGCTTTTTTCCTTGCCAGGAGATAAATTGCCTTGTAGATAGAAGGATTTGCAGTTCCATCTCTCAACCTTACCTGCTCAAGACATTGATCAAAGGATTCAGAAAGGAATGCAGCTGAGTCGTTGATATCCACATCTGGGACTTCATCCTGATCAAGTGGCTTCTTAATGCCAACCTCAAAGAGTGGATTGAGCCAAGAAAATGTTACTAATTGAAGAAAAGTAGACTTCGAATATGGACCCCTCCCCTGTTTCCCTTCCAAATGCTTCTCATTTTTACCATTAAGGAGGGGACTACTGATGCCATCAGAAGAGATGTCAAAAAAGACTATACCACTTTTTCCATGAACAGATATACCAGAAAGGTAAGTGGATGCAAGAAGAGCAATGATATGCACACAATCCTGCACTCTCAGAGGCTCATGGTTTGTAATTATTGAATGTCCATCAAGAATTGCAGATGCAAGATTTAACAAAAAGATGGATATCCACCAGAGTCTCAAGATCCAAGGTAACTTCACATCTTTATGTCTTTGTATTCTATACAAAACAAGTAATGCAACTGTCCATGATATTCCTTGCACAATCTCAGACGAAACTGTCAGGAATTTGGATGTGCAACGAGCTGCACCAATCATTACCAGCATCATCAGATGAGCTCCTAGAAGCAAAATAGAGCAGAAGACACTGATCTTGCAAGTCAGACCAACTTTGGCACCAACTCCATATTTCTCTACATCTGTGGTCACCTTTTTCCTCCTGCCACAGCATCTTGATTTAACAGTATCCCAAATGAACTGGAGCAACAGAATTCCAAGAAAGCCAAGTTGCAAAACTATGCTAGCATCCTCTACCAGGCAAGGTGAGCCTAACTCTTTCCATACTATGTGAAACTGAAGGAACTTTAGTTCTGTCATCAATAAAAAAAACATCAGTGTATAATCTCTAGAAGACCAAAAACTAAAGCAGCCATGCATGATATACACATATATATAGAATAATCCAGTTATATTTTACAGAGTCGCAAATCCAAGATCAATTTTGTGTAAAAACATGATAATGCTGGAAAGACAAAAAGGGAAAAAGAAAAAAAAAAAAAAGAGAGAGAGAGAGAGAAAGTAGTGAAGGATAGAAATTCTTACTCTCTATCATGGTGTCGATGGCAGATTTTTTTTTCTTTTTTTCTTCTCTTGCAAATTAAAATCTTGCCTTTCTTTTTCTGTGAGGCTGTTGTTTAAGTCATGAAATGCCCTCCGTTTCTTGGTCAGAATACTGTGGCATTCAAAAGTAAGCAGAAAATCCTTTGTTTTAGGAGTTTTTTTGAGGGTTTTTTTAAAATTATTAACCTCGAGAATACAGCAGCATCCAGTTTTTTTCAGGAGAGTCCAGTTACAGATGGGCTATGTGATAAGAGCAAAATCTAATTTTAAAAAAGGAGGAGATGAAATTTTGAGAATACAAATGATGATATAAGATGCAGGATTAGATCATCATTTGGAAATCTACAGTCCGATTCTGTGAGAGAGGATCGTCTCGTCTCTCAATGGTGTGATTTCTCATTTCTCAGATGAAGAAGGAAACAATATATATAGGCGGAGATGAAATCATTTAAAATCCTCTTTTTCTCTCTCCATGCATATATGGAGAGAAGTTTAAAAAGAATAAATAAATAAAAACCAAAAATTCCATATTTACCAAAAATAAAAAATAAAAAATAAAAACCAAAAATTCCGACATTTCACATAAATCTATGTTGTCATGACTCGGGAACCGATGAATATATATTTATAGAAATTTTTTATATAATTATACTATCATTTAAATTTTAAATTTTTAGTTTTTTTATTAAAAAAAAAAAAGTATATTTATTTCATGTAACACTAATGAAAATGTATAATTCATTTTATAGTAAATTTTATTTTTATCCAAAACTTATAAGTTGGAGTTATTGATTATTATATATACACGATAAAAATCTACTGAGTTCCAACAATTTAATACGTATAAACCTTATACGTATAAAAAAAAAAAGAAACAAAAGAAACGTCATTGCCAGGTATCGTCCAAAACGTACGCTCAATTCCACTTTTGGACTCATTTTGAACATGCATCAACTGGAGGGAATATTCCCTGAGTTTATAAGTATTTGCAATTAAATAAATTATATTTTGTATGAGTATCGAACTTATAACTTCAAATAATATTAATAAAATACTTATTTTGTATTTGTATTAAATTAAAACTTTAAAATTTTTTATTGTACTATCGCAAAAAAGTATATATATTTTTTTGGTTTAAAAAAAAAAGTATATATATATATAGTATATGTATTATGTATTCATTTTATTTTTTTTTTTTAAAAAAAAACTTAGTTTTTATTAATAAATGAAATGCAGATGGTCTGAGTAGTTGTCATGACGATACACAAACATATGTTCTTTCATGCATGCATGCAAGCTGCTGGACCTAAACGCTCCTTCAAAATGCATCATATGTGTATATATATATATATATATATATATATATATATATTTGCTTCAGGTTTTTTTGATCCATTCCCTCTACAAAGGCAACTACTGGATCCAATCTCTATTGTTATAATTAAGGAAATAATTCCTTTTTTATTATTATTATTTATATATAATAAAGAAAGACAACAAGAAGTTGACGAGTAAAAGAAGGAATATATATATATATATATATATATATATATATATATATATTATGTACATATGTATGTCTTGATACGATTGGGTAGGATGGTGGAGGTGTGGGGAGGAATTATAAATCACGTGATGGTTAACTCACTCACTTTTAAGGACAGAATTTTGGCTGGTCTTTTTTATACACATTGACATGTTTTCTAGTGAGAACTGAGGTGTATATGTCTATGATGTGTTTCACCCCTTTCCCCCCAAATAAATAAATAAATAAAGAGAGATAATATGTGGGTGGATGATCAACTTCATCGTGAATTATTATATATATATATTATACTGTATATCCTAATCATCCCACTTCAGTTTGCTGGGTTTATTGCATCTCAGTTTTATTTATAAAGTCACCAACCCACTTTTGCCACTATGCCTTAGAATCAGGGATTGCAAAAGTTCGATATTCAATTAGGGTTTTATAAATTTATAAAGAAAGAAATAAAATTCGATTTAACTTAAGTAAATATTAATCTAGATTTTCGACAAAAAGAGTTGACAAAAAAATAATAATAATAATGATAATGATAAAATAAGAAGAAAAGAAAAATCAATCTATTACCTTTCGCCGTAGGCATAATAATTAAGACTATCATTTGAATATCATAATAGTATTACTTTTTCCCTTGCAAATAATCATAAACTTTTTTGACATCAGATAAAACTTGCTTTTTAGGTTTATTATTATTATTTGTGTTTGTCTTGGTGCATGGTGTAGATGGAAAAGCATAATCAGGAAAAGAAGAAAAAAGATAAAATCAATAATATGTATATTGCAAATCAGCCGATTCAATCGTTTTCAATACGTTCGGTAGAGGCTGAAAGTAAATGCAGACCGTCAAAAACTCTCCAATGATTAAGTGAGTGCCCATATATATATATTATATATATATATATATGCATGTCTGTATAATATATGAGAGAGTTTGATTTGCAATACTTTCACTTAATCATGGAGAGTTTTTGACGGTCTGCATTTACTTTCAGCCTCTACCGAACCGTATTGAAAACGATTGAATCGGCTGATTTGCAATATATACATATATCCTTTTGTTTAAATTCAGTAGCCGCATAAATACCTATATTTTAGGGTTTATTATCAAAATATGGCAAATTTTGGATTCTTTTCCAAATTAGTGTTATTTTTTACCATATTCTCAAAATAGGTACATCTATTTTGGCAAAATAAAAGCTATTTTTTTTAATAAAATATTCAACATCTACTTTGTCAAAGTAGAGGCTCATTTTTTTAAAAAAAATTAAAAAATAATATATATTTTTTTAATATTATTAGAAAATGATAAAATTAAAATTTATAAATAACTTTAAAAAAATGAGGATAAGATGGGTTCACAGGTTTAGTTTGACTGGGTCGTTGCTTATTATTATTTTTTTTATGAATTATCATTTCACATCTCATCTTACATTATTTTTTTTTTATTCATCAAATAAAAAAAAATATTATGTATATGTATGTATATATATTCTTCAATTAGTGGTTATTATATTATATATATATGAAAATAATTTTAATATTTTTTATGTAAATATATAATATAAATTTATTAAATTATTTACTTAAAAAACATAAATACAAGTCTTCAAATAAAAAATAATAATTAGTTGAAAGAGTTAAAAAAGTAAAAATATAAGAATATTTTGTTATTCGAACGATTTTTTAAAAAATTATTAATAACTTATTATTTCATGTCATATTAGACTTTTTTTTTAAAAAAAAAAAAAAATCATCAAATAAATAAAAGATTTTTTATTTGAATAAAATATTTTTTATGTCAATATATAATATAAATTTATTAAATTACTTAATTCAAAAATATAAAAATAAATCTTAAATTAAAATTAATTGAATATATAAACACAAATAAAAAAAATTACTTCACATAATTACTAAAATATTCTTTTAATATTATAATATATTATAATTTCAATTAATTTTTATATCACTTTGTTAAATATAATATAAGTATAATGATAATAATTAATAATAAATATAATCTATATTATGAAAATTATATTAAAAAAATGTTTATAAATTAATATTATTAGAAAATGATAAAATTAAAAATAACTTTAAAAAAATGAGGAAATATACTTTAAATATTTTATTAAAAAAAATGAGCATCTATTTTGACAAAGTAGAGGCTGAATATTTTATTAAAGAAGAAATAAATCTCTACTTTGCCAAAATAGATGTACATATTTTGAAAATATAGTAAAAAAGTAACACTATTTTAAGAAGAATCCCAAAATTTGCCTTATTTTGGGAATAAACCCCTATATTTTAATGCTTACTTTATTTACACACATTTTGTCGTCTTGTTGTACTCACACATAGTGGGAGCTTGAAGAGGGCTTTTCATGCACGTATATATATATATAGTTCTTGTTTTCTTTGTTTCTTTCTTTTTTTCTTCTCTATAGTATATAGAATTAATTGAAAATATCAATATAATATATTTATAGAAATACATAACTATTTTAAACTAAAATCATTTCAACTCTTAATATAAAAATTTGTGAACTAAAAATAATATATATATATATATATATATATGGGTTTTATTCTTTTGGATCAAGTAATAGTAATAGTACATAATTTCTTGAAGTTCAGACATTTTCGTTTTGTTTGGTCTAATCAAAAGTATTTATTATCAATAATAATAATTAATCTCTTTCATTATATATGTTCTATTATTAAAAATAAACGGTTTGTTATTGAATATATTATAAATCATTGTATTCTTTTATCAAAGTATTGTATGTAATTGAAAATTTTAGAGTATTTATTTGAAGTAATATATGAAGTAAGTCATTCAAAGAAAATGAATGTACACGCCAAGTTTGACTCATCTAAAGTGATGAAACTAAAGACAAAATCGTGAGTAGGAAAATGCATCCATCCAAGACCTGGAATCTACTTATAATAAGACACACTAATAATTGTTATAATTCTAGTCAGATTGTCCTGAATTATACCAACGCATTCCGATAGCCACCCCTTCTCTGTTTCTCTAATTATTAATTTTAATCTTCAAAAAAAATCTACAAACTTATGTATATGTATATATTGTCTGAATTTTTTAAATAAGAAAAAATAGAAAAGCCTTAATACTTTTTCTTTTAACATTAATGAGGGAATATATAAAGTCCCGTGGGCTTTCCACAGCCACAAAAACCCCTGCCTCATCCATGACTTCTGATTGGCTTTACTTTGCTTTAACATCAGTATCTATCTGAATCTCTGATCTGAAACTGCCAAAATATCACGGATTCCTCTGTTTTCATAAACCAAATGACACAAACCCCAATATATATATATATATATATATATATATATATATTTAACTATAAAGTAATTAAAATTATTTTTTTCTATTAATTTAAATTTTATTTAAGTTGCACATATAAAGTATAACTTTTATTTGAAAGAATTTTGTATTCTAACTCTTACTTTAGAAAAGGGTTCACTATGTCTTTGCATAATATTCTTAAAGAGTGTTTGTACTTGTAATCTATTTAGCATTCACAATGCACTTATGATACATGTATCACATTAAAAGTTAAACTGAATGTATAATAATATATAAAAATAGATCTAAAAACTCATTACCAACAATTTTCTATTATGGTAAGCCACGAGATGATGCTTCTTTTTTCTTTTCCTTTTTTTTTTTTTTCTTCTTCTCGTAAATGTGTCTTTGTTAAAGACTTTGTTAGGCCAATTTTGAAAAAAACAAAAAAAATAAAATACAGCAGTAGCACTGACAACTGGCATCTCAGCCAATCACAATATATATATATATATATATATATATATATTGTATATAGAATAGTTTTTATTTCCAAAATGGAAAGGTAGTTCAATGTCCTTATATCTATAAGAAGTACATATTACTTGCCCTCTTCTGCATGTAATGAATCAGTACCATAAAAATGTGGCAAGTTTCATTACGGAATTTTTGAATTGGGTTTTTCATCCTTTTAAAGTGGTGGAATCTACAAAAATAAAATGAATGTATATATATGAGGACCAGATGAGAGATTGGTGGGATATGAATATATATGTTCAATTTCTGATCAAGGATTCATTGTCCAATTATAAAGGACCACCCTACCCCATACCCCATACCTCCACACAGAACAGCCTACTTTCCAAGCGTGCACCATCTTTGCTAATATTTTCCAAAAGGGTTTTGGTAGCACTTTTTTTCATCTTTTTGGACACTATAGTTTGCATCCCACCATCGTTCTTCAATCAACTACTAGAAGAAAAATAAAATAATTTTCTTTTTTTTTTAAAAAAACTGTTACGATAACTTTGAATAATTCAAATTCGATTTGAGTTATAGTTTTAAAGTTCACAACTCTTACTCAAGACAAAACCTTATTTTGACTTTTAAATAGTGTTTACAACGAAGGTCAAACACAACCACATTTACAATACGTTTTCACATTTTGTCAAACTAAGACTTTAGCCTAATTTTTTGGTTGCTAAACATTCCTATTGCTTCATGTACAGCAAGACATGGGGAAATTGATTCAAGTAGCTAGCATATAAATATATAAAATATTACTTATATATATATATATATATATATATATATATATTTTGTTGAATTTATTCCTTTCTAAGTCTCACATTGAATTAGAAAGAAAAGGGAGAATGTGACTTCTCTTATAAAAGGGGTGAACCTCTTTAGGTTTATCGCACCATTGGGTATCTTATATCTAAAGGAAAAAATTTTAAGAATTGATTATCTTTTAACTCTAATTAAAATACCCTTGTGGTAAAAGTAAAAATTGTTCTAGTAGTTTTTCTCCTGTTTTGGGGAAGTTTTATATTCTTACATAAATCCTGTGAAAGAATTTGAGAGTTTAAATTTATAATAATATAAGAAAGCCAACATCCTTAATATTCCAAGACATTTCGACAACTACGTCCCATAATAAATTCATTAATCTCGGATAATTAAAGAAAAACAACGTGTGCAAACACATTTCAAACTATTTACTTACCCACTAAATGTCTTAAATTTAGACGGCAATTAAAACTTCCAGTTATATACCAAAAGAAATTGAACTCTCCTTCTTTCCCACTTTATTTGACTTCTCAAAAGTTTTTTTTTTTTTTTTTTTTTTTGAAATTGACTTCTCAAAACTTGAATTGGGACAAATAGATATGATTGATATTTGATAATAATTTCACTTATAAAAAATATTAAATTTGAGTTGTGATAAAAAATTTTAAGATTTAAAAAACAATATATATATATATATATATATATATATGTAAACATATATTTGACCATTGAATTTAGAACAGGAGAAATATTTATTTTAAATGCAAAAAAGTTAAAACTATAATGAGTTCATTATAATTAGAATGGGCATTATGAGAAAAGACTGATAGGCATTAATAGACACATACTGATCTTTAAGCAATAATTCAAACTTGGAGAGCACGTATAAAAATAATGCAACTTTAGCTGCTATTGATCCAAAAGGGATTTTAAAAGTACGTCAGTTTGGCATAATGAATGATTTCGGATGTGTAACTAAATATAAATATTATATATATATATATATATATATGTTTGATGCACATGATAATGTATATACAGTCAATGCATGATAATGGAATGGTCAAGAGACAAAATGGAGGTGGATGGATCTTTGTCTTGTACTTTTGCAATTCTCATTAGATTCAGATGCATGTGAAATATTATCCTCTATCTCTACAAATCTCTCTTGAGATTCTCATTTAATAAACAAAATATTGGGTTTTAATTTAATAGTAATTTATATGAATCTGATCAAAAGTTTTTAATTGAATTTTATCAAGAATTTGGATCCGTTTATTTTGCTTCAAATTTCTAATTCTACAAGTGGAGGATCTGACACCTCCCCTTATAGAATTAGACACCAATTAAAGATCTTTTATTATATATATATTATATAATATTTCACTATTTTTAGTGGGTATCTAAAAATTTTAGATTCATACTTAATAATTACTCATAAATTTTTAAAACAAATAATATGCGATTGCATGTCACAATAAATATTAATATAAATTGACAAAAGAAAAAATAAAGTCATATATTTTAGTTAAAGGAATACAAAAATTTAAGACTCTCGGAGTATAAGTTTAAAAATCAACCAAAGTCGTCTTGTGTATTTTCTACCAATGGTTTTCGGTCCACTAATTTTAAACAATGGCGCCTGAAGATGATTTTTCCTTCTCTTTGTCCTTTTTATTTAATATATATATATATATGTCTATTGTCTAACAATTTCTTGCATGAAAAGTAATTTTGATTTTGATTTGTCAATAAATTGATTTTTTTATTTTTTTTTATTTTTTTTATAAGTGAATATTTATTAAAATAAAATATTACACAAATAAATGACTAAAGTCATTCACGGTAATACAATAAAGCACCAATCTAAAACTAGGTGGAGCAAACATACTCAACCTAAAAAAAATTAGGTGAGTCAAAGAAAGCGATAAATAAATATAGAAATACATAAATTAAAAAAACACTAAAAAATCATATCTAAATCTTTGATCTTTAAGCTTTCGGATACAAACTTCATATGCAAAGAGAGTTCGATTTTGCCTTATTTCTCCAACGACAGTCTAATTCATCTTGGACGCATCAAAATTTTCATAGAATACCTAGAAAGAAAACAAAATACGAACAAATGACTCATATCTAATCCGGATTTAAAATTTTTTTCATCTAAAAGAAGAAGAAAAAATTGATATTTAAATATTAGTAAGAAACTTTGTATATGATATAAAAAAGATAGCAAAAAGTACTAAAGAAATAAATAGAAAAAAACATACAAAACAAAAGAGAAAACAACAAAAGAAACAAGGAAAAAAAGAACAGAAAAAGAAAGGAATTCATGGAGGAGCCAAGTTCAATGCTCTTGCGGGGCTGTCCCCCACCCACCTCTAAGGGTAGAAAAATATTTCCATTCCTAAAATTATATTTATATTATAAATAATCTAATTTTATTGTCTATTTTGATTCAATTTAAGTAGATTTTACGACTTTAAAATGTGTTATTGAGTAAAGACTTTCAGATAATAACTAGCAAAATAAATCTACTAATGTGAGACTTTAGATTATAACAATTTATATTTTTTTTAAAACTAATATTTATTATTACTTCTTTAATAAATTCAAAAATTAAAATAATCATATAATATATTTGTGTGATGACCTCTAAATATATATATATATATATACTTCCTTTTCTTCTCCCAATTACCTTGTAAGTCTTTCTTTATTTCCTCCAACTAACATTAGTAGTTTCTTGCACAGAAAGTAAAATAACTCGTATTTTTGTTTTTCCACAAAAGTTGAACAAGACCCTCTTTTCCTTTAAATTAACATCACTTTATTCCACATTAAAAAAAAAAAAAAAAAAAAATATCCTTTTCTTCCACATGAAAAGGGAGTCAGTGCTGTTTCGGAAGTTTCAAAGGAAATGATCACAATACTACGGACTTTAATAAACGTTACGTGTGAGATTTGATCATTTTTTTTTAATAAACAATTTAGTGTAATATTTTTGTAGATAAGTATATAATTACTATATCATAATTTAATTTTTTTTCAATATAATTTTTTTTATTTAAATGTTATATTCTTAATTCTAACTTGAGGGAGAGAAAAAAAAAACACACTAACTAATCGTTGGTTAGTTTAGTGGTACATGAGGCTGAGCTTGGTAGGGGTAACCACGATTTGATTCTCGATAACCGCGATTGAGAGGAGTTTAAAGCCGTAATCATTAGACCTGGCTCCGAATCCGGATTAGTTGACCCGTATAAATTCGGATAACGAATGCTATTAGAAAAAAAAAAAAAAAAACACTAAAAAAGTTGAGCAAGTAAGTACACCTCTTTTCCTCCAAATGCAACCGACGAAATTATGGCATGTGAGGAAGAGGAAATGAGCCACCACCTAACTTCTAATAATTCCCCCTTTTTCTTTTTTTTTTTTTTTTTCCAAAAAAAAATATTAATTATCCCATCTGAATCTTATCTTTGGAAATCTCCATCGACCCATAACTTTAACCACATCATCTCTCTCCAAAATATTCAAGCAACTTAATTAAGATCCCTAAAATGAATAGTTTCAAAAACCCTAAAAATCAATTTTACATATATGAATTATTTTCTCAATACTATATATAAATCTTCCACATTTAAATGCATATATACATAATAAAGTAGAATAGGGTTGTTGGTTAATCTTAAAAAAACAAAACAAAAAAAAAAAAAAATATAAGAGATTTTCATATTGCACACTTTTTTACTTTTACTAAAGGCCTGGCTCCCTATTTTTGTTTGCTGGGCTCACCTCAAACATGGGCCGGGCCTCTACTTGAACTGATCCCAGGTCCGGGTATGGCCTCTAGACTCTTAAATTTTCAGCTTCCACCCTTCCATATATCTATAGCTGTAAACGAGCCGAGTCGAACCGAACATCAGAAATTTGAGCTCGTTTGATTAAGTGTTCGAACGTTATTCGAGTTCGCTCGTTTAATAATTCGAGCCAAAAATTTTGTTCGAGTTCGTTCAATTATTTGTTTATAAAGTTCGAGTTCGCTCGTTTAACTTTCAAGCATACTCGAACTCGAGTTCGTCCGATTATTTGTTTATAAAGCTCGAGTTCGCGAAGTATGACACTTTTTTTTTTATTTAAATAATATATATATATAAAAATTATAATAAAAAAATTTAATAATATGTTCTCGAACACTCGATTATATTCGCGAACAGTGTTCAAGTAAGCTCGAAAATTAATGGAACCTAAAAATTTGTTCAAGTTCGGTTCGATTAATAAATGAACGAGCTCAAACCGAGCATAAACGAGCTTGAACGAGTTTTGTTCGCGAACAACTCTACATATATCTTCCAGCCCCTATATATTTTGGTAATTTGGCAAAAAATAGTCCTCATATCTTAAAATAAAGCTCTGGGTCAAGCCTTCACCATCGAGTAAGAGTTGAACTCTGCGAGCGATCCTTAGGCTGAGTCCGGATTAGTCTCACCAAATAAGATGGGGACACCGGGCGCCGCAAGTTGGTATAAAAAAAAAATTGATCCTTAAATTTTTTTTAAATTGGTCAAAAAAAATCAAAGATATTTATGAGATTACACTATTTAAATAAACTTAATAAAATATAATTGTATTTTAATATATTTAATATTTTTTTTCTAACTTTTGTCTCGAACTCATAATCTTCCATGTTACTTGAGAGTGTTACCAATTGAGTTATGCCTTCTTGATACTTGTGATAATTTTCCATTATTATAATTCATAACCTCTTAATTATAAAATAATGATGTTTAACCAATTGAGTTATATTTGATATCATTATACACATATCTCAACGGATCGTCTTTTATAGATTTAAGTTATATTCTCTTCAAATTGCTAAAGTTGGTATTTTTCAAATTTTATGTGGTATAAGTATTTATTATTTTTATAAATATTTTGTCATTTATATATTATTTTATACACAATTTTCTAAAAAAAATTTAAAACAGAAACATTGTATTTTGGCCCTTTATAAACATTTTTAAATTAAATTTTATCTTTAAAAAAAATGCATTTTTTTTTAAATGCATTCTAATCCACCTTCCGGCCTAGGCAGTACTAATATAAAATTAAGCAAAGCTTTTCAAAGATATTAGAATTTTATTTTATTTTTCTCACAAAATACGCTGTAAAAACAACAAATTGGACTGAAAGTCGGAAAGTAATAAAATAATAAAATGTTACAAAAATTAGGGTTTAAAAATAAAAAATATTTGATTGAAAAGCTTTAATACTTCAGGGACTAATTTGTTAATATCGAGATAATTAAAATAACCCAACCGCCACACACGCACTCTATCGCTCTCTCTCTCTCTCTCTCTCTCGAGTAAACGAAAACCCTAAAACCATAGAGGTGACGCAGGGATAGCAAAAGAAGTTCGAGGCTGGCAGTGGGAGTAAGAAGAGGCAGATTACAGGATGGCAGAAGTTCTGTCCATGGAGGACATTAGAGCCGCTGGTTTGGCGATTGGCATCGATCTTTCCGAAGTTGATCTGGATTCCATTCGCCTTCCCCCTGGCGGGGATTTCGGCATCTTAAGGTTGTAATGTTCTTTTATTTTTTCCTGAGTGTTTCAACATTTTGAAATTAATTAATTGTATGTATGGTATATCATATATGCATTTCATCGATTTATATGATTTTTGGAGATAAACGTCTGATTGTATTTGTTTATTTCTTTGGCAGTGATGACGATGATTTGTGGGAAGAAGAGGAGTTGGAGTTCGATCAAGGATTTGGGAACATAATAGTTGTTGACAACCTACCTGTTGTGCCAAAAGAGAAATTTGAAAAATTGGAAGGAGTCATTCGGAAAATTTACAGCCAGATAGGAATTATTAAGGAGGATGGTCTGTGGATGCCTGTTGATCCTGAGACTCATAAAACTCTAGGTTACTGCTTTATTGAGTACAATACTCCACAGGTAATGTTTCTTTCCAAATAATTCTATGATGCATATAAGATTACTTTGTAGTTTACTTCTGTATTATAGGAACCTTCCGATTTCATTGGTAATCAACAGCAACAATGACTTCTTTTGAACTGTTTCTGGAAATATTGGATGTAGGTTATGAATATGTATTTGTTAGCTCTACTGTATACGAAATAAAACACTTGTTACTTGAAGCTTTCTCCATTCTTTCCTGATTTGCATAATTATTCTAATTAGAAGCTCATGTGCTGGTAGTCCTTACTCAGTTTTGAAACATGAAAAAAAGCTGACACAATCAGCACTACTGGGATGATCACAATTGAATTGTGAAACTGGCTATTGTTTAGCTCTTGTGGGGGGGAGGGGGAGAGCATCACTAGAGAATTATTGCTGAAGAATGTTAACTTAGGCTGTATTTGTGCAAGACTTCAAAATGAAAAAAAGATCAGCCTTCAAAATGAGTTTTGTATTTGGCCAACTTCTGACATGCATAGTGTCAAATTATATCTTAATCTAAGACAAAAATGGCTAAAAGAGAGAAAAGCTACATATAACTCATAAAAATCCACTAATGGACCAATTTTTCAATAATATACATATTTTTATGTTTTAGTGTTGACAACACTCCACAAATATGATGATTATATCCCTATAAAAATCACTTTCTTTAGAATAAATTCTTATTCTAATAATTACTTATGATTTCACTTTTTTCAAATTAAAATAAACCCCAAAGTACAGCTGTAGAGTTACACTTATCTCTAATCCATATGAATTAAAAGGAAATGAAATTTGGGGTAAAATGCCCAGGAGCATAAAAATATGAATTTACATTCTCAATATTCCCAATTTTGAAAATTTTGGGAAAATTAACTCAGGTGTTTAGCATGCTATCTCGCAAGCTGCAATGATGAAGTTTGTAGTCTTATGTGCTGGTTTAAAGGATCATTACATAAAGGAGATATTTTTTGAATCCCACTCAATGAATCTGCTTAATAGGTTTGGCTTTTTATCTGTTAGGTTAATTTGTTTGGAGCCAGGAAGTAGATTGAATAGCTTCTGTAATTTAAGGGCCTAGATGGTTTGTGACTGTGCCTGCATTGCAGATTGGGAAGTACCAATAGTTCTGAAACAATATTGCTTCCTATATGGACTTTTCCCATTTTTAGGCATTATGGTTATCTATTCTGCATAATTTTTTGTATATGATAACTCAGATATATTGGGTTGATTGTACAGGAAGCTGAACTAGCAAGGGAGAAGACCAATGGATACAAACTGGACAGATCACATGTATTTGCTGTGAACATGTTTGATGACATTGATAAGTATAGGAAGGTTCCAGATGAGTGGGCTCCTCCAGAAACTAGACCTTATACACCAGGGGTTGGTGTCAATTTTTGCTTGTTGCATGTTCTCATCATGCCATGGTTTTCTTTTCTCTATAATTAATCCTAACTTTTTACTTGAATTGCCATTCACCTGGTCACAGGAGAATTTGCAACAGTGGCTTACTGACGAGAAAGCTAGAGATCAATTTGTTATTCGTGCTGGTTCTGATACAGAGGTGTTATGGAATGATGTTAGACAATCAAAGCCGGATCCTGTTTACAAACGTTCTGTGAGTTGACTTCAATTATTATGTTGTGGTTCTGAAGAATTTTTACATCATTATCTTGTTGCATGAGTTATTATTTATGGTGGCAGATGGAATATATATGTATATTTAAAATAGTTAAAGGCTGAAATACCATTAGTTTCTCTCCTTTGTCCCTCTGGTATTGCCTGCAGTATTCTAATATGTTTCACCTAATGTCGTGCAGTTCTGGACTGAAAGTTTTGTGCAATGGTCTCCTCTGGGGACCTATTTGGCAACCCTTCATAGGCAGGGTGCTGCAGTTTGGGGTGGTGCCACAACTTTTAATCGTCTCATGCGTTATGCCCATCCACAGGTTATTTTATAATAATGGTTTTAGTTCTAATTCTTGTTTCACTTCTGAAGTTCTTTGCTTACTAGTTTTAGTTACAGGTGAAATTGATTGACTTTTCACCTGGTGAGCGATTTTTGGTGACATACAGTAGCCATGAACCAAGCAACCCACGTGATACTCATGTAAAATTCTATCCAGTTAATACTGTATTTAATTTTTTTGATGCATTGATGGTTTCACTAATTAGAGTCCATTGCAGAGGGTTGTGTTAAACATTTTTGACGTGAGAACTGGAAAAGTAATGAGAGACTTTAAGGGAAGTGCAGATGAGTTTGCAATTGGAGGTGGAGGTGTAACTGGTGTTACATGGCCTGTTTTCAGGTATTTTTTGGTCTATTTGAATAGGACTATTCTCTCTTTCTACCACATCCTATAAAAATTCTCCTTGTCTTTTGACGTAGATTTAATCCATAATTTGACTTGAGGATTCTAATTATCCAGGTGGAGTGGCGGAAAAGATGATAAGTACTTCGCTCGTATAGGGAAAAATGTTGTTTCTGTTTATGAAACTGAGACCTTTTCTCTTATTGATAAGAAGTCCATAAAGGTTGAAAATGTGATGGACTTCAGCTGGTCACCCGCTGATCCCATTCTAGCTATTTTTGTTCCAGAGCTTGGTGGAGGGAATCAACCTGCAAGGGTTAGTTTTTTTAATATTCACTCCCTCCATCACTTTTTTTCCATTTTTTGTACAGTAATAACATGATTTTCTACCAACAGGTGAGTCTCGTCCAAATCCCAAGTAAAGAGGAGTTGAGACAGAAGAATCTCTTCAGTGTCAGTGATTGCAAAATGTATTGGCAAAGCAATGGCGACTACCTTGCAGTTAAGGTGGATAGGTATACAAAAACTAAGAAAAGTACATACACTGGATTTGAACTTTTCAGAATCAAGGAACGTGATATTCCAATTGAGGTTTTGGAGCTTGAGAATAAGAATGATAAGATTATTGCATTTGCTTGGGAGCCAAAGGGCCACAGGTTTGCTGTTATTCATGGTGATAACCCAAGGCCTGATATAAGTTTCTACTCTATGCGGACTGCCCAGAATGCTGGACGAGTTTCAAAGCTCACAACTCTCAAGGGCAAGCAGGCAAATGCACTTTATTGGTCACCCACTGGCCGCTTCATTGTTCTGGCTGGGTTGAAAGGTTTTAATGGACAGTTGGAGTTCTACAATGTTGATGAGCTTGAAACCATGGCAACTGCTGAACATTTTATGGCAACAGATATTGAATGGGATCCTACAGGGAGGTAATATATGGATTAAAGTTCTTTCATCTCTTGCATTCTTCCCTGGTCATTGGAATATAATCTATTGTGAATTATTTAATTGATTTTTGAGATCTTCTCACTCATTGTACTTCAAAATTTTCTTTTCTAGGTATGTTGCAACAGCAGTTACTTCAGTCCATGAAATGGAGAATGGCTTCCACATATGGTCATTCAATGGGAAACTTCTGTATAAGACTCTCAAGGATCACTTCTTCCAAGTAAGATTCTACTTCAAATTTTGCTTTCTTTTATAATACTAGGCAGCAAATCTTTTCTATTATGATATAATATAATTTTCTCACCCTTGCATGCTTTAAAGAATTTTTCCCCTATGAAAACTACTTTAATTATTTAATATTATCATGTTGATTCCAACTAACATTTAATTTGGTATTTGTAGTATTCTTGGCGGCCAAGGCCCCCATCCCTTTTGAGCCTTGAAAAAGAGGAGGAAATTGCTAAGAACTTGAAGAAGTACAGTAAGAAGTATGAAGCAGAAGACCAGGATGTCTCACTGCAGTTGAGTGAGCAGGAGCGTGAGAAACGGAAGATTCTGAAGGAAGAATGGGAAAGATGGCTCAATGAGTGGAAGCGGCTGCAAGAAGAGGAGAAGTTAGAAAGGCAAAAGTTACGCGATGGAGAAGCTAGTGACGAGGAAGAGGAATATGAGGCCAAAGAAGTCGAAGTCGAGGAGCTCCTTGATGTCTCAGAGGTGGTTGTTCCATTTGATTAAGCGGGACGTTACAATTAAACATTTTGCATTAGTGCTACTTACAAAGAGCTTAGATTAGTTAGAATATTTATCGATATGGGTACTTGTTGATTTTGAGGCTCTATGCTCTTCCCCATTTGTTTCTTCTGAACAAAGTTACTTTCTTGTACTTGTCGAAAAGCAGTTTTTTTGAGCTAGACGTATCTTGCGTGTTTATTGAACAGCTGATGTTATGTTAGACTGACATTTTATTTATTATTTCTATGGTGGCAAGTTATTTTTAGTGTTATTAAATGAAAATAGTTACAAACTATATTGTTTTAGAATTTTATTGGTAGAAATTATCAAAAAAAAAAAAAAAAAGAATTTTATTTGTAGAGATCAAAATTTGTTGTGATATTTTAGTTATTATTCCAATGTGATTACAAATTAATCATTTCAACAGCAATAACACGATAGTGTAGTAAAACAAATGTACTCAAGCAAAAATGGTACAGGGGAGTAAAATTCTGTTTCTCCCTGCTAAATGAACAGAACAGATTTTGCATGCAAGACTTGGGGGTTCCTACATCTAACGAACGAAAAAAGGCTGTTCTGTAGCAAGCGCCTTCAGATAAATATAATCGTTTTCAGTTTTAAAAATGGATTTTTTTTTTTTTTTAAAATGTTTTCCTAAGTTGAGGGCGTTTCTCTACCAAAGGAAGATGTCAACTGAAAAAGAACGAAGCAACTTAGACAAGTTAGAATGGAGAAATTGCATTACAGAGAAAGGTACGAGTTCAGCAAAAGAAATATCTTATTTACATTCATTTTACCCTCGAGGGCAAGGTGAAAATTTTAAAGCTCATCCTTTTTTGGAGCATCTTTTTAACTGTTTCAGATTAACATCTTTCTCAGTAATATTCAAAATACCAGATTTTTCTTCTATTTTCTCAATCAGAAGCTTCAGCAATGGTACTCTTGAAAGAGTTCTGCAGGAACCCACCATGATTAATTTCTTCTGTTCAAGGAGAAGGGAGATATTCAACAACAGTTCATTGCTATCTCAAATACCGTGGTGTTTGAGAACTATCCCAAGAAGATATCATGGGATGAGGTTTATAATAATCACATTCAAGTCATTAATGATACCCAAAAGTAAAAAAGACTCTGAAGAAAAAAGGAGAGGCAAACCTTGGCACGTGTAATGGCTACGTTAATCCTGTGCCAATCTCCAAGTAGTGAAGAACTGTAGTTTCTTGGAGTTTCAGTGGACCGTACAAATGACACCAATATACAATCCTTATCCCTACCCTGTGAATCAAATGACAGAGAACAATATATTTAGAATCTGCAACTATTAAACCTAATTACATGCTATCTGCTGCTTTTGAAACACTACTAAAAAACAAAGAAAACCTAATCAGGTAAAAACTATACTGGTGCCCAAAATGGCTTAAAATTTTGATAAAATGAACTTTAGAACTCAAGTTCAGCATGTTTCGCCAAGAAGCAGGGTATCTTTAGAGCAAAAGCACATTTTTTTTTTAATTCCCTGGACGAATGACAATGATTATAAACTGATTCTGTCAACTGAAATGTTGAAACATTTACAAGAGAACTCTTGAAGAACATACATAAGAGCTACTTAACATGCCCACTGTCTTTTCCAAAGAGAATGGCCTATTAGAACAAATGGAACTTCCTATTCACGTGATTGATTGAGAGGAATGATAAATCCAGAGTGAAATCTATTCGTTCTGTTTTAATAGGTTCTAGTGACATGAGAAGAATTAGCACCTGGTATTTATCAATTGTATGTATCTCCACAGATGCAGAAACAGCTTCACGAATGAGATTTGCCTGAGAGTTGTAGGGTGTAATTACGCCAATACCTGTTTCTACCACACCTCTATCTACCAAATTCTTCGTAACCTGTATATCAAAATAGCATAAGAAAAAATAAGTTTGTTATTCTTTGTCACAATTACCAAGTATTGAGGCAAGAATGATGAAATATCATACCGCAGAAACAATATAAGCTTCAACTGGATTATTCACAGTTTTGCAGTCACATGTCTCAAATGCTGGCAAGAGATCTGAAACTTATCCAAATCAGTGAGCAGTTGCACAAGTGATGACTAATTTTGATAAATTAAGAGGGAAGATGGCAATATAACAAACCTGTGTTAATAAATATGACAGGCCTCTCTGAACATAAGACCTGTTCAAAGCCACAAGGTATGATTAAGGGGCTACCAGGAATATGGTAGTCAGTGTTATAGTATTCAGTCTTCAAATACCAACTGCTTGTACTTGTTTTGTAACTAAAATCATTACCACAACCCCATCCCCATCCCTCTTTCCCCCCACCCCCCAAACAAGTATACAATGCAGTCTTTAGGCCTTATTTACACATTACATAAAATTTGAAACCTATTCTAATAACAAAAGGCAGAAAGAATGCTAAGGACATGGTAATGTCCACAAATTTGGCCAAAATAATTTATTAGCACAAGCATACCACAAAACCAATTAAGAACTCCCGAAATTTAACATATTACAAAGGAGAGCTTATTCCTGGGGTGTAATTTTAAATAGAAGTACACATTATGATATGAGAAAGCATTATGTCATCTTAACAAGATTTGAAATGGACTATTGAAAACCTGATTTAGCCATTCAGGTGCAGATGCTGCTCCTGTGTAGGCAAGTTTAGCATTCTCTATCTCAGAAGAACCACATCGCAATCTATTACCATATATCAAAGCATTTGATAGTTCCATTATGTCAGCACACATTCGGTACTGCATGTGACAATTCAAGAGAATTATGCTTCCTGTAAGAAAAACAAAAACTTATGGGGGGTATAATATCTTTACTATGTAGAGATAACCTGGCTTTGTAGAGCTGAAATGGCCTGAGGATGTGCTTCTGAGAGCCTGCAAAATAAGCTTACATCCATTCCGCTTTCCTTAGCCTCCATGCTCTGATAAAAGTAGGAAAAGTTGAAGGAGATTGTCAATCATATTGTGCAGTTGCTAGAATTAAACTGCATTTAAGACAAAAGAAAACACCTGCACTAGCGGTGGTAATTGATAATGATCCCCCACAAGAACAAATTTTGATGCGAACATTAAAGGTCCCAAGGACACCTGCTTGACAACAAATAAGTTTAGCTTAGCTGATACCTTTAAGGTCTCAATAACCAGATCTCAATTTCAGGAAACATCCAGCATATGTGTAGTAGAAAAGAATTAAAAATTCCTAGTACAACAAGCAAACAACTCCAATAATTTCAGTAAGTAAGAAATTTCTTTCTCAAAAAGACATCACTAACAAGAAGAAAGAATTTAAACAACAAATGATAAAACAGCACACAGCCCCAGGGCACCAAATATGTCCTGCTTCCACACCCTATCTTTCTAATTGCAAAAAAATGAAACCCAGTTCCCCATTCATATCTCAAGTTTTCACTATTTGCACATAAAAACAAGATAATCTTTCTTTGGGGCTTTACTCTGGCCATATTACAGTAGTAAATAACTTCCGCTTCAGCCACAAATAGAATATCGTCCCTAAGAAAAGATTATTCCAGAAAGATAGAGATGCCTAAAGGTATGAGGAATAAGAAGATAGTAAAACTGTGGGTTTTTCTTTCTTTCTTTCTTTTATTTTTTATTTTAGCAGAACCAGTCTGCAATGCTAATTCATAAGGATAACCTTTCTTCAGCTTTCAAAATATGTTGGAACTACAACATTGCAATTCTGCCCATAGTGCCTAAAGAGATTTGTCAGAGTAACATAGGCAGCACTCAATAATTATAATTCCTATATTAAACTGAAGTTGCAAAGAGAAAATATTTGTGATGGCTATCCCATTTGACTGCTAATCGGAACATTTGAATACATACCGGAAGGGTTGTTTGTCCAGCCTCATCCATGATACATACATCAAAGCGCTTTTTGGCAAGCAAGGGGCTAGTTATGCCTAAACAAGTAACAGCAATCACCCTGGTATTTTCTAGCCTTAGCTTTATCTCTTCAATGCTATGCATGTCCATTTCTGCAGAATGAAATCATCACAGGAAACTGAGATAACACAGCCAAGTTGCAAAACTATCATGCCATTCTGAAAAAATATCATACCAGACAAGCAGTTTTCTCGAACTTCATCATGCACAGCTTCACATCTTCCAATTCGTATAAAATCAATCCCCTGCAAATAGGAATGACTAATTATGGGAATAGTGATTGGAAAATAATCCAAACTGCCAGATCTAACAATATATATTCTCAAAGAAAGCACATGTTTCAACAGAATCTTACCACTTTGGGGAAAAGGAAAATAAAAAATGCCTATAGAGCCAAAGAAACCAGTCAAATCAAACTATTGAGGGATTTGTACCCGAACCATTAGAAATGTAAGGCACTGAAAACATTCCTCTAAATCAGTTTTAATGAGTATCAAGATTATCTATCCCATCAGAGTTAGATTCAACTTGAAAGCATAACTTCAAATAAGTTTAGGTCAAAATTTTTCTGATTTAAAGAAACCACAAAATTAGGTTAGTCAAATGTTTGATGTGTATGATAACATTGGAGTTGGAATACATAATCATAGGAACCGGAACATTGGAGTTGGAATACATAATCATAGGAACCGGGCCTTCTTCTAAACACTTCACATGGTACGACCATTATCTTGACTATGCTCTGTACAAACCAAACATAATACTTTGAAATTTGTTTTCTCCCTCTTGTTACTGGGGGCATTATACATTTTGTGTTCTCAAAAATAAATACACTGAGAGAAGTGTTCATGTCAAAGCTTATCCCTATGCTGATTGCTTAAATCAGAAAACTAACCATCTAGGGAAACATTTCATGTGATTTGATATGCAGAAGACTTTTTTATTTTGGAAATAATAAGAACACGTAAATAGTAGTAAGTTAAGGAACCAAGCCAAGTTTCACTAATTGACTATCAAAGATAAAAGCACACCATTATACTCCATAAGCGAAAAAATATATAATATTTCCAACATTCACAAATTCTTTTGAAAGTAAATGGTGGTGCAACCTAGCCAATGAAGCAGGTGAAGCACTTTTCCGCTTGTTCAAGTCTGATCCTAAATTCTTGATTAATGCTTTATGTAATTTCTATAAGTAACTATATTACTACAATTCCTGGATTCTCTGGCATTGCAAGTGTCACTATCCATGTATATCATTTGTCTATCCAATATCCATCAACATATATAATTTCAACATATGCATATAAAGAACAAAAGGGTATTAGAGAAATGGCCTCTCAACCAAGATCCAAAGTTAATTCTGAAGGTTCAGGTATACTATATCATATTTGAACAAAATAAACCAACAAATATCTATATAGTACACTTTTGAACTTCCAAGTAGCACCAGCCACATGGTAGGCCACTCATCACATGAGCACCATCCTAAAATATTTCAGCTATTTATGTGGAATCAATAGATAGGAGGAGATAGTAACCCAATCAAAATTGTATACATTCTGTAATGTTGAAATAGCTAAATCAAGACTAATAAAGAAAACAGGAAACTGTAACATTTATTGAGGATAGACATTACCTGAGCTTTCAATTTGATAAGTAGATTGTCAACAGCTGAGTTGGTGTAGGATGTTAGCAAAATGGAGGCACCTCTCAGTAACAATGCTCTTACAGCATGGACCATGGTGGATGTTTTGCCTGTCCCAGGCATTCCTAGTATGAGTGCATAATCCTTTGCTGTGAGTATCTGAAATAATGATAAGATCTAATGTTAGTAAAATCTCAACCGGAAGTGTTTTTCTCCATCCTACTTGACAAACTTTGCAAGTTATAAGCACCACAGAGAAACACATAATTGATGGTAGAATACTGATCATCAGTTCACCGATCACAGAAACATACTGATACAGAACCTTTAGGATTGCTTTGCGTTGATCATCATTCAGAGTTTTCTCTGACCAGATATATGAAATTGCAGGATCCTGACTAAGCACACATCCACTGTCAAACCTAGGCATCTGCAGCAAACATACAGAGTAAACATACAAGAAGGGCCAGATAGATAGTCTCAGAAACTACAAGGATCAGATATAGTAAAACATTCACCTCCAGATCAACAACCATCTTCCGTAGATGAGAAGTCAGCTCATTTTGAAAAAATAGTTGAACAAGATTGAACCTGCAACAACAAAGACACATCAATTATGCATCAACCATCAGCAAAATTTCAGAAGATGAAAACAGAAGGGATGTAATACATCATGCTATTACCTCATGATTGCAAATAAGGCCATAGCTTCATCTTTGTCTATCCGCCACACATGCTTAGTAAGATCTCGGACACCTGAAGCAGAATTGCTTCCAGGAAGTCTTAAACGCTTTGAGAAAGACACCTGGTAAAGAAAATAATCTAACTATCAAAAAGTATTCTACAAAAATAATAGATTTAACCTTAAAATTTAATTATAATTGTGATTAGAAGCACATATTTCCCTGGATTACCATAAGCAGAGTAAAGGTCGTTTTGAGATTACAGTTTAAAAAATATTCTGTTCTCAATTAGCTTTATGTGGGATACTAAATTTAAACACCATAATACCAAATTCTAACAAAAATTTGGACATGTTATTTGTAATATCCTTCCATAGCAAGAGATATCCAAGCTAATATGTAAATTATCCGAACAATTGATGGTAATAGTTTCTGTAATACTAACCGAAACACGGAAGCTACCAACATCCACTAGGATTCCATTAACAACAGGTAGATGACCAGGTTCAGTGCTCAATATCTGTAACAGTATGAAGATATTCAGAAGTGGAAAATGATTGTAAATATAACCTCCAGTCAAACATCAATTATGACCAGTAGTGAGGACACATGCAGAATGGACTCAGGTCGAATTCTTTTAAGAAAGCGCAGGGCCCAAAAGGCAAGGTAGATGAGTAAAAGGCAATTGTAATACCCAGACAGGTGAAATTTCAGTAAAACCGTATCACAGACTCAAGAAATCTTATTACCAGCCACT
Organism: Cynanchum wilfordii; assembly: GCA_025388415.1. Taxonomy (NCBI): domain Eukaryota; kingdom Viridiplantae; phylum Streptophyta; class Magnoliopsida; order Gentianales; family Apocynaceae; genus Cynanchum; species Cynanchum wilfordii. The sequence continues at coordinate 639,823 of JAHSUH010004827.1, read as the reverse complement.
CATACATATACATAGCAACAGTAGATCCAATAATGTAATTTGGCTCATGAAGACTTCAGTATTATTTAATATTCTTATTTACCAAAAAAAAAAATTATTTAATATTCTTAAGGAAATTTCATGTAATTGATAATTCAATGCTGAAAATTATACATACTATCAAAGAAACCATTTTGTCAAATCCTTTAAAGAAAAGATCAAGAAAAAGAAAGCAAGGAATATGTATATGTGTGTGTATATATATTCTGCTACCATACATCAATTCATATAACTTATCAGGGCTAGAGCCAAAACCTCAAAAGATGATTCGCGCAGAAGCAAAACTCAACTAATGGGCAAAGAGACAGCACCATAAGAGAGTAAAAGGAAATTTACTTAGTAGTTGTTACTGTTTCCTTACTAGCTCTAAACTTGAATACAGTCTCCTTTTCAAAAAGTTAATTGGTTAAGTTTTGTCAATCTCTCCTAAAGTTTTGTTCTTTCAAGAAGGAGATCTCATTCACCCTAAAACATCATGCCAAAGGAATTCAAAAATGTTTAGAAGTAAATATTATCATATAATATGTAAAGAAATGAGAAGCTGAAGGAAATACCACATAGTCCCCGGTCCTGAGCGTGCAGTTAAATTTTCTTGGACCAGAAGGAGAACTCTGTGTTGGGGAATCTTGGTGTACAAAGTGATAGACAAACAGATTACCCTTAGAGAAGCCTTTCTGAAATACATTTTGAGATGTGTCAAGAACAAGAGAAGACAGAGAGCTGGAACTATCTTCGTTCTTGAGAGTATGTGAAGTCCAGATCTTTTTCTTTGTAATCTGAAATGCATCCCCAGAAGTTACACAATAGCGAGATAAGGAATTATTGAGGAATCAGGTTATAGCCTTGTGCACTAGTAGTTCATAATACCTCTAATTCTTTAGCCTCCAGGTCAATCAATCTATTCCATTTCTGAAGAAACATGGTATCTTCATTGGTCAAGTGTTGCACAAGTGAATCAAATAGATTACCCAGTCCACTACCCTCCATGTTCCCACCATAAGCCTTCAACATCAAAAGAAAAATTAGTAAATAATTCATCCAGTCCTTGAATCTTTTTGAGGGAAAAAGAAGAGAGTATAGTTGAACTGTCATTACACAGATTATATCATTATTTATAATGATGAACGGAAAGACAGGAACTGAAGGGAAATTACTGCAAAGGATCAGTATCTCAGTTCACCACAAATGAACCAATAGATAATTGATCTTGAATGTAATTGAACAATGATAGGCGAACAACTAAAACATGATCCATATGTGTTTAGGTACATAACAGAAAATGCTGAACTCTATTTCAAATATTTTGATGAATTCTAAATTCAAGTACCTAATGTGGAATGATGGCTTTATTGAAACAAATAGATCATGTAAGGAGTTCAGATAATCCTACTCAATCAGCTATAGAAACTTCAAAAATGCATTGAGGAAAGCATAGTCCCCATTTGAGACTTTGGAGGTTCCTATTCAATGTTATATCTTTATCCTATATCTTTAAGAGTTTAGAAAATGAACTTGTTCCTAGTTATTCCACAACTAAGGATGTCTTGGCTTGTAACATGGGCTACAAGAAGTTCTTGGCTCACTTCTTACCTAGCTCCTGATGGTAGAAAACAAAGAAAAAAGTATTTGAGGAACTAGAAATTCATCAAAGGTGGATGGGTAAAAGATGATCACATGTACAATTTTCAGCAACTAAGCTTTTGGTATTCTTAGACATTTAGAAATATAAAAAATGAGATCACATTGTTAGTAGAAACATTAGTATCCCTCCAGATTTGGGCAATAGTAAGCAATTCTTTTAAAAACTATCTGGCTAACCAAGGAATATAAGTACAGGAACCAGAACATTCATTGGATATGTACTAATGCTAGCTGAGTTGGCAGTTTAAAAATTAATAAATAAATAAATACATCAGGTATGCTTGTAAACATAAAATACTGAAATTATATCAATGCCAAATCATTAACATTTAATCTAAAGCATTTGGCATTGATCCAGAAAGCCAGAAAACAAATAGGAGAACTAACTTATTACTTTGTGATAGATGGTGCAGACATCAAGATGATGACAACTTCTGCACATGTTTAAGCTCTGGAAAAGAACAGCATAAAAATCAAGATCAGGTAGTGAGAAGCATAAATGACCAACAGAAAGCATAGGACACTGAAGTGTATCTGTACCCGTAGCATTGGTGGCAGTTGCTGAGACATAGATGCCTTAAGTAGGTCATTTGCAAGTTCATTGCGACGTATTATTAATCCAACCAAGTCAGATCTGCACACAGTGATCCCCTTCACATGAAAGTATGAGTTAATAGATTAACATAAAGAAAATAGTGTACTTCATGTGCATAATTTCACCTGTGTATGATCTGTTTGGAGATAGTACAGTAGACCATGATCAATATTCTGGTTGTATCTGAAAAGTAGAAATCACTTAACTTAAACAAAGAAAAATTGCGGATGCAAGAGCACCACTGACCAAATTCCTCTAAAAATGAAAAAGAGTGAAAAAACTTGGATGAATCTTAACTGACCTTTCAGACATTAGAAGTGTATATAACATCACTTGTGCACTATGTTCAACAGCAGTCTGAATGAAAGCAAAGTTTTAAATGAAAGGAATAAAGAAAGTATGTCTGCGAAAGCTTCAGTCAACCAGAACTGTCCTATCATGGACAAAGCTATCAGCTCAAGAACTTGCCTGCCCTTTAGTTCCTTTTCCAGTTTTAAACTCCAAAGGCATAATTTTCATGCTTGTCTTATTATTGTCCACATCCATTTTAACATGCATAGAGGCATCAATCATCCCTTTCAACCCAAACTTTGGGGCCCATGCCATTTCCTCAATATCAACTACCTGTATTTTGTAACAGAAAATTAGCCATAAGGTTTGCAGGAAATGAATTTTCAAACATTACATAAGATGAAAAGGTGCACTATAATAGTCATTGAAGAAAGACGGATTAGAAGTTTGAGAAACATGCATGTGGAGAGCCACATAAAGTTGTAGAATATATGAATTTTTCTGAGCAAACAGGGAAGCATTTTTTTCAAACTGCCCAGATATCCTTGGAGAATAAAATCGGTAAATATCATGAACAACCTTGTATGAACCAGAAAGAAAACTCAGCTGGATGCCATACCTCAGCTATGCTGATCTTCTTAGCTCCACCATCCCTTCCAAAATTAACTTCATGAGTTTTTGAGCCCTACAGACCATTATTTTTAAATTTTAAGTCCCAATAACATAAAACAAGCACAAAGAACGGAGATTCTCATAGCCTTGGACAGTAAAAGTACAACAGCTTCAGATGTGCTAGATTATGACCATGGAAAAATTAGTGCAACAAAGGGAGTATATTTAGGAAGGCAGCCACACACCAACTACAATATGCAAAAGCCTAAATTATAATATGCAAACAAAATGGTGTTGGGCTCATTTTTCAATAACCATGTCCAATTCAAATAATAGATACATATGCAAAGAAAATGAAGTTAATGGAAACAATAAAGCAACAATGAATGGAAACTCCATCTCCCAACATACAGAATACTGCAACAAGAAAAGGTACACATATTTTACCTCTGAATCTCTGAATATGGATATCCAGTTTATTATTTTTGGGATTGCTTCAGTCAAGGTCTTGATTGTGTCACCTTCATTCACTGGTTGACAGAGAAAAGATTTGTTACCCATACATAGAACAGGCAAAAATGCTTTCATGAAAATAAATCTATGACTACAAAAAGAATTATATCATAATGATTACGGGTTAATAAATCTAATATATGAAGCCAAATCACAATTCTAATGAAACCCTTAACCTAGCAAATTTTCCAGTGAGAACAAGGAAATTACATAAAAGAGACAATTATATGGATCTCCACCTCCACATGCATATAGGGTTTCAAGATTTTTCTGAAGCACCACTCTTGCATATTCCTCCAAGAACTCCTTTGAAGGAGACTCTCTAATTAGCCCAGCCTACAAAAAGGTAGGCCACATTTTATCAACGTTAGTAAGCATATAGCTCAAAAGAAATTCTTTTATTACTCGGAAACAAACATAACATAGAGTTTCAAAGGAACACATAGTTCAGCTCAAGTTGAGAAGGGGTTAAGTATGCACAATCAAGTGTAGAGGGAGTCAAAAGAAATTTTCCACTAAACATTAAGCGGTTCCTTTTATAATCCCTCTCAAAAAAAAAAAATAGAGTTCTTTCCCTGTACCTGAAATATTTGATGCAGTAAGGTACCAGTCACAGCTGCAGCTGAATACTCACCATGCTTTAATCTTTCATCCAGGACAGCACGCCTTGAACAGCTGAAACTAGCAGCAACCTGAACAGAACAGAGTGATTTATATGAATAAGTGACCAGAGTGAGTGGGATAGAACTCTGATGCTGACAGCAGAAAAATTAGAAATAGACAGACATTGATTTATACAAGAATTACAATACCCGAGTTCCAGAGACCAAAATATCAGGATGAACAATCAGAAAATTCTTGTCGTGATTTACATCACATTTCCCCTGGCTATCAAATTCACCAATTATGTGAACAGTGTCTCCAGGTCCAACAATACTATATAGCCTGCATAAAGTAAAATAAATAGAGGCAAACTAGCAAGGCTTGAAAACATATGCCATCAGCATTATGCAACTTCTATATTAAACCAGTACTATTATAATATGTTCCTGTTAATTACGCAAGACTGTTTTGATTCATAACTGAAATTCATAGGGTAGGAACTATATAAGGAAAAAAAAAAAAAACAATATCAAACAATTAAAGGAATATTCAACTAGCTAAACCATTTCTAGTTTAACTTTCTAAGGCCTAGAGAAGGAAAGAACAAAATAGAGAACTCTCTCCTAGACATAATCTAGATAAATATACTATTAAGAATGATCTTCCTCTATCCAAATTACTGTGATTATCATAGTACTGGAGGGTGAAATCCCAAGCTCCAAAGAAAAGATGAGACATTGTGTATTGGCAGTAGCATTAATCTGCAGGATAATTACCAAATAGTTTACCTAGTAAAATAAAAATAAAATAAAATTTGCATTGATCTGCTAAAGAAAAAGTACTAATGAATCAGAAAACTCTCGATCGTTTATTCATTTAGTTTAGTAGTTTATTAGCAACATTATAGTTTGAATTACCAAGAGCTGAAATAATTGCAAAGATATGTGAAGTATATACACTAACCATTCATCCCACAACTGTGCAATGCGCTCTTCTCCTGTTTGCTCATTCAATAACCGCATTATCTAACAGCCACATGATGGTGTTGTTATCTCACCAGCAACTATTAAACCGTCAAAGTAACTCAACATTTCTTTAAACTGATTTACCAACCTTGAATGAGCTCCGGGAACCAAAGGAATCAAGACACCCGTGCTTCTCAGAAACCTATTGAGCAGTGGCAGGCAACAAAATAAATTTCCACGGACTAGTTTTTATGACATTAAAACAACTGTATTGTAAACAAATGTTGGCGTGTATGCACCTCTAGAACAAGAAAGTGAAGATTAGAAACTTTGTCTTTGTCCATTGATTTTGAGTTTGTTACATGAATCCTCAAAGCAGATGCAGATTCGTTGGACTTCTCAATGTCAGTATGTGCCTCTATCTCATCACACACTGATTCCTCAACTGAAATTACATCTTCAACTTGATCCAACAATTCAATCAATGCCTGAAAAAATAAGCACAAGATTGACTAATCTTATACATATACGTTAATTATTCTCCAAGCATTTATTAGAAAGCATAATGAATTTACAAGAAGGATAGAGATATAGGATTAAAATATTGAATAATATATTGAATTAGAACCTTCTTGTGAGGCCTTAAACCGAGTTGATCTGATACTGTTCTAACATTATCACTATCTGCAGGCTATGTAAATTTATAGCACAAATCCTCAGATCAGTAGTCTATCAAGATATTTGGGTTACAAAACTGTCAACAGAAACAAGCACCTTCTCATGGCAGTAAGAGAGCGACGGAGGGGTCATGAATGGACTTTGACTACCATTCTTACTGTTCCTACTGCCACTGTTTTCGAAAGTACAAACGATGTTTTTCCTGTCTAACTTGGTGCAGTCAACTCCCTCAGAGCATTTTGATGAACTTGAAACAGTTTTTGTTGGGGGCGACGAAAGCCATTTTTCCAGCCTTCCTGCTGCACCAGGAGAACTCTGTTTATGATATCAATGAGAGAGTGAGAAAAAACAACATAAGAACAAACAATAAGGAATAGTTAAAAACAGGTGAGCCAAACCCATCACCTTTTTCTGTGAGCATTGCTTAAAATCCAAAGAGTTAAACCGTGAAGAATCAGCTAAAACTTTCACCATTTCTGGCAAGTGCTTTGACATAGCATGAAGCCGCTCATTTACTGGAGAAATTCTCCATGTGATTTCATCACCTCCATCATCCTGGCTTTGCTTAATCAGCTGCCACATAAAAAGACAGATTGTCAATTAATGAGAGATTAATGTTTCTAATATGTTTGCTTTAGCATGTAAGTGATATTAAGAGGGATAAGATTTTAGGGTCTGGCACCACTAGCATTAAACATGCAAATACTTGCTTCAAAGCATAAGTTGTGAATTATTGATTATTAATTAGCTTTATTCTTTTTGAAAAGAATGCTGATTATTTCTAAGGGCTACCATTTGTCCTTTATAAATATCTCTAATTAGAATGATATCATTAATACATACGCAGCCTAAAATTAGAAACAGGCTTATCAAGGCACATTCAATTAGATGCTCACTTTTGCTCTTTTTGGTGCATTTTTCTGAGACACAAGGCTCAAAAAAATAAATAAAATAAAATAAAACTTATTTAAAACTCTTAGTTACTCAGTTTTGAAGGCAGTAATACCTTATAGAGTCCGAATAAACTTAGAACTACAATTTACCATGTAATTTTAGAAATAGTAATTACTAAGTACCAATAGAAATTGTCTGGGATCAAAGGAATTTTCTGTCCTTACACTGGAGATAAAATGTCTAGCATAGATAATTAATGGACTACATTTGGAATAGATTTACTGGTCTTAAACAATTTTTTGAGATAATTAAAGGCGATATATATTAAATTAAAGATAAATCTTATAATATATATCAAACATGTATTATTTTGTGTGTGTTGTGAACTCATAACTACACTGAGGCACAAACTTTATTCGATCTTAAGACCATATAAGAGTCCTAGAGCTTGAGGTGTACCTTGGAACATTGAAACTCCAAATTAGAAACCACAAAACCACCATACTGGAAGATTACTTAAATTTAGATGGAGAACAATTTTCCCTAGAGTAACAGAACAGAAAGATCAGATCTCTGAAGGTAATAGAAATTATTACCTTCACATCAATGACAGCAAAAGAAAACCAGAGTTTGTCAGATGTTAGCAACAAAAGCATGATAGTGAATGAGGTCTCTTGCATTTACTCTTATTGTGCATTCCTTGTGCACTACTCAGTGCACAATTCCATCCCTGGTACCATCCTAAACCTAAGCTTATGTTAGCATAAAGAAAATTCTATAGAATGCTTGGGCATAGATCTATACCATAAATACTTTCAGCAGCTTCAGACCTTAACTCAACAAAAGCATGAAGAGAGAAATGTTTCTACAAATGCCTCTACATGAAACAAATTTATGGAGCTTGACCAAGCCACACCACTATCAATTCATAGCATGCCAGAGAATCCTTATCATCCCAATACTACATTGTGGTTATGACTTTTGCCCAATTCTTAAAAGAACTCATCACATCCATTCTAAAGTTTGAGCAAAAACATTTGGAATCTGGCTGACATGATGCTTCAAGTATATATCTAAGTTCTGCCTTACTATTACAATATAATGTTCACTGAAGTTTTTGGAATAAAATGTTATCTTAGTCATGGATAAGAGGATCAAGTCAGTTCAGGCAATTGCAAAGTCAGCGATAAAAGTGTGTCTAATGGGACATGCAACTGCTCTGTCATCATTGAACCCTTCTAAGACCTGCGCTACAAATATCTAATTTGTTTGGGAAGTGCTTATTCAATAAATAAATAAATTAAAAAAAAAAAAAAAAAAATCCTAAGTAAAATATTTATGTTCCTAAAAAATGTACAGCCACAGAAAATCAGCATAAATCTTGAAGAACCATCCTTCCCTAGGACATCATTGTGGCTTTATATCCTAGAATTGGTCCATGGTCAGTAGAACAAATAAGAAATCTGGTTTTATCCTCTTCTTATTTCTTCTTGAATATTCTGAATTCAAAGACTCTTAATGAACTACAGACATCAGAGAGATTGTTTTTAAAAATAATAATAGTAAAAATAATTTCTTGCCGAGAAAACTAAACAAACCAATAAAAGCGATTTCCATCTCATGCTCGTAAGATCACGCTAGCGCATGCAACCCAAATACTTGAATATGAGAGACTAAATGACAATTACCATTCCTGGCGAAAACTTGAACCGCTTAGCACGTTTTCCCGCGCATACCTCAGGGGAAACCTCCAACTGCTCCTCTCCTTGATTTTCATCCGTGTAGTCGGCAATTGGGAACTGATGCTCCGTTGGAGTTATTTGAGACGGATTATTCGTCTTCTTCGCTTTAAAATCATCCTCGTTTTTCAATTTTTCGATATTTCTAACTTCCAAATTCAAATCTTCCCTCGAGCTTTCGCAGCACAAGTTAGAATTGTTTGCATCGCAACCATGTAAATCATGCTGAATTTCAGTCTGTTTAGCTTCAAAAACAATATCTCTTGAATACGTTTTCTCTGAATTCACCGCATCATTTTTATGGCTTCCATGACTGTGGTTTCTGACTTCAGAAGCAAATTGAGGATTTTCCAAGGCCAGAAATCTGGCATCCGAATCGAGATTTAGGGGCTTCAGAGGCTTTTTAGCCTGCTGAGATTGGTTTTGACCGTGGCGTTCAAAGAAATGCTGGATTCCGAACTTGGACGGCTGGGATGGCTGCTGCTGATTCTTGCGATTACTTGAAGATTTCTTCGATGCTGAGCTCGTCCTCTTTCGCGGAGCCATTTCATTCAGATCCTTCTCTCTACCACACTACAGATATCAAGATTATAGGGTTTCGACCTCATCATCATAAAGCTCTCTAAATCTGGTGTTTTTTCCCGCCAAAATTGGGGGTTGGGGAATTTTAAGGGGGTTTTTTATTTTGTTTCTGGATGGAGAGATATTGTGCCGTCGGGTCGTGGTGGACGGTGAAGATCAGGAGTAAGAGTTACGAGGATAATCAGAAATAGTGCGAATTTTATTTTGGCCCTTATACTTCATTTATATTCTCAACTTAGTCCTCTTAAAATATAACTGTTTGTAAACGTGTTTAAGCACCCTAATTAGACAATTGAATTTCCCACAACATTATTTAGTACAACAATAAAAAAATATATATGTATGAAATTATTTAACATTAAAAATCAACACATTTATTGTAAATTAAATAAATATTTATAATTTTTATTAAATAAAACTATAATTACATAAAAAAATTTATAAAAATAAAGTATTTTAATCTTTTTTTCAATGTAATTATAATTTTATTTAAATATAAATTGGCATCAATGCATATCTAACTCTATTTTGTATCTACACCCACTCGCCCTTTTATATTATGTTCACCAAAATAAATAATACAAATCATATCAAATATCAATTTTTTACTTATAATTTATGTGGAAAAGATTAATATAATTACTTGATTTTGCTTATTTTATCATATGTTTGAATTCGATTATAAATGCAAAACAAGAAAATCCTAAAAAAATGGCCATTTGTTAACAGTCTATAAATATTAAAAGATTTTGCTTTTAGATAAGTGACACATAACAAAACTAATAGTCATTGATTATCACTCTCTTCATATATATATAAATAGAGACCAAAAGAAGCATTTAAGTAAGGTGGAAATCGGAGGTAAAATCGGTGGTGGCAGAGAAGAAAAAAAACTCTGACGATTCCCTTCGGGGATAGTCCCCGATGTTCAAATCCATTCCGAGATCCAGCCCAAAACGCCTCTCGAAAGAAATCAAAATCCATGGGATCGAGAGAAGCCCAAAATGCCCTCGGATCCACAATGAAAAGAATCGGCGAAGAAATACAAAGATTCGAGCCCAATATCAAATATATATTATTATCTTGTGACATATATATTTTTGATTATTTATTTTGGAGATAATAATAATCGAGAAGAAAATTTTATTGTTCACAAATTTGGCACGCCCAGTGGGACCATCTTTACCGCTCATCATTTTCCGTCAAATATCATGGAACAAAAGGAATGTATTTGCAGATTTGAAAAAAAAAAGACCAGCGAACTGTCTACACATAAAAAGACTCATTGGTACGAGTTTAAACTGTCTATAATATAAAAAAATACTCCTTGACACGAGTATAAAATGTCTATATATCAAATAAGACTCTTTGATACGAGTATAAACTATCTATGTATTGAACTACTTGATTCCTAAAAGGTAAGGGATACGTAGGAAGCTTAGAACATAAAATCGTATTTATCTACAAGTCAAATTGACTCAATTCGGTTTTTTTTTAAAAAAATATTATTTATCCCCATACTTTGAAACTTGTCCACGTAATAATTCTAATTAACCCTGAACAAGTTTTAGGGGCAATTTGTAGACACTGAAATTTTATTTATATATTTAAATAAATATTGAAGATATTGAAAGATTTTGTTCTTGGATGAGTGACACATGACAAAACCGATAATCATTAATTGTCACTCTCTTCATCTGTAAATAGAGTCCAAAAGAAGCATAGAAATCGGAGATAAAATCGGTGGTGGCAGAGAAGAAAAGAAACTCCGACGATTTCCTTCGGGGATAGTCCATAGTTTTTGGCGCATCCTCCCTTCGAGATCAAGCCCAAGGCTCTCGAGAAGTCAAATTCATTCCAAGATCAAGTCCAAAGACCATTGGAAGAAATAAAATCCATTGGATCAAGAGAAGCTCAAAATGCCCTCGGATCCACGACGAAAAGAATCGGCGGAGAAATACAAAGATTTGAGCTCAATATCAAATACATATTATTATCTTGTGACATATATATTTTTGATTATTTATTTTACAGATAATAATAATCGAGAAAAAAATTTTATTGTTCTTTTTGGATGTAATTATCTATTTATATATATATATATATATATATATATATATATATATATATATATATATCCCTTCTCCCATGTTTTTAAATTAGTGAAATTTTGATACTTTACCTAGCCAAAAAAAGAGACGTGAGATAAATAACATAATTTATTTTTGACTATCAAAGTAAAAGAATTATAGTAATTAAATAAAGTTACACAAACAACAAAATATATTTCAATGGATAAATAATTTTTTAATTATAAATAGGAGATTATGAATTCGATTTATAAAAATGATAAGATTAATGAAAGTTTTTAAATATATAATTTATTTTTATTTTATTTCTATTTCTATTTTATTATCACATGGTCAACTAAAAATATTCAAATATCTTTTTAAGATCTTTAAATAAATATTAACATTCAAATCTCTTAAAGATCTTGGATATTTTCAAATTATCATTTTGCTTTAAAATATAAAAATTGTCATATTCTTATATTATAAATCATCTATAAATAATAAGAGACATGTAGAATTTTTTCTCCGAAACTTTAGCTCTCTATATTTATTGTTTCTAACTTAAGTATTAAATTTTTTTTGAAATAATCTCCATTTGACTTTACTTTTAACACATAATCAAATTCCGAAACTAGAGCAAGAGCGATAAGAGAAGAATGTGACATAAAAAGCAAATATAATATACTAGTTTAGAGAGTTTTTATTTATTTATTTATTAAAAGGTCACCCACTTTTCTAAAATCATTAAATGAGTTTTTTCCTTTTTGGTTTGTTGTCAACATTAGGCGTTTTAACAAAATTGACAAATTTCAAAAAAAAAAAAAACCAAAACAAAAATGCAAAAGAATTTGAATTCTCCTTCCAACATTTCTTTCTTTCAAACGATATAGAATTTGACAAACCATAATAATAGACAGTGTCTTAATATTTTTTTGACTATCTATCTATTTGACGATTAAGTTTTGATTTTTTAAGCTTTTAGAAAGATTTTGAACCAGACTTGTTTTACATAATGATTACTTTATATTATGATAAAAAATCGAGACACAATAAAAAAAATATAAATAAATAAAAAAATATTCATGGGCCAAATTCTGGCAAAGAATTAAATTAAATTATAAAAAAAATTAAAATAGAAGTAATGATTAAATGGGAAAAATTTAATGCGAGTGTATAGTGTGAGCAGTTAGAAGTTAGCAGTACCCTTTATCACTCAGTTCCCTAAGCCTACACCAGTCCCTCAACATCCAGTGACTAGGTAGGGTGCATAGGGTCGGGTAGCAACCCACAAATATATTAGACTATACTTTTTTTTTTTTTTTTTTTTAAAAAAAAAAAATCTTAACTTCTAGTGTGTATCGAACTCATGACTTTTAAGTCAAAAGTGAGTGTATTTACCAACTGAATTACACTTACTTGACTAATATATTAGACTATACGTCATATTAAAAAATGCACTTATAAAAAAAAAAAACACCATATTAATGCATATACTTTATTTCGATACAAGTATATGCATAAATTTCTAATCTCCAAAAATTAATGACAAAATAAAAAGCTGACAATGATTTCTTTTTTCATTTTTTATTATTATTATTTTTTTTAAAAAAAAAATCCATTGTTCACATGAAATTTTGTAAATATAGGAAAGGATTTGTAAATATTATATGAAATTTTGAGTTTAATATTTGTTGTAATATTAGATATTTAATTATTTATTTTTAATAGAAAAGCATTTATAATAATAAAAAAATTAGTTATTATTGTCTATAAGTAATTTTTTTACTTATTTTTTCTAGTAAAAATGAATTTATTTAATTGAAATTAAGTAACTTTCTAAATACAGCTTAGCAAGTCAGACACATTATAAGTTGTGGCAAAACAAATGTTGATACATAGAAGATTATATTATAATATTATATTAAGTTTGTATCATAAAGAATACATTAATTATTTTTTAAAGAAGTGAAATGTAAGTTTTATTCAATCTCTCAAAGTCATAAATTTTAATTTTATTTAATTTATGGTCAAATTTTATTGAATCTTTTTTAGAGAGAAGTTCTCACGACTCTTTTTTTTTTTTAATGCAAAATTCAAACTTTATATTTTACTTACAAGTAATCGAACTCTTCCATTTGGAGTAATGAATTGTTGGTTTAAACCATTATAATTAACACCCAACCTAATCAAGTTTTCCTTCATTTCATTTGAAATGTTTTATTGTTAGACCATGTGATTTATAAAATTTTCACGACTCGACTCTGATTAATATAAATTTGACTAGAATTGCACTCATAGAATCTAACTCTTATTTGAAAAAAAATTTCATACTAACTTTTACATGAAATTTAAAATGAGTATCGAATTCTACATTTACAATGTGATTTTCAATTGTATGAATATAAGGGGTTCCTTCATTTGAAATGTTAAGGTGGATATTTCAGGCAAATGGAGAAGCTGAAGTCATGGACAACAAATGTTCTCATTAAATTGTAGATACAACTTTTGACCATTGCTATTAAATTCACATAGGTTTGTCCATCCGACTATATTTATATTATATATATATTTTTTGCTACGTAATACAATTTGTAAATTTGGCAATTAATTAATTTTCGATGTGATTCTCGTACGATGGACGTTTAATTTTTTAATTTAATAAACCAATCAACAAACACCAAACTTCAGATTTCCTGGGAAAGGGTAGTAACTGCCGACTATCTGGCACAGTATATATATATATATATATATATATATATATATATATATATATTTTAAAGGAAAATGATGGTACAATATATTTGATTGATAATCTAATTAGTCTGATTTGTTTCATTTAAGTGTCTAATTTGTAAAATAATAGATAATTATTTCAGCTACATGCTATTGTCTTGAAAGTTTTCTCATACAAATCATTTTTAGATTAGTCAATAAAAATATCAAGTTAAAAAAAAAGCACTCAAATATTATGAATTCACCTTCCAATCGACTTATTTAAAAAATGATGACTTATTCGTATAACTTATTCCAATAGTTGGCTTTAAGAACTGGTCTTCAAGTCTTACTGTTATTAGGGGTCTAGAACATAGACATATCAACTGATTCATAGGTACTTACCCAACTATTAAAGAATCGGGAATGCCCTACTAATCTTTTGTCTATTGTGGCTGATTGTAGATGACTCCTCTATCGGTTGGCAACATTCACAGTTAGTCATTGCTTGGAGGGAAACAAATGTTGTAGTTGATGTATTGGCTAAGCAAAGAAATGTTACCAGTGCAATTTTTTTTTTTTTATGAAAACTTTTACTGCTTTTATCACCCCTCCACCTTTTACCTTTACTACTTTCAATAAAGACATAGTCAGTACTTTGTACATTTTAATAAATGAAAAAAAAAACTTATTCGTATAATTAAAAAATCTATCACCAATTATTATATTTATTTATTTAATTTTTTTTATGATCTTAATTATAATTGATGTTTGTCAAAAAAAAAAAAAAAAAAAAAAAAAAATCTCGTGGTGTCATTTAGACGTATACTCTTGATGGAAAATGTTCCAACACGATTTACCCTTACTAATATTAATGTCCACCATAACTAAACAGTACATATGCACATGCAATTAATGAACTGGTCAATTTATTTCTTGCAGGCTGGTGGGTTTTAAGGGACCAAAAAGGAAATTAAAGAAGAAAAAAAAAAAAAAACTACCGACTGTGAATATTAGATGATAATTTATTTTCAAATTTTAAGTGCGTGATTTTGTAACATTTTAAATAATAATAATAAAAATTCTTCAGTTAAATTTTGCGAACATGTATAAATTAAAATGTATTCATTAAAAAAAAATGTTAAATTATAATATCATATAGAACTATTGATAAATGCGCTAAAACAAAGGAAAAAGTTTATAAGTAATTTTCAAATATTTGTTTGACTAATATTACAAAGATAATGATTATGTTTGAAATTTTTGTTTTCAAAGATAATATGTTTTTACTTTTAAAAAAATTATATAAATTATTAAAAAAATTTCTTAATTATTTATATTTTTTCGTGTAGGTCATAAATATTTTATTTTTTTTAAAAATTAATCCTTTATTTATTTTTAATTCCATCAAATTAATTTAATAAAATTAATCAATATTTAATTTTTTTTTTGCACGTGACTATACATCTACCAAACTTAATTTTTTTTTTTGTTATTTTATGTCCTTTCCACTTAAAAAATTAATTATTTTCATATTCTTTTTAAGAATTTTGAATTTAAATTCAACCAAAAAAATATTTTTTAATTATAATAATTATATTATAAAAGGCATAAAATGATAAAATAGTATTTTAAATTTGATATATAAATCATGTAAAAAAAGTCGTTGAATATTAATTATTTTTATCTAGAATGACTAATTTAAAATATTAATTTATTTGAAATAAAAATTAAAACTAAAAAAAAAAATATTAATGGAGAATTTTTCTTAAAAAAAAAAAAAAAAATTCCAAATACATCCTAAAACTTTAGATAACC
This sequence comes from Cynanchum wilfordii, assembly GCA_025388415.1. NCBI lineage: Eukaryota > Viridiplantae > Streptophyta > Magnoliopsida > Gentianales > Apocynaceae > Cynanchum > Cynanchum wilfordii. The sequence continues at coordinate 624,069 of JAHSUH010004827.1, read as the reverse complement.
CATCGCATCCTGCAGCTGCCCTAACCCCACAATAGGAAAAAGGAACATCAAGCATTCTAGCCAGGGCTGTGTATGTGTGCTACGTTTTCACAATTATTATTATTATTATTATTTTATTAAATTATCTCATATTTAAAATTATCGTGATTTTAATTAATTTTAAAAAACTGCACCTTTTGGTATGCAATTCCACTTATTATTTTTATTATATAAATATAATACATATTATTAGTTTTATATACATTTTTATTAGTATACTAATAATATTTTATTATATTTAAATTAATATAATAATAACCCTTTTTATATATGTATTTGTGTAATATAAATATATATATACATATATTCAAGCATAAGAAATTAGGTACACCCTCCTAATAACTTCTTTTTTTTTTTGGTGAATTCCCTCCTAATAACTTCTGTTATCATACTATTTGAGTTTCACATCACATCACTATCGACTTTGATTAAGACATGCAAAAAAATACTATCTTTACGTTATGTCATTACTTAGTACTGTCTAATCTACTAATAAGATCAATATTTCTACCCTTGTCACAAAGCACCACAAGGGGGATTTTAGTAATGTCTAATCTACCATTAAGATCAATATTTCTAGCCCAGACAGCAAGTCTATAATTATAGCATAATGAAGCATTTTCTGCTTCTCCTCAACTTCGATGGGGAAGCTGTTGCCATCATCCAGTAACATCTGAAACCACTTAGTTAGTTATTATATCATAATATATATATTTAATAATTTACGTACGTTTGGTATATTTCCCCTAAAACTATAGTTGCAATGGAATAAAAATATATCATATAAATAAAACCATGAATGCTACATTTTTTAAATATATATATAATAATCTATTATTAATTTAAAATAAACAAGTATTTTAGAAAAAATATATAATAATTCAAAAAAATTAATATATCAAAACTACTTTTAAAACTAATTTATACGTTTTCTTCAATAGAAAAAAGACATCTTTTTATCATTTGAATAAAGAAAGTAAGATGAAGGAAAAAACATTAGGACTGTAAAGTCTTAGTCACCTCTTACTTGACAAGTCATATAAGACACATGTGAATAATAAAATTTTTGATCATAATCTGCAAAATAAATAATAAAAAATATATGTTGACAAGATAATAATATATATTTGATGTTAGATATGAATCTTTGTACTTGATCTCGATTCGTTTGTATTTGATTTTTCCGAGGGTCTTTGGACTTGATCTCGGAATAGATTTGACTTGGGGCTTGATCTCAAAGGGAGAGTATCGTTGGAGTTTCTTTTCTTCTCTCCGATCCACCACCGATTTCCCCTCATCCGAATGCTTCTTTTTTTTGTCTTCTATTTATAAATGAATAAGTGATCAAGAGAGGGTGATGTGTCATCATTCGATTGGTAGTGACACTCTCTTCTATTTCATTGATTAATGTTGTTACCTTTGTCACATGCATGTAGTCCACTTTATTCATCTTCATAGTTAATTAAATAATAACTAAAATTTGTAAAATTTCGGTGTCTACAACACCTAAATAAAAGAAAGTCAAACTAAAAAGATCATTACTCAAAAATTTAATTTTTTTATATATTTTTTTTAAAAAATACTAAAATTAATATTTATTTTGAAATTTTTTAAAAATGATAATATTTTTAAATTTTATCTTATTAAATGTTAATTATTAATTCTCAAAAAAAAAAAATCGTAAGTATTAATAAATATTACATTAATTTTTATAATATAATAAGTAAATGATATTTTGATTTTTTTTCAAAAAAAAAAAATTATTAAAGAAAAAAAAAACATATCTTTTTCATGGTTTACAGGTTGATAAGGTGACAAGTGTAATATATAACTATAAATGAGGTGACATAATTTAAAGAAAGAGAACTCCTTGTCTTTCCATTGGTTGAGAATGGGGAAACAAACTCTTCCCTCTTTAACCAAGTATTGGTATAGCTATAATATTAATTTGAAATATTTTTTTTTAAAAAATTATTGTACTAAATTAAAGACTTTATTTATATATATAAAAAAAATTAAAGACTTTATTAAATAAATAAGTGTTTCTATTAAATTACATTCAATTCAAATTTGATTTCTCATTCAAAATAGATACATAAAATTCTTTATTTCAAATTTAGTATTGATCTTAAAAATATTTTTTAAAATAAAAATTTAGTATACAAAATTTATTTAACTTATTTATAGTAATTTTAAATTGATTGTACAAGATGGAGTTTAATTTATTATAAGAAAGAAAAAAGAAAATGAAGATATTCGGAGAATTTTTTAATACAATTTATTAGGATTTAAAGCTTTCTTTTTATCTATAGAGATCATGCTCTTTTTCTTTTTTTAGAAAAATTAACATTTAAACTCAATTCCTATCTGAGCGTTTTTATCGATTTATATCTTTTTCCCCAAACTATCTTTGGGATCTATAATCCGTCCTAGATTGTAGAGATCGTTGTTGAATGAAGAAGATGAACTCTAGCCCTCATTGCAAATGATGTCAATAATCGGTGGTCAAAACGCTATAAATATAGACATAATAGTTGTATTGTTGTTTTTTATTCTTCTAATTTTTTTAGATTGAGTTTTGTTATTTCCACCTTTTTAGGTTTGATGTTTTCAATTACCCTAAATGATGTTTGTGTAATGATTTAGTTACACGTAACATAATGTAATAAATTATTTAATTAATTTAGCAAAATACAGAACTTTGCTGACCAACAATAATAAAGGAGCGTAATAATGGGCACTGTCTGCCAGGACATAAATACATGATGAATGCCCACAAATTATATATATATAAGGTCATAATTATCACCATTTTTACACATTTTGGACAACCATATCACTTGAGGGCTATGTCCAGGTTTTGTGGTGCATTGGCAAGAGCCCACCTCCCCAACCCCCACTTTGTGGGTTCGATACCCAAGTCTCTCTCCCATGTATCAAAAAATATCACTTGAGGTGTATATATACATTACTTTTTTTTATAATTAAAGAAATCTTTACCTGGCTGGCGTGGTTTGCAGGTTATTGTGCTATGCCCGAGGGTTTATCCAGAGCGCACTCGACGAGTAGCGGCTGCGGGTTCCCCCGTCAACAAAAAAAAAAAAAAAAAAAAAAAATCACTTGAGGGCTACACATAAGTGCCTTCCACTCCTCATCCAGTCAGTAATTGTCTGGATGTTGTAAGTGTGTGAGATCCACTTATGATGTGGCTTCAAGAGTCCTCTTGTGCTCTGCTGCGTCCGGCTCCTGATGTGTGAATTCTCCGGTATTTTTCCCGATTTAATTATAAAAAAAAAGGAAATTAGAAATGAACAGCTATTTACCCGCACATTCAAACAATCTGTCTGGCTTTTTTTTGACAAATAATAAAATTTTAATTATCACAGTGGAGATGAAAATGATAAATATATATATATTTATTTATTTATTTGTTACACTAAAAAATTATAGTATATTTATTGATATATATTTTTATAATTAATATTTTATAATTTATATTTACTAACTATTTTTATTTAAAAAAGTAAAAGTAGAAGGATACGTATGACTTTTCAACTAAACAATACATTAATTTTTGTATTCTCTTAAAAAAAAATGTATTTTGTTTACATTTACAACTAGCGAAAAAAAAAAATACCAGGGGGAGTATTGTAAAGAATATGGCATGTTTGTGAAAAAAATAATATGCTTTATATAGTTAGTCAAGTGAGGGACATGAGTTTGACACATGTCAAAGAAAAGTTTATATCAAAATTTTAGCTATATGTTATAATTTTGGGAGTCTCTTCTCACGAATTCTTTTCGAATTGGTGGATTAGAATATGTGTTTTTTATTGTCAAAGTGTGTCAAGCTTCATAAGACTGCTTTAAATTTCAAAGTTGGTAAGTATTTGTCCAAATAACTATTCATTTTATAATTCTAAATTTATTTTTAATGTTTTATTTCCGACATGAATATAGGGACTTTGTGAATGATACGCGATATTATAAGTTTAACATTTATTGTAAGAGTCAAGTAAGAATTAGAATTAAATTTATTTATGTATTTTTAACATAAGCTCTACCGTCATCCTACATATATATATATATATATATATATATATATGTATGTATATTTGATGAATTACAATCATCCCATATGCGTAATAGTTTTTATACTTCAATCATTATTTTTACAAATAACTGAGTTATATTATAATTGTATTAAAATTTTAAATTTTTGACAAACATTATATATATATATATCTTGTATTCAGTGTATTAATTAAAATTTTAAATGCATATTAATTTAATTAGTTTTAAAAACAATGTAGTTATATTATTTTAAGTTAACTTTAAAGTAAAATAATTCGGAAACTAATACCCTAAATTTATAGTTTCATCTTTCCATTTCATAGCTCAGTTCCTTATCATCAAATTCCCATATCTTTTACCCATTCTTATTCCTATGCCATTACCACACTTTGGAGACTTGACTTTTTTTTTTCAAAAAAGTTTTATTTGATTTTTTAAATAAAATTTTTTAAGTTCGATTGATTTTTAAATACGACTTTGTATAACATAATTTTTTATAAATTAATCGATGATAATAAGTAATAAATTACAAAATCTAAACAAAAAAAGAAAGTAAAGTAGTGGTAATTATTTTTGCCCTTTTTGTGTTTTTTGTTTACAGCTAATGAGCAGTAAATGCGAAAGCAAGAGTAGTTGGTTGGTAACAGCAAAATTCCTATACGGAAGTGCCGACCCACATCTATATAACGCTGTCTGTCTGAAGAACAATAATGGGAGAGCAAAGAACCAACCAAACAAAAGATTTTAAGGTTACTTTTTTTGTGAAGATCATCCATTATATATAGCAGTATTTTACTGTAATAATATAAGCAAGAGAGGAGAGAGTATGGCTTCTATGCCGGGGCTTCTCACTGATTGGCCATGGACACCTCTTGGCAACTTCAAGGTATATATACACACACTCTCTCTCTCCTCTTGCATGCTACTTTATTCTCGACCAAGTTTTAGTGTTGAAGAATTTTATTGGCGAAAAATATGAAAAAATGGCGAAATTTCTTTGCTTTAATATTCACTCATTATCATTTTGATATCTTACAGTATGTTGCAACCATGCAAATATATATATATATATATATATATATATATATATATAGACATTCCATATATTACGTGATATCTGTAGCATTAAACAGGCATTTCGAGATGGTGTATCAAATCAGTGTAACAGCTAATTCAAAACCACCAAGATCCGACATATATAGTTTCTGAAGCTTTTTGTTCCTTTGTTTTTGATGAATATTGTAAATTTATAACTAATTATTAATGTGCAGTAGAAGTGTTTTTCAAGTTCTCATTATGTTGGACTTTCCAACATTGAATGAAGAAATGAATATTGTGATAATTGTTTTTTAAAAAGGAAATTTAACTCTTTCGAAAAAATATAAAAAGATTAGAATAAAAAAAAAAATTTATTTAATGAAAATTCTTTTTAAGTGAAATAATGAATTATTTATGAATAGGTTAGATCCTTCTTTGCATATATTGGCAAAAATTTCCTGATATATAACCTTTGATAATTTCCAACTGTACTGATATATAAAGTTGTCAATTTACCTTCCTAATCCTTGAAAATTGACCAGTCTAATATACATGTGTATATATATATATATATATTTATATTTATATGTCGTGTCCTAATTTAAGGAAAATCGAGTCATGAACTGTTTAATTAATTGTTCGATTTGAACAAAAAAATTAGGACCAATACAACAATTTTAAAGTTTAATTGATTTTTTTTTTTGTACGAATGGTGGTCGTATAGTATTTGGTACTGGCTCCATGGGCAATTCATTACACGTATTCGTACATGGTAAAAGAGGAAGGAGAAAGAAGCTTTCCATTGCTTCTCGTTTTTCCATTTCTACTGTTGAGAATGCTTCACAGTCAAATTTGGATCTCTTTTTCTCGCCATCGAACTGCAAAAGGCAATAATAGAATTGTTGATAAGAGTATTGAGTTTGATCAAGTTGATAGAGAACGCAATTGGTTAGTACAATTTTTATTTTTCCTTTTCTTTTTATTATTTATTTTTTAAAAAATAAATTAAATTAATCTGTGCAGGGATGACAATATCATATTTAATGGGCTTATATACTATATTTTGGGATGGTTTTTGGAAGATATGACCCTTATTTTGCCGATATGGAAGACTGACGGAATTATAATCACAATTTTACTGCACGCCGGACCGGTGGAATTTCTGTATTATTGGTTGCACAGAGCTTTGCACCACCACTTCCTCTACTCTCGCTACCACAGTCACCACCATTCCTCCATTGTTACCGAACCTATAACTTGTAAGCATTTCTTCACCTTGCTAAGCCATTTAACTGTTATATATATACATATATATTTTTTTAAACCCTAAACCCTAAAAAAAGTATAAAATACTTTCCCACCTACTGTCTGGGAAACCCAATTAATTATTTCATATCAGTTTTTTTTTTCGGTTTTAATTATTGTACCACTTTTTCACAAGAATACTATCCTTTGTGACCACATAAATTAATACATCAACATTCAATGAATTGTCTCCCTGAACACAGGTGGATCACTAGCTAGTGTTACATATAGATTATATATATATATATTTTATTTTCCGTGATTGTGAAGTAAACTTATAATTAATAACACAGTTAATATATAATATAATAATAATATTAACACATTTAAAACTAATTAGTTAGAATTTCTGATATTGTTTTTGCAGCTGTAGTTCATCCATTTGGAGAACATATATCATATTTCTTGCTATTTGCAATACCACAAAGTGTCACATTCTTCAGTGGAACAGCCTCAGTTGCATCATTTGCTGGTTATATTATGTACGTTGATTTCATGAACTATTTGGGACACTGCAACTTTGAGTTGGTTCCCGCCACCATCTTCACCCTCTTCCCTCCTCTCAAATATCTCTTTTATACTCCCTCGTAAGTATAATCTTTCTTCAATTATGGTCCTTTTACTTTACTTTATATTTCATTTTTTAGTATTTCTAATATATATATATATATAAATTTATCATTCTACTCTGACTCCTCTCTCCTTGTGTGTGTGTAGGTTCCACTCTTTGCACCATACACAATTTAGAACCAATTACTCACTATTCATGCCATTTTATGATTACGTATATGACACATTGGACAAATCTACGGAGACACTGTACGAAACTTCACGGCAGAGAGAGGAGGATTCGGCAGATGTGGTGCATCTGACCCATTTAACGACGGTAGAATCCATTTACCATATGAGACTTGGTTTTGCTTCTCTGGCGTCGCATCCAGCTGAGGTTTCCCAATGGTACTTGTGGTTAATGTGGCCAGTCACGCTTTGGTCAATTTTGGTTACTAGGATTTATGGTTCTACCTTTGTCCTTGAGAGAAATATCTTCAAGAATCTGAAATTGCAAACCTGGGCTGTACCAAAATTTAGCATACAAGTAAGCCCTTTCTTTCTTTTTTAAAGTTTCCTCACCAAATTAAAGACGTGATTCAAACTAACAACCCGTTAGTCTAATTAAAAGAAACATATATACTTTTAAATAAGATTTCGAGTTTGAAAAGATATATATATATCTATTTGTGTTGTTTGTTGTAGTACTTAATGAAATGGCAAAAGGAGTCTATCAATACATTGATTGAGGAGGCTATATTAAAAGCAGAGGAGAAAGGAGTTAGAGTTGTCAGCCTTGGTCTATTGAACCAGGTAAGACACCCCTTTTTATTTTTTATTTTATTTTATCTTTTTATTTCTCTAATTTACAATTCTTTTAAAAAATAATATATATATATATATATATAATCAAGTCCCAATTATATTTTTTGCACCCCTAATATAATATTTTTTCAGGAAGAGGAACTAAACGAGAATGGGGAACTTTACATAAAAAGATACCCAAATGTAAAACTAAATTTGGTTGATGGAAGTAGTTTGACGGTTGCTATTGTACTAAACTCTATTCCCAAAGGAACTACACAAGTTGTCCTTACAGCAGGAACCCTATCCTCTAAGATTTATTACTCAATTGCCCTTTCCTTATGCCAAAATGGAACTCGGGTACGTATGTATGTATATATATACATATGCTTGACAATATATAATAGTTTTTGTTGACTTTTGTGTGCATATATATATATATATATATATATATATATATAAAATTAATTAATTGTTCAGGTATTCACGTTACATGAGAATGAATACAAAAAGCTTAAAGCAAGACTAGATAACTCGGAGGAGGCGGTCGGCAGCAATTTGTTCATTTCAAAATGCAATTTTCCAAAAGTAATTAAAACAATATTGATTTGTAATAATACAACAATATATATATATATATATGAAGGAAATAATTTAATATTTGTATTGGACAGATATGGATAGTAGGAGAAGGGCTTGGTGAAGATGATCAAATGAAGGCACCGAAAGGCACAACTTTTATACCCTTCTCCACTTATCCCCCAAAGAAACTTCGAAAGGACTGCTTCTATTACACTACTCCTGCAATGCTCGCACCTAAATATCTCGAAAATCTTGATTCTTGCGAGGTTAGCTATATATATTTGGTATTAAATATTAGCTTCCTAATTAATTAACTAATTATTTTTATTAATCGGGGGTCTTACGTGGCGGAGCAGAATTGGTTGCCGAGAAGGGTTATGAGCGCACCACGCATAGCTGGGATATTACATGCTCTGGAGAATTGGAACATGAATGAGTGCGGGAATTACCGTATGTTCGACGTTCAAAAAATCTGGGAAGCCAGTCTTCATCATGGCTTTCGTCCACTCATCAACCAATCCAATTAAAACGAGCTAATAAACTAATATAATAATATTTTTTATTTAATTATTACAAGTTTAAATTAATCTTTGTTATATATATATATATATATATATATATATATATATATAATCTATAATTAATGTTTGTACCCATAAATTGCATGCAAAAGTGAGTATGGTAGCTAAACCTATTTCTTGTTTTTTATTCTCATATAAAATGATTGGGGATATTAGAGAATATAAGTAACTAAATTTTATCTATTTTCTTCCATGATGCCTTTCTTGCACTCAAACCTTTTCTCTTTTGACTCTTTAAAACAAAATAATCAAGTTTTTGTCTCTATATATAAAAAGGCAAATTGGCAAAATTCGTCCCTTACATTATAAATTTTTTGTGATTTCATCACTTTTCTTTTTTTTTTAAAAATTTTATCCCTTATTTTATAAATTTTGGCCAATTTCATCCTTTCTGTTAATTTTTTTTGGTCAAACCGTTAATCAACTGTTATATTTAATAAAAATTATTTTATTAGGGGTAAAAATGTCATTTTACTGTTTTTTCTTTAAAAAAAAAAAAAAAACAAAATCAAAAATTTCCAGAAACCACCCTCACCGGTCTTAGCGTCTGACCGGACAGCTCCAACTCCCATCATTAGCGACGCCGTCGATAGTAAACCGTCGTTCGCGCCTAATACGGCAGCGCGCAGATTCTGGAAGAAATCCAGGAGAGAAGAAGCGGTAGAAAGAAGAGTACTTGGAGTGCTCCCTCCAATTTCCTGCTCGAGAGTTTTTGGTACTAAATTCTTAAGTTTCTCCATTTTCAGGTAAACCGGATTCGTGAGTTTTTCTATCTCCTATATTCTGTTCAGTTTTTGGGTTTACCACTTTTTTGTTCATTTGTTATAGCAATTGGTGTAGTGGAATTGCTTTGAGTTTGTTTGGGGGTTTGGTCTGTTCTTTCCTTTTTTCCTTCTTTTCTGTCAACGTAATTCTTTGCATTAAAAGGTTGTAAATGGGTTGTTGATTAACTTTGAAGCCCATAATTGTTGATTAGGGTTGAGAGGATTGGGATCAGTGGTGGAGCTTTTGAGTGTGCATTTATTTGGGATTATTGGGCAAATTTTTTTACATCTTCGGGTCTAATTTCAATTTTAATTGGACTGGCATTGCAGCTATCAATGGCGTCTCAAATTGGGAGAGAGTGGACTGGATTACAGCAATTTTCTGCTGCCACTCAGACTAAATTGCTTGAGTTGTTGAGCAAATTAAAGCAGGAGGGTGGTATCTGGAAATTTTTGATTTTGGGTTTTTTTTTTTTTTTTTTTTTTTAAAAGAAAAAACAGTAAAATGACATTTTTATCCCTGATAAAATAATTTTTATTAAATAGAACAGTTGACTAACTGTTTGACAAAAAAAATAACAGAAAAGAATGAAATTGGCCAAAATTTATAAAATAAGGGATGAAATTTTTTAAAAAAAAAGAAAAGGGATAAAATCACAAAAAAATTATAATTTAAGGGATGAATTTGACCAATTTGCCTATATAAAAATACATTCAATTTGGATAAAAGAGTTAAACATTTATTACAAATAACCTATAAATGTTATAAAATATATTAACCATTTGTTATAATACATGTATACTCAAAATGATGTGGTTTTTATAAAAATATGAACTAATTTTTACAAAAAATATACATAACCCCTTATATAATTTTAGTTTTCATTGCTAACTTTTAACTTAATACTTATATTCAATTAAACCCTTCACTTGGTATAATGGAAAAATACATCACGAATATTACATGAGGTCGAGGGTTCGTCACTCACTGTGAGCGTTACGTAAGAGTCAGAGTGAGACCTTCCATCGAGTAAGAGTTGGACTCTATGAGCGCAACTCAAGCCTAATTAATCTGAATTAGTCGAAATCGTGATGATTCCCAAAAAATCAAATCATCTAACAAAAAAAAAAAATAAACACTTAGATTGAATTTTTAATTTGAACAACTACTAATTCATTTTCATTTTAACTTGTTCATCCTAATTAGCTTTTATGTCTCATGTAATAACTTTTTTCTGGAGAGAATTCTTTTGACTTTTGAGGAGAAAGTGGACACCTCTTTTTTTTTTTTTTTTTTTTTGTACCCACTTGGAGCGTCCGGTGTCTCCACATCATTTTCAGTGAGAGCACTCGCAGAGTTCAACTCTTACTCGAGGGTTAGGGCCTGACCCAGAGCTTTTAACATGATGCTAACTACCCCAGAGGGATTCAAACCCTCGACTATCCACCCTGGAAGAAACATTAAGAATTCGCTTACCAACTCCTTCAAGCTATTGAGTTGAAAGTGAACACCTCTAAGAGTTTATCTCCCTCTCTTTGTCTGGATTTTTCCTTGAGATAAAAATTTCATGGGCTTAAAATGGGCTTTCGTGAGCGGAGCCCACTCATTGGGTGTTTCTTTAGGCCCATGATATTCGGTAGGTTTACGGTCGAGTTGGCTTAGCCTGCTGAGCCATCCTGCTTGACCGGCGCTTTTTTTTTTTTTTCCCTTAAGAATCCAGTATCCGAACCCACACGGACCGACTAATCCAGGATTCGGAACGGGTCTAGAAATTAAGGACTTAAACTCCCCCAATTTCAGTTGTGGGGGATAGAACCGTAGTTAGCCCTTCCAAGCGTAGCCCCTTGCGCCATTACACTGATTGATATTTGACTCAGTTTATCAATGGAGATGGTGATTCCTCCAAAAACAAAATTATTCTTTCCTTTTATTCAGTAATAGCACACAAATGTTATATTATAAATTTTTTTGATGAAATTAAAAAAAAAAAAAAACTTTATTTCACAACCTTAACCTTAATGAGACTAGACCTCTTTTGGAAAAGAAATTTCAAATCTCTCCCTCTCTCTATATATAGTTTAGTATTTATTTATTTATTTTTTTAAAAAAATTGTTTGGTATTCGATAACTACTTTTAATTTAAAAAGTAACAATTTTTATACATGGTTCAAAAGTTAAAAAAAAAAAAAAATTTATTTCAGTTGAAGGTATTAAAGTGGATATTTCATGGAAATAGGAAACTGAAATGTAATGATTAAACGGTTGTAACAAAATGGATCTACGAATACTATTTGAGTATTACATCCACATCCACTATCTCACTTCCATTAAGACCCACACAAAATACCATCTTTATGTTATGTCATTATTTAGTTTATTATCACAAAGAACCATTGATAATATATATATATTTTTTGTAATTATAATTTCCAATTGATGCATTCTCCTCTCAAATATAATTTAATCGGAAGTACATGAAAAAAAAGAAGATTATTATTTTTCGGTTTTAATATTTAAAAATTAATTAAAGTAAATAGCGTTACAATGTGATTATTTTATTTTAATTGATAAACAAAAATATCTTTAATTGGAAATATGCTTTATATTTTCTCTTTATAATCTCTTTTTTTTTTTTTTTAGGTTCACAAGTGGATAAAGTTACACGTGTAATATATACATATAAATGAGGTGGCATAATTAAAGAATGAGAACTTCTTCCTTAACTATTAGTAATACTTAGCATTAGTTTGGTTTCCACCTCTTGTTATCTCCAACTTTTTAGGTTGAATATTTTTTGTTAGCATGAATGATGATTATTCATTTATTTATGTGTAATGTTCCTCGTTCTTAATGAATATTCAATTACCAAAAAAAAGAAATACTTAGCATTAGTTTGTTTAGCTGACCAATAATGCACCTAATTTTTTTAGGTTGAATTTTGTTATCTCCAACTTTTTAGGTTGGATATTTTTTTGTTAGCATGAATGATGATTATTCATTCATTTATGTGTAATATTTTTCGTTCTTAATGAATATTCAATTACAAAAAAAAAAAAAAACTTAGCATTAGTTTTGTTGGCTGACCAATAATGCACATAATTTTTTTAGGTTGAATTTTGTTATCTCCAACTTTTTAGGTTGGATATTTTTTTGTTAGCATGAATGATGATTATTCATTATGTTTCATTTTCTTAATAAATATTCAATTACCCAAAAAAAAAAAATACTTATTATTATTTTGGTTAGCTGACCAATAAAAGGTCGGCATTTTTTTTTTCTTTTTTGTGTATTAATGCATTTCTCCTTTGGTACAGCTATTTACCAATAGATAAATACATAAAATTTTCAAATATCAATTTGAATTTTACGTTTGTAAAAAAAATAAAATAAAAAAATAAAATAAAGAGTTTTCCTCCATAAAAAAAAAAAAAAATCTGAACTCATATTGACACAAATTAATATTTAAAGTCTCTTTTCAATATGTTTCATTTTAGAAAAAAAAAAAAAATTAACTCTAAAATGTTAACATAAAAAAAATTTGTTCAAATCATTATTTATTTTTAAATTTTAATTATAACTATATATATATATATATATAATTATTCATCTCAAATAATTTTTCCGGCTTTCTTTTTAGCACTATTTTTTATAAAATATTAATTTAAGAAAAATAACAACGTAATTAATTTTTTTTATTAGTATATTTATATTTGAATATATTATTTTTTCTTAAAAAGTTAATGTAAAATATAGGTAGGCTATCATGTAACGTAATTTACACTTTATCATTAATGAATATATAATATCCAAATCCCAAGCTTTAGGGGAAAAAAAATATAGATAAATATAGATAAATATAGAAAAAATATGAATAATTGATACCTCCTGAAAATCAAATATAGAATAAAAAAAAAAAAAAAAAAACTCATACTCTTTCAAATGAACAAGTTGAAAAACATTATATATATATATATATGATAAAGAATCTTTTTGGGATTCAAGCAAATTTCTTCTAAAATGTAATAATATTGCTTAGTATATTAATTAAAAGTTAAATTTTTATGAAATTAATTAATTTTTAAAATAAATTCAATTTAATATTAATAGTTTCAATATTTATTTATAAAAGAATATTGATGAATTTAGTACTAAATAAATTTATGTTTGACAAACGTGTCCTAAAATATTTTTTTGTTTTACTTTTAAAGCCCCAAACATTTTTACCTAAGACAACTAAGTTTATTTTTCACAAATTTCATCATTTTTTTTTTTTAAATTTAACAATTTGTGTGATTTTAGTCGATTAAAGAAAAGATAATTAACTCACTTTACACGAAATATCTATAAAATTTAAGTAAAAAAGTTGCGACACTCATTCACAAAATATTTTCGAAAGGGTAAATAAAAATATATTTAATGTAAAATGACTTGATTAATCTTTTATTTTATTCAATAAACTACACAAATTGTTAAATTTTAAAAAATTTTGAAGAAATTTATGAATCGGGACTTTAGTTTTCTTAGGTAAAAAAGTTTGAGATTTTAAAAGTCAAAAAAATATTTTAGTACTAAACTTGCCATACATAAATTTATTTTGGACAAAATTCACGACTACTCATTTATAAAAATTATATTTGGCATGGAAATAAATTGACAAATATTTTTTATTCAAGATTGAATGTCTACTTTGCTTCTCTCAAATTTCTTTTCCTTATTATTATCATTGGGTGAATCGTGGAGGGGTTTCCTTCGTTAATTAGGTTTGATTTTTTTTTTTTTTTTTTTTTTTTTTTAAAAATGAAAATATTTCCATATTAATTATTTTAAAATAAAATTATATTTAAATTTTGAAAATAAAAATCTAAATGTATTTTTTTTTTCATTTAAATTAAAGTTTTAATTTAACAAATAAGTAAAAATAAATTAGAAGAAATATTAATATAATTTATTTTTTGAATATATTTACATATTTTAAATAATGATAGTAATAATACTAAAAAAAAGGTATGGGTAATATATGTGACCTAACATAAGATATAGACGTGTTATAAAAAAGGTCCGACATTGCCTTGGTCTTGATTTAGAAAAGCTGACATTTTTTTTTTCCTTGTAATAAAAAATGATACTCTTCCAAGTAAAAAATCCATTTTTTTCATCAGAAAAATATTCGCATATCTTTTTACCCATTCTTATTCCTTCTAAGGTTAGCCTTACCAAACATTGATAGATGCTTCATTAATTTTGTAACATCACAAAATGGAATAAGTAGTTATTTTGCATTGTCAAATTTAATAATTTTTTTTTTTCTTTTTCAATATACTTAAATTTAAATTTTTTATTTTTATTTACAACTAAATGCAAACGGAAGAGTAGTTGGTGGGTAACAGCAAAATTCCTATAGGGAAGTGGCGACACACATCTATATAATGACTGTATGATGAAAATTGGGGAAGCAGAGAATCAAATCAAACAAGAGATTTTAAGGTAACTTTTTTTTTTGCAAGAGAGGAGAGAGTATGGCTTCTATGCCGGGGATTCTCACTGATTGGCCATGGAAACCTCTTGGTAACTTTAAGGTACTTTCTTTTTTCTCTCTCTCTCTCTCTCACTGATTGGCCATTATGATTTTGTTGTCTTATTTCTTTCTGTTGCATCCATGCAAATATATATATATATATATATATATATATATAATATAACGTGAAATTTCTTGCATTAAGCTGGGATTCAAGATGATATATCAATTCAGTTTTTACAGTCATGATTCGCCAAACTTTTTGAAGCATTTTTCTTTGTTATTAAACTGTGAATTTATAATGTGCAATATTCTCATTAAATAAAATTTAAAAATTATGAGTGTCTGGTTGTGTAGTACTTGGTATTGGCTCCATGGATAATTCATCACACGTATTCGTACATGGTAAAAGAGGAAGGAGAGAGAAGCCTTGCAAAGTTTCTTGTTTTCCCATTTCTACTATTGAGAATGTTTCACAGTCAAATTTGGATATCTTTCTCTCGCTATCGAACTGCAAAAGGCAACAATAGAATTGTGGATAAGTGCATCGAGTTCGATCAAGTTGATAGGGAGCGCAATTGGTTAGTAGATATTACCCCCTCTTTTTTTCATTTATTATTTATTAAAAAAAAATAATAAAAAGAAAATAAAATTAATCTGTGCAGGGATGACAATATCATTTTTACTATGCTTATATTCTATGCTGTGGGATGGTTAATGGAAGATATGACCCTTAATTTCCCGCTATGGAGGACGGACGGAATAATTATCACAATTTTATTGCACGCTGGTCCGGTGGAATTTTTGTATTATTGGTTGCACAGGGCTCTGCACCACCACTTCCTCTATTCTCGCTACCACAGTCACCACCATTCCTCCATTGTTACCGAACCTATAACTTGTACCTACTTTTCTTCTTTTCACCTCCCTAAAGTTATATATATCTATATTCTTGATAAGTTGAATATATAATAATATTAACACATTTATATACATAATTAATTTTTTTGGAATTTCTGATATTATTTTTTGCAGCTGTAGTTCATCCATTCGGAGAACATATATCGTACTTCTTGCTATTTGCAATACCAGAAATGATCACATTCATTACAGGAACGGCTTCAATTGTATCACTTTTTGGTTATATTATGTACGTTGATTTCATGAACTATCTTGGACACTGCAACTTTGAGTTTGTTCCTAACTCTTTCTTCACCATATTTCCTCCTCTCAAATATCTATTCTATACCCCCTCGTAAGTTTTAATCTTCTACATTTTTATTTTTGTGTATATATATATATATATATATATATATATGACACTCTAGTCTGATCATTCCTCTCCTTGTGTATGCAGGTTCCACTCATTGCACCATACACAGTTTAGGACCAATTATTCACTATTCATGCCTTTTTATGATTACTTATATGACACAATGGACAAATCTACGGACAGACTATACGAAACCTCAAGGCAGAAAAAAGAAGATTCGGCAGATGTGGTGCATCTGACCCATTTAACGACGGTCGAATCTATCTACCATCTGAGGCTTGGTTTTGCTTCTCTGGCATCGCGTCCAGCTGAGGTTTCCCAATGGTACTCGTGGTTAATGTGGCCAGTCACGCTTTGGTCACTTCTGGTTATTAGAATTTACGGTTCTACCTTTGTTCTTGAGAGAAATATTTTCAAGAATCTGAAATTGCAAACTTGGGCTGTACCAAAATTTAGCATCCAAGTAAGGCAATTCTAAATTTTCGATTTTATTGTTTCTTCACCAAATGATTCAGACCCACAGATATTAGAAAAAGAAAAAGAAATATATATTAGAAAAATATTTCAAGAAAAAGATTTTTGAATTAATTAAAGTTCAAAGTAGTTTTCTAAAAGTGGAAGATAAAATTAAAAAGAAAAGAAAAAAAAGAAAGATGTGATTCAAAACATATGTCTATTTGTGTTTTTGCAGTATTTAATGAAATGGCAAAAAAAGTCAATTAATACATTGATTGAGGAGACTATATTAAAAGCGGAAGAGAAAGGAGTTAAAGTTCTAAGCCTTGGTCTATTGAACCAGGTAAACTACCTTTTCTTTTTTTATTTCTCTAATATAAAATTCTTTAAAATAATGTATATAAAATCAAATCCCGTTGATACCCAAATATAATTTATTTTTCAGGAAGAGGAACTAAACGAGAATGGGGAAATTTACGTAAAAAGATACCCAAATCTGAAAGTAAAGTTGGTTGATGGAAGTAGTTTGACGGTTGCAATTGTACTAAACTCCATTCCAAAAGGAACTACACAAGTTGTCCTTACAGCAGGAACTCTATCCTCTAAGATTGCTTACTCAATTGCCCTTTCCTTATGTCAAAAAGGAACTCGGGTACGTACATATGTATATATATATATATATATATATATATATACATGCATATATGCTTGACAATATATAAAAGTTTTTGGTTACTTTTGTGTGTAATTATATATATATATATATATAAAATTAATTGTTCAGGTATTCACGTTACATGAGAATGAGTACAAGAAGCTTAAAGCAAGGCTAGATAACTCTGAAGAGGAGGAGGTGACCGGAAGCAATTTGTTCATATCAAAATGCAATTTCCCAAAAGTAATTAAAACACTCTGTAATAGAATTATATATTTGGAGTTAGTTGATGAAGGAAATAATTTAATATTTGTGTTGGACAGATATGGATAGTGGGAGAAGGGTTTGGTGAAGATGATGAAATGAAGGCACCGAAAGGGACAACTTTTATACCCTTCTCCACTTATCCCCCAAAGAAACTTCGAAAGGACTGCTTCTATTACACTACTCCTGCAATGCTCGCACCTAAATATCTCGAAAATCTTGATTCTTGCGAGGTTAGCTATATATATTTGGTATTAAATATTAGCTTCTTAATTAATTAACTAATTATTTTTATTAATCGGGGTCTTTCGTGGCGGAGCAGAATTGGTTGCCCAGAAGGGTTATGAGCGCACCACGCATAGCTGGGATATTACATGCTCTGGAGAATTGGAACATGAATGAGTGCGGAAATTACCGTATGTTCGACGTTCAAAAAATCTGGGAAGCCAGTCTTCATCATGGCTTTCGTCCGCTCATCAACCAATCAAATTAAAATAAGCTAATTACCCAGTATACTAATATTTTATATTTAATTATTACAAGTTTATATATATATATATGTATAATTAATTTCAGTTGTTTGGTTAAAATAATTAATGTTGTACCCATGCATGGCATGCAAAAATAATTTTCTAAAACTATTTCCTATTTTTTATGGTCATATAAAGATTGGGTATATTAAATAAAATATGTAACTAATTATTTGCATTTTAATCCGTGGTGCTTTTCTTCCACTCGATAATGCTTCTCTCTCTACTCTCTACAACAACATGATTAGTTTTGTTTTTATACGTTCAATTTGGTCAAGCCGCAGCTCAATTTGTACACAAGTACTATAAGGTCTCATTTTGCACTCACAATAAATGTAAAATTCATGAATCTCGTACAATATTAACAAAAGGAGATTTACCATTGTACTTAACCAAAGCTTTTTTTTTTTGGGGGGGGAGGGGGCGGTATTAGTTTTTCGATTTCTAATACAGATTTGGCTCGGGTTGCGCATGTAGAGTCAAACTCTTACTCGGGGGAAAGTCTCACAGCGACTGTCGAACCCTCGACCTCTTGTAGCATTCACAATGCGCTTCATACAAGCCAAAAACTTAATATAATCTAATTAATCTACATCACAAAGAAACACACTAATTATTTTTTAAAAAATATATTTTAAATATATATATGTATGTATTGTTTATTATTTTCCTTTTGAGTAAAATGTAATTTTTCATTTTTTAATTTATTTGTAGCTACTTTAGGTCTGAATTATTGTTGAATTAAATTGTATGAGATTTTCCTTTATTTTTTTTTTTAACTATTATTATTTCTTTAAATAAACTTTCTCAATGATTGTTTTTTTTTTTTTAGAAAAATTAAATTTCTTTCACTTAAATATTGATGTTGTTGATTTCAATTATTATAGTTGAGGCCCGTCCCTTCATTATAAAGGTTGATTTAATTTAAGAATTCTTGGGATTCATCTAAAATATAATAATATTATTTAGTATTCCAATAATAATAATAATAAAACCATACATATCAATTAAATTATTTTTTTAAAAAAAATGAACTTAATTTAATATTAATAATTTCACTATTTATTTATAGAAATTATATTTAGCATGGAAAGAAATTGATAAGAATTTATTATTCAAGATTGAAGTTTGTCTACATATACCATGTACTTAGTTTCTCTCAAATTTCTTTCCCTAACTTTTATTATTATTATTGGGTGTATTTTGGAGGATTCTGATCTATTAATAATTAGGTTTGAATTTTGAAAAATAAAAAATAAAAAATGATGCTTCTTAAAACTTCATTGAAATATATGTATTCCAAACATCCCCCATAATAATTATATTAATATTTTTCTGGATTATAATCTAAAGCCTTTTTTTGAGTTAGTTATAATCTTTATTTTCCTTACTATTTTTTGGCATGCTTTTATGGACTCTTTCAATTAGACAATATTGTTACACTATTTTCAGTAAATTTTGTTTTTTTCATTTAAAGATAATTAAGTGAAGAAATTTAAGGTACATTTAGACAATAATTGCAAGAATAGTAAATTTAATCTTTAATATTTTTTTCATGCTTTTTTTTCCCGTTATTTTAAATATAAAAATGATAAAATATACAACAAATGAAAAAAGTAAAAAATCCAAAAAAAAAAAATTAACAAAAGATACAACAACGATTGAAGACTAAATAATATTTCCATATTGATTATTTTTAAATAAAATTATATTTGAATTTTGAGAAGGAAAAAAAAAAAAAACTAATTTAACACGTTACATAGCATTAGATGTAACGTGTTATATAAGAAAGGTCCAACATTGCCTTGGCCTTTATTTAGAAATGCTACCATTTTTATTATTTTTTTTTTTTTCATTCTTTTGGCTTTTGCTCACATCTATATAATGCCGTTTCTGTATCGAGAAAATTGGATAAGCAGAGAACCAACTAACCAAACAAAAGATTTTTAAGGTAACTTTTTTGCAAGAGAGGATAGAGTATGGCTTCTATGCCGGGGCTTCTCACTGATTGGCCATGGAAACCTCTTGGCAACTTCAAGGTATATGTACTCTCTCTCTCTCTTCTCTTCTCTCTCCTCTTACTATTAAATTCTAAAACGATAGTTTATGAACGGTTGTGGAAATGAACAAAATAAAATATTCATTCTCTAGTTTGTAGAAATAATAAGAAAATTAATTTCTAAAATAAAAAGGATTGAATTGAGGAACTTACACTAAAAATAAATAAAAGAATAATTTCATGGTATCGCAATTCAAATCACGACTTATAAAAGATCTCTATTCATAAAATTTTTCTTAAACTTTTTATATCTTCCCAAAAAGTAAAATAAAATCCTAAAAAATGAGATAATTATCTTTGCCTCATAATTATTAATAAAATAATAATAAACATAATTATTAATAAAATAATAATAAAGAAAGGTGGGACAATAAATTATCTTCAAATTTTGAATTTGTTTTTATAAACTTTTAGTAGCTTCTGAATGGTTAATAGCCATTTGCTTAAATTCTGAATTTTTATCCAAAACACTTGTGTATGTAGTATTTGGTAATAGCTCCATGGATAATTCATCACACGTACTCGTACATGGTAAAAGAGGAAGGGAAGAACCTTTTTATGTTACTGGTTTTCCCATATTTACTGTTAATGAGAATGCAACACGGTCAAATTTGGATATCTTTCTCTCGCCATCGAACTGCAAAAAGGCAATAATAGAATTGTGGATAAGAGCATTGAGTTTGATCAAGTTGATAGGGAACGCAATTGGTTAGTACATCTTTTTCCCCCTTTTTTTGATAAAATAATAATAATAATAATAAAAGAAATGAAATGAAATTGAAATTAATTTGTGCAGGGATGACAATATCATATTTAATGGACTTATATACTATGTTTTCGGATGGTTAACGAAAGATATGACCGCTAATTTGCCGCTATGGAGAACGGACGGAATAATTATCACAATTTTATTGCATGCCGGTCCGGTGGAATTTTTGTATTATTGGTTGCACAGGGCTCTGCACCACCACTTCCTCTATTCTCGCTACCACAGTCACCACCATTCCTCCATTGTTACCGAACCTATAACTTGTACCTACTTTTCTTCTTTTTCACCTCCCTAAAGCTATACATATATATATTCTTGATAAGTTGATCAATGTATAATAACATTAACACATCTCTATAATTAATTTATTGGAAATTCTGATATTTTTGCAGCTGTAGTTCATCCATTTGGAGAACATATATTGTACTTCTTGCTATTTGCAATGCCAGAACTTATCACATTCTTCACAGGGACGGCCTCAATTGTATCATTTTTTGGTTATATTACGTACGTTGATTTCATGAACTATTTGGGACACTGCAACTTTGAGTTTGTTCCCACCACCCTCTTCACCCTCTTCCCTCCTCTCAAATATCTCTTTTATACTCCCTCGTAAGTTTTAATCTTCTACCCTTTTATTTTATTTTTATTCCAATTTTTATTAGCACTCGTTATTCATATATATATAGAAAAATAAGTCGTTTGATACCTTTTTTTTCCTTTTTTTTTTTTAAAGTCAATAAAGTTACTATAATTTGAAGAAATTTTTGTGAACAAAATTTATCAGCGAAAATATATATGAAGAGTGACTAAATCGATTACTTTTCATGTATATATATATATATATATATATATATATATATATGTATGTATCATTCTACTCTAACTCCTCCGCTTATGTATACAGGTTCCACTCGTTGCACCATACAAAATTTAGAACCAATTAATCACTATTCATGCCGTTTTATGATTACGTATATGACACATTGGACAAATCTACGGACAAACTATACTAAACTTCACGGCAAATAGAAGAGGATTCGGCAGATGTTGTGCATCTGACTCATTTAACGACGGTCGAATCTATCTACCATATGAGACTGGGTTTTGCTTCTCTGGCGTCGCATCCAGCTGAGGTTTCCCAATGGTACTTGTGGCTAATGTGGTCAGTCACGCTTTGGTCACTTCTGGTTACTAGAATTTACGGTTCTACCTTTGTTCTTGAGAGAAATATCTTCAAGAATCTGAAATTGCAAACATGGGCTGTACCAAAATTTAGCATCCAAGTAAGGCAAATCTAAATTTTCAAAGTAGTTTTCTAAAAGTGGAAGATAAAATTAAAAAGAAAAGAAAGAAAAAGATGTGATTCAAAACATATGTCTATTTGTGTTGTTGCAGTACTTAATGAAATGGCAAAAAAAGTCAATTAATACATTGATTGAGGAGGCTATATTACAAGCGGAAGAGAAAGGAGTTAAAGTTTTCAGCCTCGGTCTATTGAACCAGGCAAGACCCTGTTTTTCTTTTTTTTCTTTTTTTTTTTTTTTTTTTTTTTTTCTCTAATATACCCGATTCTTAAAAGAAAAATAAATATAAATTTTGTTTAGGAAGAGGAACTAAACGAGAATGGGGAATTTTACGTAAAAACATATACCCAAATCTGAAACTAAAGTTAGTTGATGGAAGTAGTTTGACGGTTGCAATTGTACTGAACTCCATTCCAAAAGGAACTGCTGAAGTTGTCCTTACAGGAATCCTATCATCTAAGATTGCTTATTCAATTGCCCTTTCCTTATGCCAAAAAGGAACTCGGGTACGTACGTATGTATATATATACACATATGCTTGACAAATATATAATAGTTTTTGGTTCAAGATATATATATATTGTGGTGACCTTTGTGTGTAAATATATATAATTAATTGTTCAGGTATACACATTACATGAGAATGAGTACAAGAAGCTTAAAGCAAGGCTAGATAATTCCGAAGAGGAGGAGGCGATCGGAAGCAATTTGTTCATGTCAAAATGCAATTTTCAAAAAGTAATTAAAACACGGATTTGTAATACAACAATATATATATATATATATATATGAAGGAAATAATTTAGTATTTGTGTTGAACAGATGTGGATAGTGGGAGAAGGGCTTGGTGAAGATGATCAAATGAAGGCACCAAAAGGGACAACTTTCATACCCTTTTCCACTTATCCCCCCAAAAAACTGCGAAAGGACTGCTTCTATTACACTACTCCAGCAATGCTCGCCCCAAAATATCTCGAGAATCTTGATTCTTGTGAGGTTAGCTATATATATATATATTTGGTATTAAATATTAGCTGCTTAATGGTATTAACTAATTATTTTTATTAATTTACCAAAAAAAAAAAAACTAATTATTTTTATTAATTGGGGGGTCTTACGTGGCGGAGCAGAATTGGTTGCCGAGAAGGGTTATAAGCGCATCACGTATAGCTGGGATATTGCATGCTCTGGAGAATTGGAAGCTGAATGAGTGCGGAAATTACCGTATGTTCGACGTTCAAAAAATCTTGGAAGCCAGTCTTCATCATGGCTTTCGTCCGCTCATCAATAAATACAATTAAAAATCATCCTTGTTTTATATATATATATATATATATATTATATAGAAGTCTGGTCAAAATAATTAATGTTGTACTCATGCAGTGGTATGTAGCAAGGGTAATTATATAGATGCTAAACTTATTTCTTATGTTGCTTTCGCAAATGATCTTTTCTTTTTATTAATACTATTCTAATAAAATTATTTTTAAAGGAGTTGGAATTT